>JAHLJT010004567.1:113544809-113981103 GCA_031308135.1 Acheta domesticus | reverse complement strand
TTATCTCTATCTTCGACCGGCTCATTACTTACTCCTCTCCGCGGCCGCCCTACGTTGTTGCTGTCCGACGGCGACGGCGGCGGCTGCCGCCAGCGAAATTTCTGGCCGTTTTTTGCGGAATGCAGGTGTTCTCGCCCTAATGAACGAGCGATCGCGGTGGCGCGACTTTCGGAAACGCTGGAGGTTTGGCTGCGTGGGAATCGCAATTTCTGTATCCGACGGGAAAACGAAAAAACATTCCATTAAGCGGTATTTTTGATTTATGAATATTTGACTCCTTTTCCTTTCTTTGTTTCGCTCATTTGGGAGCGTGATTGAATTTCAGCAGATGTTCAGATATAGCAGATTTATTAGACTCTCGTGCTCCATTTTCTTGGTGGAATCTCTTCATCTTGTCGCTGTGATTTGTCCTACGCACTTTTCTCAATTTTCTCAATATCTCTCAATTATTTGTATTCCACGTTGGTTTTTCACGGGAATTCGTTTTTGCCAAATATCCTTTTGAATTTAGACCTATCTTGTTTACTTTTTCCTGTTATGTTGTTTCTTGGAAATATTTTTAAATTTTAATGAGTCAATGATAACTTTATTTTCAGTGATAAGGAGAGAGGACCTTTTTGACCAACCTTTGATTACTTATCAGTACACGCCCGTAGAATTTTAGTCGCCATTTCTTAATGGTAGTGATAATATTTTAATATTTTAAATCAGCGTTGAAAAGTTATCTAAAAAAAATATATAGCACGTTAGATATTTTAGTTTGTATTCTTCCAGAGCAGTTTAGTTTGTATTCTACCATTAATTTGATAAACGTAATTATAATAAGTAGTGATTTTACTGTAACTTCGTTTCACGCATTTAGTTTTCATAAGCTGTGATTGCTCTCTTCGAACTTTGAACTAAGCTACACTAAAATAATCACAGAAACAGAGAGAATCAAGTGCAACCTATTAGTCTAAAAATAGGATAATGAAATAATACATATGAAAGTAATACGTAATTATCCTTCTTTCAGTTTATTTCCACCCTTACTGGTGTGTTGCGACTTCGCCGCACGTTCCTTTCGCCCGTGAGTGCAGTAGTAACGCGGTAATTGCCGTTGACTGCGCTCAACCGGGCGGCAAATTTCTAAATATACGGTAGCTTCGTGGGGCAAAAACGTAACGTACCGCTACTTCATCGTAAAGTCGCATCGTCTCGTCCTTAACGTTCTCCAAATTATAGCGGCGATCCCCCCAGTGCTTCTAGAAAAGTCGTGGAGGTTGAGCGACATAGCCCGGCGCGGTGGCCTCTGCCCGGGACGGGGGGCCAATTCGGCGGCCGCCGCTTCGCCGCCGCCCTCGCCGCCGCCGCCGCCGCCCGCCCGCTCTGCCTGCTCCGCCTCCGCCGCCGTCTAACGGAAAATGGAAGGGCCTCCGGAAAAAAAGGGGTCCGCCATAAACGGGTTACTGCTAGTAAAGTCGAAGCCCGCAGCCGCGCGCGGCGCCGCGGCGCGGCGCGCCGGCGTCGGGCGAGGGGGCTAGGGCGACCGCAGCGCAGAGCGGCCCTGCGGGCGGACCGGAGCGGCTCGGCGCGGCGCGGCGCGGCGCAGCTTGCTTGTTATCTCGCGCCGCCGCCACGCCGTCGCGTCGCCGCCCCCGCCCTCGCCGTGGCGGCCTGCGTAGAACGTCCCGGGAAGTCCCCGCGTTCGCGGAGGACGAGGTGGATTCGGCGTGACCGACGACGTCTCCGACGCTGGGTATGGACGGCGGCGCGACAGGTTGGGACAGGACGGGTCGCGACGCAACGGGACGGGACGGGACGCGACGGGACCTGAGGGGTTGTGACGGGTCGCGACGGGACAAGAGGGGACGGGATAAGTCTTGATGGGTCGCGACGGGACGAGAAGGACGGGACGGGACGCGACGGTAACGGGGTGGTAAGGAGCTGGGCGCAACGGGTCAGTCTGTAACGGGGCGAGACGGGACGGGATGGGGCGGGCGGGACGTGACGGGGCCAAGTGGGGCGGGGTGAGATGGGCCTGGACGCGCTAGGACGAGGCGAAGCGAGACGGGATGGGACGGAACGGGACGGGATGAGACGGTCGGCGCGACGTGCCGGGACGGGTTCGCGTCGGCGAGGCGTCTGCTGCTTTCCTTTGTGCCTGCTTCCCCGCTCGCTCTTCGGCCGCTCCGCCCTCCCGTGCTGCCCACGACACACGGAAAGTTTCCTTCTTCCTGCGCGTTCCCTCGTTCTGCCGCTCCGAAGGGCCTGGCGGTGTTTGTACGGTAATTTCGTGCCCTATACGACCAACAGTGTAACTCTTCCATTACGTCCAAATGTTTTGCTCTAATGAAATTTGGCTCGTTCCTTTCTTCCGTACGTTTATCTTCAAGTGTAACGACGAAGTCGCGGAATGTAGGATGTCATTCAACGATCAAACCTAACTTGTGAGACAAGAAAAGAACATTTCGTGATAGAAAATAATTGACATTGATATGTTGTGGAACTTGTGTAATAGAATATATGAGAATATTTTTTCAAAACAAAATATTTTTAAATAGTGACTAACAAACAAAAGATGCAAGTAATCTTCTGTATTGTAAAACATTTTTAAAAACTGTTGGATTTCATTTCAGAAGCAATGTAGGTTACCTTAATTCCCTGCTCTTGTATTTAAGGAGACTTGTTTCGCGTTTTTATAAGCGTGTTTTATTTTTAGGTACACATTTTCTTTCTCTTGCTTTTATTCTTCTTCTACTGTTCTAGCGCTGTTCACCAAAGGTTTCTCATTTCTTCGAAGTACTCAGTGTTTTTCAGTACACCATTTTTATGTGAAAGAAATGAGGTCATTCATAGCGTAAATATGTCCAGTATATGTATAATAAAGCAGTGTAGATATTTGAATTGTGTGCAAATTTTGGACTTTGTGCAAGACGTTATTGCTTAAGTGGGGAAGTAAATTGACAAATTAAGATAGAAGGATTTTTGTCTGATTCTCAAAACATGAACAATGATCATTTGTTTGAAACAATAAATATTCCTTTGTTTTTTAAATTAAAATTGTAACCATAGTTTTGGTTCGTGCACACATACAATTAAGCAGAAATAAGAAAAGCTACATTACCCTTTAATGATACGCTAGATAGTTTGAAAGCCCAACATTAAACTTGACATGCATGTCCCTATAAAATTACCACAGAAAATGATCGTTTTGTAGTAATTTCATTGTTTGAACTTCCGTTATTCTGCTTCAAGAGTAATTTTGAAAACCTTCGAGCCAACACGAACATATATGTATTTTTTGCAGTAACATTCATTGAATACAATATGAGTTCAATTCGCCATGCCACTATGGAAATCTTAAATAGAAAAGTAGACTACACAGCGTGAAAAAGTTAATTTCAGAGGTTGGTTGATTACTAAGCTGCGGATTTTTGCCTATTTGCCTATTTTTATCCTTCAATTAAAAACGCAGTATTTTAGGTTCATTATTCATTTTGAAGCATTAGGTGTAATGTAATATAATTCTACTAATGCTTCAAAATGAATAAGGAACCTAACTGCATTTTTAATTGAAGGATAAAAATCGACAAATAGGCAAAAATCCGTAGCTAATTTATTATCATTCTAAAATTAAAGTATTTTTCGTATTAGCGTCAGTTGAATAATTCTTCTTTTTGTCGTTTTCAATTTTTTCTCTATTTAAAATACTGTCCTTTATTAGACATAAGTTTGGCAACTGCACATCACATCACATCGTTGTGCCACAAACTAATTTTCAGAACCAAACGTTTATTATCCTTGACGGAAGAATAACAATTTCTTATTCTTCAATAATATCGAAGGGCGGAAAATCGAAAATCCCGTTATTAGTTTTTTTATTGCATATTGAACTATATGTAGATTAGCATAAATTAGATTTTTACCGATACATTGTCCTATATCTGTATAGGTGTGAATTAGTAAAATCGGTATTATTGATGATCCCGGCAGTGTTCATGCAGGCACGGCGCAATTGAATGCATCTTTAATGCCCTTGAACCGATAGGTAAAACAGAATGTGCTAGTGGAGAGTGCAGAAGCAGGGAACTGTGTTGTGGACGGCTGTAGTTGCAGCCGCTGCACCTCGCGCGGGCTGGAGCGCTGCGGCGCGTGGGCGCGGCGCCCGCCCAACCGCCGCCCAGCCGCCCGCCCCTTCGCCGCGCCTTGAGGTCAGCGGCTGACTCACGCGCGCGCGTCCGCGTCCGCGCCGCCGGCCATGGGCGAGCGTCGCACTTTTCCACGCCCACGACACCCCGCTGGGCTCCACGCGGGTTTGCCCCGCTCCCCCCCGCCCCGCTCCTCCCCGCCCCGCCCCGCCCCGCTCCGCCCCTCCCCGCCCCGCTCCGCCCCGTCCCGTCCCGTCCCGCCCCGCTCCACACCGCCCCGCCCCGCTCCGCCCCGCCCCGCTCCGCCCCGCCCCGCTCCGCCCGCTCCGCCCCGCTCCGCCCCGCTCCGTCCCGCCCCGCCCCGCTCCGCTCCGCCCCTCTCCTCCTTTCCCCGCAGCCCCACGCCCCCTCTCCGCCTCGTCCCATTCGGGAACGGATCCCACTGGTCCATCGCGCTCTACACTCCGCAGACCCACCCCGCCCCCTCCTCCCCGTCACACTCCGCTTCACCCTGCTCCTCCATGCCCCTCTCCGCATCGCTTCTTTCCGCCCCGTTCCTATCCGCCCCGATCCTGAACGGATCCTTCCTCTCCATCTCGCCCCACCCCACTCCACCACTCACCACCCCGCGTCGGACCGATCTGCCCCACCCCGCCCCGCTCCGCCTATCCCCTTCACCCCGCCCCGCCCCGTTGCGTCGCAATTCGAAACGAATCCTACCGCTCCACGACGCTTCTCTTCGCTCCACACCTCTTTCTCGCACTCCATTCTACATCTCTACGCCCTGCACCACATCTTCTTTCCCCTCTCTGAACCTCATTTCACCCCTTTTCCAACATCCACTATACCGTCATACGACCTAGGTACTAGAATCATAATAATATTCTGCGTCAAACATGTTAGAATAAAGAGCTCTACACTGAAAAATGTTTGAAAAACGTTCGATATCGGTTTTACTTCTATGGAAACATAAATAAATTAAAGTTGTGCGCTAACGAGGTCTGTCTTAAAAACAAACAAGCTCAATTAATAGGCGCATTACAGTCCGGAAGAAGGCCACGATAGAATGAGCGAAACTTGTCACACCAGCCTCTGGGCTGGCGGCAACACCCGGACGTCTAACAAGAGCAAAATATAAATAGCAGTTAACTTATTTGTAATATAGTATATTATTTTGTCAAAGCAATTATACTTTCAAACGAGTATCAATCCGTATAGAACAAACGGCGTTGGGACTAGTGCATTAAAAGTCTTGTTATGCATGTAACAAAAATTTATTTATTCTATGAGAAATAAAGTTGCATCATGCATGTAAAAAAATATATTAATTCAATCTCTGAGAAATAAAGTTGCATCATGCATGTAACAAAATATATTAATTCAATCTCTGAGAAATAAAGTTGCACTAACTATGAGAATATGTTCTCCAAACTTGATTCAAACGACAACTGTGTCTGAGCAACTTCTAACACATCCGTATCATTTGCGAGTTTCATCATCAACATTTTACTTCTATTGTGTTTCCCAAGAGCTCCAGCAGCCTTTCCCATTCCGCATTAGATGAAAACGGTTCCGGCAGTGTTCGACGTCACAGCCCCGCCGTCTGGGCGTCGCGTCGCGTCGTGTGGGGAGTCGCAGAGGCGCCCACGCCGCCAAAGTTGCAGCGCCGCCGCGGCGCGGCGGAGAGAGTCGCGGGCGATGTCGTCGCGTGAAGACCGCGAAGAGCGGCGCTGTTCTCAGAAGCCCTTGGGCGCATCGACCCGCCCACCACCGACCCACCGACCGCCTCGCCTCTCACGACAGGCCCGCACGCCCTGCGCCCCTCCGCTCCCCTCACGAACCACCCCCTCTCAACCTCCCAGCCCTATCGCAGTTCGTTCCCTAGCCCTTCCTCACGTCTCCCCGCCTCCTTCACGCCCGGCGACGAACCGCTCCTCCCCGCTTCACATCAACTCCCCTCCCTCCTCCGCCACGAACCACCACCTCTCGACCATCCCATCCCGAGACACATCGTCTCCCAGCCCTCCACCACGTCGCCTCGCCTCGCCCCGCCTCTCACTGGAAGCTCACTCACCCTGCGCTGTTCCCCGCCTCACCCGCGTCGCCACATGTCACCCCGCCCTACTCTACTCGCCACCGACTCTCCTTTCTCCTCGCCAGCCACCCTCTGTCAACCACCCCGCTCTCCGACACTTCATGCCCCAGTCCTCCGTGTCGTCCCGCCCCGCCTCTCGCGAGAGACCAACAGTTCCGCTCTATCCGCCTCAACCCGCCACCTTACTCCCCTCCTCCTCCCCGAACTCTCATTCGCCACCCCGAAACTTCGTTCCTTGCCTTCCTCTACATCGCTACGTCTTCCTCGTCCGCGCCCGCTCTCGTGGGGTGGAGCAGCAGTTGATCAGCATCTAGCCCACCCGCGCCCTTTTCACGTGAGAGCCCAGCATCATGCCCTCAGCGCCCTTAATATTGTGCGGCGGCGTTTCTAGCGAAAGAGAGTAACTCCATGGGTTAATTATGGATGGTCGTGGAAATCTGCGCAATTTACTTACTGTACTGAAATCTACAGGGGGTTTCCAAGAGATGGATTTGGTAGACAGTAATACACGATTTTGTATTAGAAAAATTTGATATTTCGTGTGACTGTTAACCCTAGAAATTCCAAGGTATAAAAGGTTCCGTGTAAAACCTCAAGGGACGGGGTGCTCCCGAACCTACCGCTTAAATTTTGATATTGTTGGTGTTTTGATAAATTAATAAATTGATATTACTAATTATACGCGTAAGAATTCATTTTAAAAAACGCATTATTCGATTACTGGCTCTACAAATGAAGTAATAATCGACTTTCTCCAACCAATATTTGCATTTAATGACAAAATCTACTAAATTTGTATGTCAAAAACGGACGATGTAGCCGAACATAGTAATGTAAAGTACACAGCTTAAATATGCTGCCTGCAGCGGCTATGCTGTCGGGTTGCGAGACCTTATCCTGCTGTGGTAACATAGATATTTTCATTGTAAATGTGTATGCTAGGCAATGTTTCCCATAATATGCTGTAAATCCTCCTTCATCATTGCATAATTTTCTAGTAAAGCCATGTACTAGTCCATTGAAATTTGGTAACCAACACAGTCAGATATTAGAAGAAGAAACTGCATTTTAAATGGACCAATAATTACCGCTTTCCTATCGTTGCAATCTTGAGATGTAAAAGAAATATACGAGAATTGTGTGGCCGTTGAAGTTTTCTTAATGAAAAACGTGCTATTGGTTTGTAATCTTTCGCCTTCGAATTAAAAGAAGGAACGTACTCGTGCCTCCAGTGAGGGAGGAAAGCGATGTCTGGAGGAGGAGAACGAAAAAGGCACCTTTCCGAAACAGCGCCCGAAAATTAATAGGGGCTTTTATGAGCGTTCGTTCTCCCATCGAAGTGGCAAATCGGCTCCGCCCCACCCTTCCCCCGCCCCCGCCCCCGCCCACCCCCGCCCCGCCCCCGCCACTTAGCGGCAGCAGACCCGCTGCTTCTGGCGGGCGCTCCAATAGCAGTTGCCGCTGCGCCGGCTCCAGCCACTTAGCCGGCGCCTGCTCCACTAATTCCTCTAGTTTGTGACCCGGCGAGCACTTGCACCGTTCGGGCGAAAGAACTTCGGAAAGCGCACCCGTAAGACTTCTGGATTTTCTATTTAAGTTGATCAATGTAATGTCCTTCTAGCAATTTTGAATTGAAGAATAATTCGGAAAGGTGTTAAGTTCCGAGGGTACTGTATGCTGTTTATTCTGGAAATATGAATTAATGACATAGACAATGAAAATAAAATCGTGAATTTTTGAATAGCATCGTCGATTTTCCATTTTTAAGTTTGAAGTATTTCTTCCAGTAAAAAGTCCTTCCAAATTATTTAAAATATAAATTCCTATTAAATAGCCAATAGTCCCTGTTATGATTGATAATATAATCTTCGATCATTTTTCTTCTTTTGTTTCTTTTGTTCATTTTGTAATTTCTTGGTTCCTGTTTGTTTCTGTCCTGGAAGTGATCCCAGACTTGCCTGAATTATTTTTGTGAATCTAAGAGAGGAAGACCGGAACCACTTCGGGACTAAAGGGAAAAATGTAGATTGAGAGGACTGCCTTTTTTTATATGCATGATTTCCTTGAAGTAAGGTCAGAGAAAGCTATTTAGATCTTCAGTTTAATCGTCTCGAGAATGTTTTACCAAACCCTAATCTTCAAACAGTGTGCTCATATCTGAGGTTTGTTTTTAGTTCTCTAAAATTTCATTTATAATATTTAGTGTAAATACTTTAAATTAAAGGGGAAATTCACCTTCGTTACCAAAACGTAATTGATGGTCTCGGAACTAACTAGTAATGCCGTGTTAGAATTTCATAAGAAAAGAGGATGTAATAATTACAGTTATCAGAAGATACGAATAAAAACACAGAAAACGCATTATAACTAAATCATCTTTGGGTGGTGTTGGGCTCTTATCACCGGAGGATGCCGACGTCTCAGGAAGAGGAATCAGAATCAATACTCAAATGCCGGTAGGGTACGACATTTCGTGCAAAGCGACTGGTTAAAGCAGATGCATCCACGTCCAACGACATTACGACTTGGCTGCCTGCGTGCGCCTCTTGATGCGATTTTCCGCAGCGCAGAGCGAATAAATCTGCCTTGGGAGGGCAGCGAGCAGGAGATTCCATTGTGAGCGGCGGCCGCCCGCTATCGCAGTGCTTCCTGAGCGTCCGCGGGGCGGGGTCCGAGCGGGGCCGCCCCGCCGCTCGGGCGATCGCGCGCGCGCGCTCTCGCCCTGGCGAGCACCGAGCGGCGGGCCCTAACAGGTTCGACTCGTTCGCTCGCTCGCTCGCTCCGATCCGATCCTCGGCGGCGGAGGCGCCCTCCGCCGGCCGACAGAGCTCGTTATTGGGAGCCGCGCCGGCGTCGTTTACGGCCGCTGCGCTTCCTTCCCACGGCGCGTGGGGCGAGGGTTGCCCGCTCGCCCGCCCGCCCATCCTTGCGTCGCCCTTGCGTCGCCCCGTCCCGCCCTCTCCGGCCTAACTGGTGCGGTCGCCGGACGCGCTTTTTTTTTTTCTTTTCGGAGGAACTGCTCGCAATGAGACGCGGTTTCCCTCTCGGCGCAGTTTGCGTTCGCCCCTGTTACGCTTTGGGCTGCAAGACTTTGGTTTGCAAGGTTCGAGCGGAGGGTGTCTCTGACCGAGAGTCGGATGATTTCTGAACGCGTCCGTGATTGGGGTGAATCAGCTGATTCTTCTAGCGGCTGAAGCGCCGTGTTTGATTTTGTGTCTAATCCAGAATCAAGTGTTTGGGAGATTGGGGGCAATCAGCTGATATCTCCACCGACTGAAACGCCATGTTTGATTTTGTGTCTAATCCAGAATCACATGTTTAAGAGCTTTAAGAAAAACTCTTAGATTCAGTGGTATAATAATTTCGTTTTGAGTGCACGTGCAAACATTGTACAAGTACTGCAGAGAATACTGAAATCTCATTTTTTGTTTTGTGATTTTCGTGTGTACGATTAATCATGTGTTGGTATCACTCGTCACATCATCTGTCTCGCATCTAAACACTTTTTTAAATCCTAAGGAAATGTGGTCGTTTCGATGAATTAATCATTTCGTTTTTAGTGCATCAGCAGAGAAGAATACAGAAAAATTCCGAAATATCCTGTTGTTTAGTGATTTTCGTGTGCAGAATCAATCGAGTATTGGCGTCAGTACTTATTCAGTTATTATTGATGGAAGACAGGATGCGAGTGCATTGGAATTCGAGACGTCACTTCAGATGTTAAACAGTTTCATGCGGTAGCGGCGTTTGGAATTACACCAGCTCCCGGCGGCGCGTTTCCTGTCAACGCCTTGTGAAGAATGCGACGCAACGAATGTCCATTTCATGTTCTCCCGTGAGTAAGATATCACCCGCAGCTTGTGACAGTGTAATCGACAATTTAAAAAAATTTATATTTATAAGACGCGTGCGTCGTGCACTTGTTTTGATTGCCAACATAATTCCCATTGAGCAACTCATCGTGAAATTGGAGCCTTTTTTTAGTAATAAATAAAGTAAACTTATGCGTTAACATAATGTCATTGGACTTGCTCAGGTTTTCTTGCCCAACTACAAATTGCAATCACATATTTTTATTCATGCTCTTTTAATTTAACACTGTATATTAATATTCGTGTCGAGATGATATGTAAATACGAACGTGTTTACGCGAAGCAAACAGTTAATGCAAAACTAATATATTAGCATGATTTATAAACATAATTTGTTGTAATATTATCGACTACTAAACATACGAGCCGCAGGGAAATGTTCTTGATGAAAGTTCAGGAAAGGCGTAATGATTGAAGTTGTTTTATTTCTTTTTTCACTTTTTTCACTTTGATCATCATTTTCGTTTGACTGTATTGTTTTCAGTAACAAAAGATCATTATTACTTGTACTCAAGTAATTCTGAATTTTTCTTCGTAGACATTGCCTGGGTAGCTTGATTCTAAAGTACAGTGGACAAGAATTGATTTCGGAACAGATGAAAGAATCATTGTTTTTCGGAAATATTGAAAAGTTTAATACCTAAAAACGTTTGAAATATTAATATATTACATCAAATAATGTTTAATAATATATAAAGTTAATTAAACGTGTGGATTTAATTTCCTTTCTGGAGTAATTGCGTTAATGAGTTTTCATTTTCTATGTGTAGTATTTTTCCTGTATACTTCGTTTCATCGGGTAATGTATTTTGTTTTTCTAAGATGTTTTAAGAAAATATTGTTATGAACTCTTACCACAGTAAAAGCATCGTTCTAATCCTACAAACTATTTTTTTCCGTAAAGTTAAGAAGCAAATTTGAAAACTAATCTGTAAGTGTTTATTGCGACTTTGTTTTGGGCTGCGTCACTTGTTAATTTATGCGTAAACCACGAAATTTTAGGTTTTAGAATTTTAAAATGTATATTAAATCAATATTTTAATTGTTACACGTTTAAACAAAATCCATTTAGATGTTATTGGATTTCACGTACAGAAAATTGAAAAAACAGTATATGCTTTTTTAATACCTACTCTTCCTGTTCTGATTCTATTGTACTAACCCACTTTTATTGTTCTGGATTTAACGTAATATTCCTGACATTTCCATAACAGCTCTTCTTCTAACATTGATCACAAAGGACATGACCCACAAACAGAGTCAATTTCCCAATTCAGATCCTTTAGGTTCTAAGTGCCTCTCTAGGTTGAAGGGTACAAATTTGCTCTTTATAATTCCAGAGTTTTACATAGTTATTTGGTGGTGCATTAAAAACGAAAACAACGAAATTTTGTATGAACTCAGGTGCCCCACTCCCCAAAGATCCTATTCCGCTTGGGTTTCCAAACGACACGCAGCTTTTGTGGCAAGCAAAGGCAATACTAATGGCAAAATAATTTAATTAATAGAAGGCAATGTTCATTCAAATACGATACTCATCGTAGTTCAACCATGCAGGCCCCATTTGGAAAACTTTTTGAATGGTGCACAATTTCCATAAAGTTTAAATTCTGAGGTCCTTATTTGTGTGATTGTATGTTTTACTTAAAAACAAAATCCGAGGTACTGATATTTTAGGATGATGGTACACCACGATCACCGTAAATTTCAAAGAGTGCTCTACGTAAAATCTGTGAAACCTGCTCCACTGTCCTGAACCGCAGCCTTTCGCAGCTCCGACTACGCGAGACATCGTCGCATCATCACTCACGCGCCGTGGAATCGACCTCCGGCGAATCGCTGAGTTTCGCCTCGCGGTTGTTTCGCATCGGTTCTCCGCGGGCGGGTAGGCGGGCGGACGAACTTACCAAGCATTTTTCTTTCTCTCTGTTGGAGAATCCCAGCACACTTGTTGGCGCCGCACTTTATCTCTGGGAAGTGGGTCGATGTCGAAACTCTTAGCCCAGGTCTGGCGACTCCAGTTCGATCAATCAGCCCGGGCAAGATCTCGACCGGGCGGCGCTGTTGGAAGTTAATGATTTTAGTTCTCCTTGATCTCAGAGTTCAAAGGAAATTATACATCTTAGTCAGTTGTGTCGTGGGAGACCGAGTCTTTGATCGCCTGGTGCGATCCTTCTTCTGGAGGCTCCAAGCGGTTGCTGGCGGTAATGCCACGCTGGGCTTAATGATTGGATTCGAACAGATGTACTACAATAGAAGCCTTTCGTTTGTAACTTTTTGTTCATTCACGCCTAATGATGCACCCTTTACTACCCCCGTGAGCTTATGAGTATTAGATCAGTAATATCAAAATTACAAAATTCAGCATTAAATTCGAGAAGAATAGTCAACCATCATGAAAATATGTGTGTATTCATTTCGAACCAGAATGGTTTCGTATTGATATTATGTTTGTTTTGCATGATGTACTTGAAGTGATATGAACGACCTTTCGCTTCCTCTTTGAGGGGAAAGCTCTCAGGCATTAATTTCTTATTCCTTCACTGTTCAATATCCATTGAACTGTTGGAAGTACTTCATTTCTAATTGTCATGAGTTAGTAATGACTTTCATCTTGTTCTAGTAAATGAATGTTTGAAACCTTTACTTGCCGCTACTCTTGTAAAGAAATCTACGTTAAGAACTGAATGCAAATTGTTTTAATTACTCTTGCATTCTCCTATAAAATCAGAATTTAAGATTATTCAGAAGTTTATTTATTAACTATCACTAACATACGTTCTCCTAAAAATTACCTAACTCAAATATATTGATTATGAATTAAAGTGTCAGAACATCTGTGGATAAGATTCAGGATTAGAAAAAAAGCCCAAACGTCTGCCTTTGACCGTTGATTCAATAGATTAAACATTTCCTCATTTCTCGAAAAAATAAAATAAAAATTCATAGCTTTAAGACATCTTTCAAGAAAGAAGTGAAAAGCGAAACGTGGAAGGAATGCAAGTACAGGACTATAAATTCTGAAATAAACAAAATTATTCCGTCAAAAGTCTTCCATAATTCGGCATATCACACGACTTCAGTAAATATGTAAATTGGGGGAACATTAAATAAAATAAAAGAAATATTTTTAATTGTATTTTCTTATGACAGTTACTATTCAGTTTAAACTTCACAATTAATTAGTAAAAAGATTAAGTCAAAACAGTTGAAAACAAAACATTGAAACAAATGTTTATTGTTTGTTATACTAGTATTATTTTTTCTAGTACAAATAATGTGAATTTAATATTGACACAACCTTTAAAAATTATAAATTAAAATATTCATTAATATCATTAAATGCATTCTTAATTCATATATACATATTGGTTACAGTATTTTTTTTTTCAATTTCTGTACCTTTCAAGAGGAGTTTGCCCAGGTTCCCCTGTAGCTCTTGCCTCTGGTCAAAGCGTTTGCGCCGCGCGGGCGGTGGCCCAAGAGTGCGCGGGCATCGAAAGCGCGTCCGCGGCGCGGGCGACCTGCCGCCCTACCGCGCGCGTGCCGGCGGCGGCGGCGGCGGCGGTCGAGAAGAAACCTTGACCCGCCCGCGGCATTGACTCGCTTCATTGTAGCATCTCATCCCGCTGCCGCGCCGCACCGCGCCGCCTCCCCCGCCGCCTCCTCCTCCTCCACCTCATCCCGCGGACCCTTTGTCCGATGCCGACGTCGCCGCCGCGGTTTTCGACCAGTTTCACGGGCGCTTTCCATAATTTATCTTTCTCTCCCGTCCCAGCACACGGGATCCCTCATGACGCGGCGTTATTCAGAAAATTGGAGGAATCGGCGGCGGCGGCGGCGGCGGTGGCCGCGCGCCGAAAACCGGTCCCCGATGGCCCGCGCCCGTCTCCGCCCGCGCCGCCGCCGCGGCCCGCCGCGCGCCGCCGCCGCCAGCCGCTGGCGGCTTCCGGATCCCGGCAATGCCGCTCCTGCTTTTGTGGGCGACATGTCTCCTTCCCCCGCCCCCTCCTTCTCCTCCTTTTGGAGCGCCTCGGGCGCTGCTTCTTTGGGGCGGGCGCGGAGTAGCATTCGGACCACATTCAAGCGGCACGTCGGAGACGCCGAGCGCTCCACGCTTTCGTTTAAGCCTCCGCCTCCGTCGCCCCAAAAATTAAAGCCGAAGCATTTGCATGAGAAACGGACGAAAGAGTGGCCGGCGCCACTCGGGGCCTGGCCACCCCTCGCCGCCGCCCCCTCCACGTCGCCGCCGCCGTCGGCGCGCGCGCGCGGGCGCGGGCGGGGGGCGTGGCGCTGCCCGGGCCGTCGCGAGCGGAAGAGGGGGGCGGGGCGGGGCGGCCGGGTGGCGGCGGCGCGCGGGCGGCGGGGGCGATCGCGCGACGCGGGAGACGGATCGCTCGTAATGACGGGGCGACGCGCGGGGCGGGGGTTCGAACCCCGCGCCCACTCCCTCCCCTCCCCCTCCCGCGCCACGGCTCCCAGGTCTGGCGTCCGGCGAGCCGCTCGGCCGGCCGGCCGGCAGCATCGACCACGTTGAGGGAGGTCGGGTTTTTTGTGCAGTCATTTATTATTTCCTGCGGGAGCGGCGCGGGTGGGCGGGTGGGCGGGCGGGAAAAAGCGAGTGAGCGCGCGTACTACTCGCCGCCGTCGCCGTCGCGGCGTCGCAGGTCGATAGCGCGCTGCCCGACTGACCCACCCACGCGCGAGGTAAAATCGACGCCGTCGTTTGTGTTTACTTCCGCGCCGGGCGGCAGACGTCGTCCGCTGCAGACACGCGACGCCGGGCGACAGTCCTTTGGCCAGCGCCGCCCGAATGCTGCAGCTGCGAAGGCGGGGAAAGGGATCTTCGGGGAGGGCTAAATGCCTTGTGATTTTCTACGCAACCCTTCATTCATGCAAGACGCGAGTGGGTGAAGTCTTGTTTTACATATCCACTTCGGAGTACGTGAATGAATTTTGCATTCCCACGGAGAACAAAATCCTAGGCTTTCGTTTTACTGCCGTTTTCATTGCACCGACGCTTGTTTTCAAGTACTTCCTTTTTGACTTGTATTGCCTTGCTTGTAAAACTGTGTTTAGTTTCATAAATATTGGAAACGAATAGCATTTGGTGTGATACTTCTTTCATTGATTTCCCTTCGCGTTGGAGAGAGATACAAATTACTCGATCAATGTTATCTATAGGTAATATCGAAACAGACTTTTTTTCTGACAGAAGACACTATACAAAGCGTATGTTTCATTACTCATATTTTGTTGTTTTATGTCATTTTCAACTTTTTGATAGTTACTTCTAAATGAACTAGTAATATATACAGATTAGTTTTGTAAATGATCACTTGACAGGTGTAAAACTGATGAAAAAGAAGACAATAATTCATCAATTATTGAAGAAAGTATCATTGTCTGCGTGGGTAATAGAGTTTTTTTATATTCTAGGAAATGTTTCGATGAAAACACAGCACACAACGCAAGGGATTACCTATCACCCCACTCTCCTGAAAAGCGTTGAACTCTCTGGTAAAAATTAGCCAAACTGGGAATGGATTGGGCCCTGTAGGACATCGTGCAACTTTACCCGATTTGTTGTCTGCCGTTCCGATTTCCGGTGATGTTGACTTACTAGATGGCACGACTCATCTCCAAGCAGGTGGCTGCTCCATTCCGCCGCGCCTAACACCAGGCTACACTGTGCTTCGCTCGCCGACCCCTTTCCCCTCTCCCCTGTCATCATATCCCGCCGCGTCCCGTAACCGCCCTCACTCCACTCCCGACTCCCGTTCCGTCTAGTCCCGTCCCGTCTAGTCCCGCCTCGCCCTGTCTAGTCTTGTCTTGCCTAGTCCCGTCCTGTCTAGTCTCGTCCCGTCTAGTCTCGTCCCGTCTAGTCTCGTCCCGTCTAGTCTCGTCCCGTCTAGTCTCGTCCCGTCTAGTCTCGTCCCGTCTAGTCTCGTCCCGTCTAGTCTCGTCCCGTTTAGTCTCGTCCCGTCTAGTCTCGTCCCGTCTAGTCTCGTCCCGTCTAGTCTCGTCCCGTCTAGTCTCGTCCCGTCTAGTCTCGTCCCGTCTAGTCTCGTCCCGTCTAGTCTCGTCCCGTCTAGTTTCGTCTAGTCTAGTCTAGTCTCGTCGCGTCCCGCCCCGTCCCGCCCCGCCCCGTCCCGTCCCGCCCCGTCCCGTCCCGTCCCGCCCCGTCCCGCCCCGTCCCGCCCCGTCCCGCCCCGTCCCGCCCCGTCTCGTCCCGTCCCGCCCCGCCCCGTCTAGTCTCGTCCTGCGTAGTCCCGTCCCGTCTAGTCCCGTACCGTCTAGTCCCTTACCGTCTAATCCCGTCCCGTCTAGTTCCGTCCCGTCCCCCGTCCCATTGCACCTGGCCGCTGGCGGACGAGCGCAGATTGAGGTCCCGTTGTGCATCGGGCCGACACGGCGGTGTCTGCCGGAGCGGCGCGCCGCGGCGCCTGGTCGGTCGGGCCGAGGGTGGCGTGGGCCCGGGGTTGGGCTGACGGCGGCCGCGGTGGGCAAGGCGGGGCCGGCCGGCTACCTGTTGTGGCCAAGGCGCTGATCGGAGCTGCCAAGAGGAATGCGGGGAGCTAGCTTTTATCCAGGGAGAGGGTTGCCCCGTTTTTTTTTGTGCCCATCAGCGCTGCCGAGATAACGAACACAGGTACGCGTCGATCGCTGCCTCCCGAATGGCCGTGCGTGAAAAGGGGTTTAGCTCAGAGATTAATCGAACTTTTAATGAGTAATAATCAAATTTCGTAGAATAATGTGGAGTTAATATACACGCGCCAAAGTATAATGTTCAGTGTGTACGTGATTTTATATTATTTATTGCAAAGCAGGTTCCAATTTATTAAATTGAACTACAGAAAATGGAACGTCGCATTGGAAACATTGCTTGAGCTGATCTGATAGAACAAAAAAGGAGATTATTCCCATGCTCATTTATCAATGCGTTTGCCTTCTCGTCTGATGTTCTGTAGATGTGTCCGGTAGAAACTTCTACACTCGCAACGAGAATTGCGATACAGAGACTCTTATTATCGAATGGTTGATGTCGTTCGTAGTCTTCAACGATTGTTCATCTTCAGAAATACAAATTTTGATTTACGACACTCATTTCACATTTTGTAATATTTATTATTAAGGGAACTTATATAAAACTAGTTTAAAGCTGCTAAATACCTACACGACCATCGCCAACGTACACTATTAACCTGAAACCTGAAAACTTCGTACTTCGAGTTTTCGAGAATTACAAACCAAAACGGTGTATCGTAAAGAAAAATGATGGTATCCATCTCTTTCTGTATTGTATTTTCCTTTGATAGAAGATTAAATAATATTATATAAACAACGTAAGACGTATCGTCTATGTAATATTTGTAGTTTATACAACTGTACAATATAAAACTAATACAACAGGGAATCACAAAGTAATGGATCTGATAAATAGGTCGTCTAACCAATTTCTTTACTAATAATCCAATAATGGCACTATAATATTTCCTCTCTCCAGGCAACGCGTTGTCACAACCGTGGCCTAGAGTTCCCACCGGAGGATACGGATTGACGAATTGGCACATACGGCGTCTCATAACCAGGCACAGGGCGACGGGGCCTGAATTTCTTCCGCCGCGGGAAGGGGCTACGATCGGGCCGCGCCCTCCGACGCGGCGCGACGCGACGGCCCGTTCCCGCAGAGCGTATTTGGCGGGGCGGGACGTGTCGTGGCGCCTCGTCGCCCGCTGCGGCTGTTCCGCCGCCCCCCGCGCCTCCCCCGCCCCGCGCCACCCGCTCTTCCCCGCCCCGCGTCGCCCCGCCCCGCCCCCCTTCGTCCCTTCCCGTCCCGCGCCGCCCCGTCCTGCCCGGTCCCGCTCCTCTCCGCCTCGCTCCGCCCCTGCCCCGCCATGCTCCTCTCCGCCCAGTTCTGTCCCGCCCAGCTCCGCGCCACGCCCGGGCGCATTTGGACCGCGTTCACGCAGCCCCGAGGGCGCCGGGGCGGCTTTTGCATGGCGCGATCGTGGCCCACCAGGGGAAGACGAAACGAGTACATCGCATCGTGACGACGCGCGGCGCCGCGACGCGACGCGCCGTTGTTATGTATCGGATGTAGCGTCGCGCCGCCCCGCAACAGCCGCCGCCGCCGCCGCCGCCGCCGCCGCCGCCGCCAGCAGGCGGGGGGGCCCTCTCTCTCTTCCCTGGTGGTCCCGTGCCCTTCCACTCGGTCTGTATGCCGACGTCGTCCCCGCCGTTCCTTCTGCCGTTTTCTCATCTTTGCCGAGGCTATTGCCATCCTGCCTGGCGCCGCCGACGCCGTAGACATCGACCGGCTTTGCCAGCCGTTTCCGCCTGCATCGATGTAATGCTAAACCCGCGTACTCTTTCAGTGCCATTGGGGGCTGCTTCGCCCGAGCTGTTTCCGGGTTTTTGGAGGGCACGCCGTCTCTTTCGCTGCCGTTATTTTGCCACTTCGCCGCCGCCACCGCTGCCGCCCCTGCATCGTCGTGCAGAGCGCGCGCCGGGGCGTGTGGGAGCGTCGTAGCCGCTGCCGTCACCACGCGGCCTGTGCATGGCTAATGCGCTGACACGCTCGCCACTTGCAAACAAATCGCCCCGCATTGCAGCGCCCGCCGCCGCCGCCGCCGATGACGCCGCTCGCGCCGGCTTCTTGCTTCTTCCGGTGCCCCCTCCCCTCCTGCCGCATGGTGAGGAATTCTGTTCCTCGAAAGCCCAGCCGTCGACGTTCGCGGGCAAGAACACTTGTCGCGAAGCAAGCTGCTTCAGAGTCCAGCAGGGCGAGGAAGAAATGTTGTTAAGGACTCCCTTTCGAAGATCGCGTTTCCATCCAAGGGGACTCGCTCTTTAAATGTCCTCCAATCTGAATCCGAAAAGTTCCTGAAACTCTGAAAACTCGATTTTTCCGATAGTCGTCATCGTCATCATCGATTATGCTGTAAGCTCATTAGAATATTTATTTTCGCTTGTTTCGTAGTAGAAGATTCGCCGAGTCAGGAGGCAGGACTATTACTACATAACATTGCTCTTTGCCCACCAAGAAAGGCATTACGTTCAGCAGAAAATGTCTATTCAAAGATGAGTATTTTTTATGCTATTCCTTTACATGCCATTAAATTTAGATGGTACAAACTATTTTACTTCCCTTCCAAATGAAGTCTTGTGTATTCAGGATTCATAATTTTAGTAACATTAATTAAACATTTATACAACACTACGCATTTATGAAATTTGCTGAAACAGAATGATTGTGAAATCGTTGTACACTCTGCAAACGTTTTCTCTGTATTTAAACCACAAAATATGTAAATTGGTGAACCTATTCTTTTCAACAGTATACATGCTGTTTGTTCTTCTCAAAGCTGCTAGCTCTTTCTCGTTTGTATTCATTTACTATAAATGACAACAACATAATTTTGAAATACAAACAAAACATTGTTTTTGACATAATAACGTAACGTATTATTTTGTAGATTACAATATTATGTTACAAAACATTATATAACCTCCCTTCATTTTCCATTTAAGAATATAAAATATTTAATTGCGGTGAAATATATACCGAAATTTGATGATGTGTACACGTGTTTACAGATAAATATGGCAAGTACCTTTCTTATGCAGTGTTGTCTTTTAGGTTTAAATATTATTAGTGATGACGAATTCAAATGATTTTTGAGAAACAAATAGAATTCTAAGACAGTTTAGAATTCGTTTCAGTTTAAAAATAAATCCATTTTAACATGAGTTACAACGTAAAACACCGTTGAAGAAGGAAAATCGGTAGCAAACTCTGCGCTGATGACACGCAAGTAAACACTGGGGTTATTTACTGAGTGTTTTTTGGGGTTTGTCTTCGTCTTGAAAACTAATGGAGGAAACATGAATAACGGAAAGCATTAAAGACGCGTTGTTGTTTTGTTCAGAATTTTAATAACGGAAAAGGCCTACATCTAGGTTAGTTGGGAAATTAATAATCAGTATCACAGTCATCATATTCCCTTGTTTATAGATTTCATAAGGAATTGCTTACGCATTTCAAAATACAATTTCAGAGAGGAACGGGCAAGATTTATTTTTTATGCTTGCGCAAATTATTACCTCCAGAAAATTGTTTGCATTTTCATTCTAAATACTTCATAATCCTCGATTGTTGTTTTAATGCACGAAATACAAAATTTTCATTGATGACATATGGAAAAAAATGGCTCACAGGTAGTTCTTGGGATCTTGGTAACGTTTCTTTTGTGCTGCTATTCCTTAATATTTTTCGCAATGCTCTCAGAGTTGTAGACATTTTCCGAGAGTCCTATAATCTCGTAAACTTTACGTCAGATCGCCAAACCGTGCAGTAAGCGTAAACGAGAACGTCTTTCCAAAGTCGAAGTCGATACCGTTGCAGATGAAAAAACCTCATTTCCCAACATCATTTCTGCCAGTGAAATCGTCTCCATGCTTTTTCGTGCTCGTACTCTCCCAATCTGAGCGTCACTGGGACACACAAATACACGACAATTGTTGTTTGATCTAAACGTTAATAAAATTCAACAACATTGGCTTTAAATTGATATTCAAATATTATATTAAATTATAGATTGCGTGTGAGAAAAGAATGAATTATTAGTCAAAGGAATTGCATGATTTTGCTATAATGTTGTTATACGTCACATTATTGCATGATTTAGCTATAATGTACTTATTGTTATTATTATTATTATTATTATTATTATTATTATCACCAGTTTATTCTTTAGTTGAAGTTCAATCATTTCAACCGCTTTTTGTTTTTATCATGTCTAGATCCTTATTTCAAAGATATTACATCATTCAACTTACAACTTACATTATCTTATTATCTTATTATTACAACTTAGTGTATCGATGAAAACGATTAGATAACTATTTTATTTTTAAACAACTCATTGCCATGTTTTCCTTCTATTAACGGTTAATTTTTAACAGGATCTCTTCCATAAAGATTTTTTTCTTTTCATTTAAAATACCGAATGACAAGCTCTTTAAGTAAGCCAATGAACGTTTTGATGAAATGTTTTTGATTACATAGTTTCAGTAGATATGGATCAAAGGACATATTGATTATTTTCTCTCGAGAAGGACTTTCAGAGAATTGCAAAAAAACAATTTTTAATTGTTAAAGTGTTTTCATCTTCGGTCTAATCTTTTTGCTCTTATATTATATTCAAATTGAAAAAAAACATTTTTTTGAATATTGACCTGAATACTGTTTATAAAAATACTGATAGTAATAATAATAATAATAATAATATTAATAATAATAATAATAATGATAAATCGTAATAAAGGATAATGAAGGATTTTGACGTTTCGGACAGCTTTCTAATCTTGCTTTACTGGGTTTTGGAATAAATGATTACCGACTTTATAAGGAAGTTCTTCAGAAGTGGGTTCGAGAGGATATTGGCGAATTTCGGAGGTTTTACGGCGATGGCGCTGCATGTGGCAGGCCGCAGGCGCGGGGTCTTGGGAGCGGCTGGCGCGGCGGCGGGGCGCGGGGCAGCGGGGAAGGCGGCGTGTCGCGTCGCGGGGTTCGTGCACGCGCCGCCCGCACCGCCCTCGCCGCGGCGTGCCGTGCCGAGCGCCGCCGCCGCCGCCCGCAGCCGTCGTGCCGTGCGGCCGCTCGCCCCGCCCCTGGCGTGACCGGCGCCGCCGAGGGCACCTTTCGAACCCCGGCGCTGCCACCCGTCCACTTCCCACCCCCCACCCGCACCCTCACCTCGCCCCCGCCTTCTCCTTGCCGTCGTCGTGCTCAGTAATTTAAAATTTGAGGCAATTTGGCCCTGGCGGTCACGCCAGCAGCCGCCGCGGCGCGCTGTCCGCCCGCCCGACCGCCCGACCCGGGTCCCGGAGGGCGAACGGGCGAAGTTTGTTCGGCGCTGAGGGCAATGTTTTTTTCAAAACGCCTACGAGGGGGAAAATTTAATAAACCGCGTCTGAGCCAAATATCTCAAGTAAAGTGTTCAATATTTACCATATATTTATTTACGAAACAAGAACAGGTGTTTAAAATATGTCTATTATTATAGTATTATTATATTATGTTTTATAGACGTACTTTCTTGTTTTCCTTAACGATTCGTGCAGAAAAGGGAGACGATTTTTAGTGACTTTATGGAGAACGTTTGGCAAACTCGAGATATTTCTCTTTTGCCTTTGAGATTATGAGAAAAGTTTGAAGAATCCCGTACTTTCTGCGTCGTAAATTTTACAATAAATTAAAAGCACAGACCTAAGCGCAATGTGTGAATGAAGTAATATATTACGCATATTCGTGGGCATTCTCTTGTTATGAATTAGTATATATTAGTTATAAATTAGTATGCATCATATATTTGCCTATTTTAGTGAGAAATTGCAACGAAGTACACGTAACCTCAAATAAGCTGTCCCAAGTCTGAAATATCCATAGTTGATCTATGCGCATTTATAATCATTACGTAATTTACCAAACTTCATTAACTAACCTATCATTAAAGAGACGTTTCACTAACAGGGGATTCTGAGGCCTACCCCGAGCGCTGCATCTGTTTATCTGCACGTTCGTAGTTTGAACAACCGTCTCATCTGAATTGGTCTCCATCAGCTTCATAGATACAAATTGACTGTAGTTAAGCGTGGGAATATCTTGGAATACGTTTGCCTTCCAAACAAAAAGTGAAAATTTGTACAATATTACAAGAAATGTTGTATATCATAATATCAGAATGAAATTCTGTAATTATTTGAGCGAATGAAATAACATTTATTATTTGAAGAGCCAGGCCATCACGCTTGTTCTCTGACATGTAACAATAATTTGATCTTTGCGATCGTGAAAACTAAGATGGTATCTTCTCTTTCCATCAAAATAATTATTCTAATATTCTTATGCTGCTATAAATCAACCAAAAGGAACTTCAGATTTCACTTCCCTTTAGAAAGAAGCCATAAAAAGAATGTCATTCTTCATACCGGAAATTCCATTGGGTTTCGAACCTTGGTTATTTTGCTACGAAGGTAATATATAATCCCTGGACCACCGGAGACGCCAGACAAAGAAACAATGAATCAATCAATCCATCAATCAAACGAAGAAATAAACGACCAAAATATACTTCTGCAAATGAGTAGAGTGAGAGTTGGGCTGCCCTAAGGAATGAGTCATTGCAGTACTTAAATTCTCTACAATCCTGCAAAACATTCGAATCTTCGGAGGTTTTTCATTATTTTGATCCCTCAAATTTTATTTAAAAGTTTTTTTCTTCTGAACGCGAAGTTTTTATTTCTCTTCCTTTAAATCACACAATAGACCTTTCATTTGGATTTTTTTGTACAGTGAAAAATCGAACACAATTTCCTTCAGTGGCCTAACCAGAATGCATTATGAGGAAGGTCTATAAATGTAGTGTTCAGCCATCTTGATCTGAAAATTCTTACAAAGAATTTTTCACTGATACTGAATTTAAAATTGATTTTTATTTGTTGATTTACAACACATGTTGACCAGCGATGTTGTTGATCAACGATGTTGCATCAACGATGTTGATTTATAACGCATCCAATGGAAGGGTAGTTTTTTTAAATTTGTTGTTTTTAAAGAAAATTAGGGCTTCTCGAGTAGCTTATGGAGAGCGTGCGGTTTGGTAGTACGATCCAGGGTTAAATTCCCGATCGGGGCAAAAATAGAACTGCAGTTTTCTGATACAATCGTCTCAGTTTCTACACAAACTGTGTGACGAAAGAAAATTCCCGGCAGGACAAGTATGCTAGGTAAGGTGATGGGAATTCCTCACGCTTGTCACATGCCTCCCTTATCCCTAGTGTGGATAATAAATAAAAATAAGGCCCCAGTCTGGGAACACCGCTAGGTGGCAAAAGCCGGATTATCCCGACCTCTGTGTCAAATACATACACAAATACACAGAAAAGTAGTAAAAACTACACTTGTGAATATGTGTACACTTGTGTGTTATTGCTGGGGAAGGGGGGATTTAAGCTCATTGATTCCCCCATGCCTTTGGATGCGCCATTGTGTTCCTTTTTATTGTGAAACCTACTACAGACTGTGTTTTTCAAAAAAATGTATTGTCTTAGCAGGTTTTCTTCTTCAGAGCCTGAAAATGTTTAATTTTTTTAAACACTGAGGTCAGTTGCCACTAAGCCATGATACTGTAGAAAAGATGTGGTTGTTGCTTAAGACAATGAAGTTACTAACTTTATCAGAAAAAAAGGAGAACCTAGGAACAACAGCCAAAAGTGGAAAGCCACCCAAAATAGCGTTTAATATTTGTGGCAACAAACTGGGAAAAATCCTAAAACAATCACCAATTTACAATATAAACACTAATATCAAATATTGTGAGTCTCTACATGGAACTTCTGAGTGCGAGAGTGTTGCATTTATGTGCGTAGAGGGAAGAGTAAAATATGTAAACAAGAAAGGTGAGAAAGCTATTTATTCAATTTGAAAAGTTATTGGCAAGAAGGTTATTGACAAAAATGATTGCCAAGAAGCGCCAATGTCATTTGTTTTGTACTTTTCGGTTCATATGGCCAATACGTGTTTTAAAACCCCTACTTTCAGAACAAGAGTGGCCAATGTCAAATGTCGATCCTCTCCTAATTTGACTGTCGATCTTTACATAGGCCTGTGATTGTTTTGTTAATTAAATGATGTAAGAATACCACCTATTCTGTAAAACTTTGAATATTGACATTGGCCCTTCTTGCACCAAGCCACAGAAATATACAATCTTCGCCGCGCTTTTGCGGATCCCCTCTCCCTCTATACTTGTTTTTTTCTAACGTGGCCAATGACATTAGGACATTATTAGACCCCCTGCCTTATAAAATGAATATTTTCATTTAATTCGCGAACGTCCTTTTCAACGGATCTCGTATTCTCAGAAATGTGCTTACCACTGTTAAAAATATTCATTTTCAGGAGGTGAAATAATGACCTAATGTCATCGGCCACGTTAGACAAAACGAAGAATAAAAGCGAAGGCCCCAGTAGGCCTTCTTCCACTGGCAGTGGCGCGGCGACGCGGTCGTGGCCGCCTTCGCCTGGCCTCTCGCCCGCCCGGCCGACGCGCCGCGCGCGTGGCCGCACGCACGTGCGTGAGCGGGGAGCTCGTTCCTGCGACGTGCGCGCGGGAGGAAGTTGGCGGCGCTGCGGTCGCGAGGCGACCTTTCCCTCGCCGACGCTGACGGACGGCCAGAACTTTGGTTCTAGAGGAGGTGGCGGTGACTGTGATTGATTCATTATTTCGTTTTTACGGTTGCGTCAACCGACATGAGCATTATTACTGAAAGTCTTGTGCATGTTTTGTATCACGGGAGGTGGCTGTGGTCTTCCCCCCCCCCTCTGGGTGGTGAGATCCGGCGCCGACCTACACGTCGGGATGTTTCCCTCTGTACGTTTCTCCTACCTTAGGGACCTCGTTCCTGCCGGGGCAAGCTCGAAGTTCCTAACTTGTGTGGTAGTGTAGTGGGTGTGTGTGAACATAAGGAGTCAGGATAAGACAATGAAGAGGATGAAAAGATCGCGCGCGGTGCGTTTGTTAGGGTAGTGCTCCGGCATTGGCCTAGTTTTGATCCGAAAAACTACGGAAAACTACCGATGAGAGCATCCGACCGGTACAATAGTTCTCCTCTAGACAGACTGCAAACGAATTCTACCTAGCTATCTAGCTAATGTCGAAAATCCTGCCATGGTCACGTCTCGAATCCTACGACCTCCCAGTCAGTCTGTGCTGTGACATCAGTAGGTCCCTTGGTCGGTGGCTTGGTGATTGCACGGGGTTCTGAAGGAAACGCACGTCCCCTCAGAGCCGACGCCCCCCGCGGGCCTACGGCCAAATAGAGAAGTGCGCACTCATGAAACATAATAAGAGCGTTCGTCAATCCTACTCGTAAAACGTTTTTCTTGGCAGTGCGTGTGATGTTGAGAAACATTGTGTCCAATTGTAAATGTTGTATAAGGACCCGCGCTGTCTACAGATCTTGTTTTTATCGCCAACGTTAAGTCATCTTCGTGCCTTCCATGCTAATCGGGTGCTAAGAGAAGAATTACCTAGAAAAGAGAAGAGGCGAGACCATTTTGTGCTCAATTGTAGCGAAGAGTGACACGATGATAGTCCAGAAGAAAGCAAATATCTTAAATCATTTGATAATGGCATCGGCGTTCGACATTTTCTCAGTGTCGTCGACCTTTTAAGTGTACCAGATAAGAAATCATTGTTTTCTTTCGAGAGAGATTGGAAAATGGTTTTTAATGAAGATTTATATCCCCTTAAAAATTATTCGTAAAATATTAAGGCCTTAAGTGATGAAGTTGCGTAGCTTTTCCAATAATTTAGGGCTAACTTGCGCTGTTGACCTCTGGTGACCCCAGAACTAAGTTTATACAAAATGTTATCTACGTATTATTTATGTCATCACAAAACGGGTTAATTGTATTTGCCACTATATTTATTGAACTGAGCAACAATTCAAGCCTTTGTCGAACTAAGCTCATAGTTCTTGTCACTATTTAAAACATCATTGCAGGTCGTATCTGAGTCTAAAGTATATCTTTGGAGAGCAGAACTATGGCCATCAGGGCGCACTATTTATTGTGCTAATGCACTTGTACGAGTGCTAGTGTCGGGGTGCTCTATTTATTGTCTGCAGGATTCTAGTACTACTATTTATAGTGCTGGTGTGTTACGTCCCTCAGAACTATATTCCAAGACCGCACTTTCCGACACGTTTAAGATAATACATGTTCTACGTTCACTAATTCAACTAACGTTCATTTTACATCATCGAAAATGTAGCATGAAGATCTTTCTTCAATACATTAATTGACTCAGTTCTTGTATCCAACAAAGAGATTGAATTTGTTTTCGGTTCTCTAGAGGTGATTCCAAAACATATAACTCAAGTTCAGTATCCTTATTAATACGCTCTTCAGTGTTTGAGCTTGAACTACTGATGCCTACTCTTGGAACCCAACTTACTTTTCACAAATTCTAAAAACTTTTCATTAGAATTTTACGATTACCTTCCATAAACCTTGGCCGTTAGCTCGAAAAAATTGACTCATCAACATACTTCAACTGTTTTTCTCACCTCTAAAAACCATGGGACTCCGAAAAAAACGACAAATCACTTTCGAAACTATCTGACAAGTACGCAATTATTGACTATTACATTTAATATACCATTAATACAATTCCCAAAATATAAACATTGACCTTCCCGACACGAAAATAGCCAATATGTGACTAGGGTTCGTAAAGAGCGTCGAATGAGCTTTATGCCCACGCAGAGTGGCCCAACGCACGGGCGAGTAGGACCAGGCCGCGCCGGGCCGGACCGGGCCGGCCGAGGCGAGCGGCGCCACCGGGGAACCGGGTTCGGTGACCGCGCCTGCAGGCGGCTCCGGCCGGCCCTCGTCCCTTTGATGCTGCCGCGCCCGCCCGCCCCAGCGCTGCCCGTCGCTCGGCGCTGGCCGCTCGCTGCTCGCTGGCCGTTGCTAGCCGCCGCCGCTCTCGCTGCCTGCCGCCGATCCGGCGGTTCGCACGCTCGCTTGCTTCTCAGTTTGCTCGCCTGCTTGCTCCTCGCCCGCTTGTTCCTCGCCTGCTTGCTCCTCTCCTCCTTGCTCGCATGCTTGCTCTCATGCTTGCTCGCCTGCTTGCTCGCCTGCTTGCTCCTCGCCTGCTTGCTCCTCGCCTCCTTGCTCGCCTGCTTGCTCGCCTGCTTGCTCGCCTGCTTGCTCGCCTGCTTGCTCGCCTGCTTGCTCGCCTGCTTGCTCGCCTGCTTGCTCGACTGGTTGCTAGGGCGCTTACTTGCCTCGTTGCTCGCCAACTTGTTCGCCTGCTTGCTTGACAGCTTGCTCGTTTGATCGCTGGTTTACTTGCTGATTTGCTCACTTATCTGCTTATTGACCTGCTTTCTTTCTAGCTTGCCTGCTTGCTCGGCTACTTCCCAGTTTTCTTTAAATGCGAATCTGTGAAAAGCATCATCTTGCACTTTCGTGGTGTTGGCGTAGTCCCGTCAATATCTTAAAATGAGATTGTCAATATTACGAATTACTTCACTAGAAATATCCTTAAAGCAGGACCGAATTAATATCTAAAGGGCCCTAGGCATGACCTACACATAGTCCTTCCTAAAACAATTGTACACATGTATTTAAAAATTAATTTGAAAATTAACTGTAACATTTACAATTAAAAAATATTAAAATCCATTTAAAATATTTATAAACCTCCGTCGTGTTGCTCGATGCGCGTTCCGATCGGTCTCGTCCCGGCGTGGGAATTCCATGCGCGTTGAGAAAATTCCGCGCGGCCCGGCCCAGCCCGGCCTGGCCTGGCCGGCCCGGAGCGCGAGCCTCGCGGGCCGCCGTCGGTTATTCCCGCGCGCGGGGCCGCGCCGCGCCGGGCCGGGGTTTAGTTTCGGCGCCGCCGACAGGCGCGTGATTATGATCTCCGACGCGCGCCCTCTGCTGCGGCCGCGCCGCGCCGCGTGAGTGAGTGATGTTTGGCGCCCCCGCGCGTGACATTTCGCTGCGGGTTTAATGTCGCCCATCGACAATAGTGGGACAGCGCGCCCGGCGCGTTTGCGAAACGACGCAACTATTACTTTGCCTACCTGCAATGGATCCATTGTGTAGCCCCGGGGAGCGCTTTTTGTCGTCGGTGATGTATTAAAGATAGCCGGTTCAAAAGGTATTTTCGCCGTAAATAGTTCTTAGAAATGGGATGTTTTCGCCCTAAAGATACACTAGTTCAAAACACGATATGACTGTTGTTCAAGATATTTTTGCGAAGGAAAATCATTACGAAACTTTAGGACTCAATAATATACCAAGGGAGATGTAAGTAATTTTGTCTCATTCTTTTGCGTCACATCGTTATGGGGCCGCTTAGTGAGTAAATGTGACTTCTCGTCGCCGCATATATTCAAATAGTTAAATGTGTTCCCTGATACATCAACGTACGAGGAAAAGCGCCAGCTACTGCATCACAAAGGGAACGGGAGTAAATTTAGAATGAACACTAGCCTTTAAAAAAGGACCACAGTGTTCCGTATATTTTACATACTATTTCCGTGTCGATCTTTTTATGAATTGATCAAGTAGTAACTTCCAACAGGAAAGGAAAAGAAAATTTAGTTTTATTTTAGAAATTACGAGAGAAATTTCAATTCTGTATACTTAATCAGTACTACTGGCATTCTGCTGTGTACTGACATTCGGATTTTGACAGACAAAAATTGAACATTCCAAAATATTGTTGAAGAGACTCCCTGGAAATATTTGTGCGTGTGTGTTGGGACTATCGTTCACTTAACATTAAAACATATTGCAAACATACTTCTATGCTTCTCTAATGTCAAAAACCAATGTTTTAAGAAAATTGCAAAAACAACTATTCGTACTTATTATTTTCAAAATGTATTTGCGGTAGGAGAAATTATTCAATATTAACTGTATATTTCCAGGCTATTACTGTCTATATATTCGAGGCTATTGCGTAAAAACACACCTTGTTAATACTTCAGTTATCCGGATATTTGTCAACTGAATTCACTAGAACAAATTATTGTCAGATGTGACACTTGGTTTTTCCTTAACCTAGGTAAAGCGACAGGACATCAAATATAACAATTTCTTGTCAAATTTATAAAACATGTCACACAATTTTTATCTAATACAAATTGCGTAAATTAGTAACTCTACCATACACCACAATATTCGACACACAGCTGCTAATATGTAACTCTAGCGTTGTGAGAGGGGATTCATAACGAAGAAAGTAACGCACGTTCGCTCAGGCAGGCGCTTTTAAGTCAAGTTGGTACACTTTTGATTTTCAGTAAAAAACTGTTTACCTAAATTTTGCCAACGGCTATCGATCAAATTAAAATTCATTGACTTGTCCCACTAAGAAACAAGTGCGTCATGAACTCTGAAATCCTGCACAAGCCAGGTTGACTGCCACTCAATCAATATTTGTTCTCAAAAAGTCTCCAGAGAAAATGAAATGTTGGTAACATGTTGAACCGACAATTCCATTGCTAAACAATCGTCTTCTGTTGCTCGTGGGGTGCGGGAGAAGCTGGGAAGTGCGGCCGTGAAATATCGACCTGGGCGCCGCGTGGCCCGGCACTACGCGCCCGGGCTCGGAGGCGTGGCTCCCGATCGCCGGGGAGGGGCGGGTCGCGCGCGCGGCGGCGGCGGCGGCTCTGTAAATATATAAGGCGGCGTGGGCGGACGGCGCGGGGTGGGAGGGGCGCGGGCGGGGGGCGTGTGAAGCGTCGCGGCGCGGCGCGGCGCCGGCGCCGGGACGTCGCGCGCTCCCCGATGAAGATGTCCGCAGCAACAGGTGGCGTCGCGACGCGCGACGCGGAGCGAAGTGGAGCGGAGCGGAGTGGAGTGGAGCGAAGCGGAGCCTGCGCCTGCCGACTCGCGTACGTCGCCCCGCGCCCGCCCCGCCCCGCCCCCGCTGCCCCGATTAAGATTCAAGAGGTCGCCGCCGCCGTCTCTGCGTGGGCGAGCGTAAACATCGCGCGTAAAGTGGATGGTGCGCTTTCGCTCCGGACGCCTGCCTGCCCGCCTGTTCCTGTTGTTTCCTGCGCGGAAATATTTAGGAGGAAATAACGATTCGTGTTTTATTGCGTCGTCGGTGCGTACGTTGTTCTTTTCGGGTCTGATTCCTTGTGGTGGTTCGTATCGACCCTCTTGGCGATGCTGCTCTTGCTGTTTCTTCTCTGTCTGCGCGAGAAGTGGTCAGATAGCTCACCTTCATTCTCTGTACATCGGGGTTCGAATCTCGGTAGATCCATGAGGGATTTGTGGTGGTCAAGATAATTCTAGGGAGGTTTTCTCGGGGTTCTCCCGTTTTGGCTGTCTCTAATTCTAACATTGGTTCGTCATTATCTGCAACATGTCATAATATTTTACCCATTTAATCATTCATTTGAAATAAGTCGGGAAAACATTAGGTACTGAGAATCATAATCTTTCTCTGACGTTGTATGCTCTAAGTATGTCTATTAACTCCTACTCTCTCCAACTTTCTTCTTTACATTAGAAATTGTGTAATTGTTTCTCAGTTCTCTGGCAGCTGGGAGCAAGAAATCTCTAGCGGAAAAATTACACTAATCACTGTGATTGGATTATTGCTCTAGAAAAATGCCCTCTTTCTGTCAAAGTAAAATTCATAGTTCAGTTACTGCCTATGAACATATTGGATGGTGATATCATTTTACATAGTAATTTGTGCATAACTTTTGTGAAATTGAGACAATTGTGGGCAATGTAGTACTTCAATTCCTCGTGCCAAACTACGTTCTTCGCCCGCTTGAGAACGTGTGCAATACCTAGGTTCGAATTAGGGGTCAAAGTGCATTACCAAGTTAACACTGATAGCAATATTTAAAGAATCAAAAGAAGTAATCAAAAGTAAAAATAAACAATAAAATTAGCAATTTTAAAATTAAAATTAATTTTAAAATATTTTAATATTTATGAACTTAGGCATTATTTTGTTAAAAAATGTTGATAGGCTCCTGTTTGGCGGAGACCTAAGAATATCCACAAGCCGCCATTACAGGGTGAGACACTTCAGGTGTGAAAACAAACCACCATCCTCTTCTAATTTAGATTAACAAATGTTTCTAATGTCGTTTCAGAAGCTCTTCTTTTTAGTAGATCAGTTTCTTGTCTATTTCTCTTCTGTAACGTTCTATATGTTTGCGTGAGTCCAAGCTCTGAACGTAATTATAAGTAATGTCGAAGGAAAAGTTTTTTTGGATTCAAAAGATGGAAAACGCAAATTCACGGAGTTGGGGTACAACTTCTACTAGCTCTGTATCACACTTGGCCCTGCAATGGGGCCTATTTCAAGTCGCCAGAATTTTAGTCCGCCTCCGGGCCGTTAGATTTGCAGTCCCACTCGCTGCTTACAAATAACACTAATGAATTACCTTCCGAGTCTAGAAGAACACTTCTAATCTTGTAAATGCGTACAAAGTTGCGAAGGCTACATCGAAATCGCAAAACTACGAGAAAAAAAATTCTACAGAAATCTATGCTTCACGGGAAAAAATGGTAAAGATATTAGTTTTTGGTAACACTATCAGGAACGTGCTTTATTTCGCCTGAAAAGACTCACAGGCGAATAGCAGCTAAGCTCGGATTTAGATAAAGATTCCAAGCAAGTCATGTGTACATTCTGGCCAAAGATGAATAATGCTTTAGCGATCTCGACTAAATTGACATCGAGGAATGTCAAAAATTGCTTATGTGTTTCGTGTAAGATGCTTCCGCCTATTTAAGAGATAAAATCCGCAATAGAATAATTGTGATAAGAAAAAACACCTTGAAATTGACTGATCATTTTCGGGACAGTGGACTCTAATGGGTTAATCCATCCTGGGTAAACCGCAGGTAGGGGTGGAATCAAAACGAATTTTGGGAGGGGAAATTCAATATATTTTGGTCGAATGTGTCATATTACAGATCTTGTCAAATGTCGCAGACTGCACCGAACTCATGCTGCGGTACGATTTTATTCGTTTTAATGATTATCCGAATATAGTTTTGCTTGCAACTTACGTGAGAAGTTAAAATTAATAGTAACTGAAAAATTTTTCCTGTGTGGGAGGGGGGGGGAATTTCATTTCCCTCCCCGTAGATCCGCGCCTGCCGCAACCGACGGCTCTCCTTCCCATAACACGCGCTGGCTCTTCCGCCAAGTGGCAAGGCGAGGCCCCGTGCAGCGGCGCGCAGCCGTCTTCGCGAGGGAGCGGGTGGGAGGCGCCCAGGCGGCGGCCGTCTTCGGGGATGACGTCACCGCCGCGTGCATGCGTGCGTGCGTTCCGCCGCCTTCGCCTGGCCGCGCGCGCGGCCCCGCGCCGCCGCCGGCGATGGCGGAAGTTTCCGTGGCAGCGGCGGGGGCGGGGGGAGGGGCGCTCGCCGCAGGCCGCAGTCTTGGGGGCGGCGTGCAGACCTTCCGCGACAGGGTCGCTTCACCGCCGCCACCGGAAAACGCTCGGCCAGCGGTCGCCGCCGCCGCCGCCGCGGACGAGTTGCGGTGGCGAAGCGACGCCAGGCGAGACGAGGCGGCTTCGCGAGGCGAAGCGATCCGGGTAAACGCCCTCTTTGTGTGCGGGGCTTACGAAATCGTGCGCTCGCTGCTCGTCCAGTGCCCCGCGCCGCGCGTGGCTGCTTGCGATTGAGCTGAATGCGGCGCTGCGGCGGTGTCTTGGGACGCCCCGCTGGCGGCCCTCGGCGGGCGGGTGCCCCGGGCTGCCTCCCACCGAACCGTCCGTCGCTCTCGTTTCATTAGCTGCGCCCACCATTTCACATCACGATCTCCCAATGTAATAAATACGTATTTGTGGTTTTACTCATGAATTTCATCTTTTTTTTTAAATTTTGAGTCTAAATTGTGTGAAGTTTTGACAGTAGGCCCACATTAAACTTTTTATCTATCAAAATAAAAATAATTATTTGCATGTACGCCTTCTGTAATGTTTGTCCTTTGCTGTCGATTTGTTGATCGCTTCTTTAAACCTTTACCTCCCCGTTCGGACGCTGCTGGGTCACTCATTAAACATGGGTTTCTGTAGAGTTTCAACGGAATGGACCAGAGCTGTGAGTAATCTATAGATATAATAAGAAATGGGTTTGGACGTATTTGGAATACTCGGGTGACTGAATGGATACTGGAATTGAACTGTTGCCTTATTATGCCACATTTTGAAGTAGCGGTTTTCAGTCCTGTTTGAGTACTAGAATATTGTGGGATGTGAATTGTGTATCTGTAGTGAAATAATAAGGATATATGTACACGTTATTCACACGTTTGCAGATATGTTGCTCAATTAGCTGTTCAGGACAATTCATGAATTTCTCGATTTAAATGAGATTTTTTCTCTTTGTGTCTTGCGATATTCTAGACTATTTTATCTCTAATTTAATTTACTATTATATTGAATGTAATACGCATTTTGCACTAATGCATATGTAGTACGCATCCATTCAATTTACTCTCACAAGTAGCGCTTGAGAATATTTTTGAACCTTCGCGAACAAGCAATGGTTACATGCCGAGAACTCTTTGATCCGGACGCAAAGTTACTGAGTGGTTGAGCTAGAACATCGTTCCTTCTTCTTTGCGGTGGGGTTTCTAACTGTAGAGGTCATGTCGCCACTCTTGGGCGCGTGCAAAGCGCCGTGAAGAATTTCCTTCTTTCTTGCGGATGATCTGAAACGTATCTTGTATCTCTTTTGTTTCTCCTTTCCTGCTCCTTGTTCTAGAAACGTTCTTTTCGTTTTGCTCTTCCGAGCTCGAATACGTTTTAAAATGTCTACTTACTTAGAAGTGAAACTCTCCGACGGAGGCGAATTCCTTTAACATTCCCCCGTTTCCTAAACTCTATGAAAATATTTGTTCGGAAAACGGCCGTGTAAAATTCCCAAGGACACGTAATCGGTAACAGGATCCAGAATGAATGTCTTGTTTGATGTTTGAGTTACTCGAACAAACACACAGCAGTCAGCGATTCATGTGTTTGTATTACTCGGGCGCTTCAAGTACCCGGAGTAATGCTCAAACAGCTGCTCTCGTGGCTGTGGCGGGGCGGCGGCGACGATGGCGGGGGCGAGGCGGGACGACGGGGCGGAGGTGCGGGCGGTGCAGGCCGAAGATCCGCCGCGAGCACCAGCGCCCACTGTACGCGTTCTGTTGCGCGGCCGCGGAGCCTCTCACAGACAGGGGTGCCTCAAGGATCCGCTCTGAAAATCCGACCGCACTCCTGCACCTTCAACTGCGTGGACGCACGTGTTCCAAGATTTGGGGAAGTGCCGCGGAGCTGGGTATTCCCATTCTTAAGGGTTTGCCCGCGCTGTTTAGAAATGGGAATGTAAGAAAAGTGGCAAAATGTATGGTGTAATGTATCTCGCTTGTGACGCTATGTGTCCATCAGAAATTGCGCAACAAGTTTTGAAATATTAATGGTATTGGTTAACAGGGTATTTGTTTATTCATATTGTAGCGGTTTGTGGGAGCTATTTTGACAAAGGAACATTTAAAAGTAAAATTTGTATAATTTACCTTTACTTCGTTTGTACTGCCTACTTTATTGTTTTATTTTCATGCTTTAATTGATCTGTCAAGCATTAGTTGGAGATTGTTCGGGTTATTTCTCTTTGAGGATAAGTTGCTTTGCTTTTGGCAGAATGTGTGTGTTGTTTCTTTCCATTCGTTTAAACGATAGAGAAAGATATGAAGTACATTGATCCACTTCAGTATTTCTTGTCCATCATTTAAAGTTGCTTATGGAAGTGCGACTTGTGTAAATAGAAGTGTATTTCGTTTCTCTGCACAAATTTTGATATTGCTGTTTCTATCCTAGTGAAAATGTGAACATCGGTCATCTGTTCCTTTTTTTGCATATTAGCGTTCGAACAGTGCAGTTAAAAGATCATAAATCAGAGCTCAGTGTGTGTGAACGATTGTATTTAGAGGATTGGTATTTGTGTACAATACACAGCAACTGCAGGAGGTTCAATTTTGATATTCAGCGTAGACATTCTGGTGTATTTAGAATGTCTAACTTCAACATGCAAAGTTTCTTGCTCCAGAGTCCTTCAAAAACGTTCATGACTCGGGCCTATCAGCGTAAATACTCTAATGGAACGTTTGCGTGGCTGTAGTTACCATACAACGTTGTGCACTTTCTGCAGTTTGTGGCATTTGTACTAATCTGTAAGTCTTCCTAGAAAGCCGCAGCTTGTTGTTCTACGGAAACTACTCATTGTAGTTGTAAGGCAAACTGGGACCAGCAACTCGTGTATGCTTTTGATGATATTTCTTTATGGTTGGAAATCACGACTTTATGAGGAATACAGTTACAAGAAACCCATTGTCAATTTCAAATTGGACAACTTAAGTATGTGGACAACTTTGTCTCAAGATAGGATTAACTGCGGGATATCAACGGGGCAAGAGAACCTACAAAGTTCCCACAATAATATAGTTACGATGTGAAATAGCACTTGAATGCATTGTAGCTATGCTTGGTTGAAATTGGACGCTCATTAAGTCTATCCGCCGACTGTACTCACCTCACAAATCCATACGACTGGTCTGTTTCCTATCATGCAGTCAAAATTCTTCTGAGGATGTGTGTCCAACAAACTGGTCATTCTAAGATTTCAAAGAGCGCGCCGCCCAGTCGCGTCGGGGGAGCAGAACATGAGCGGCGGAGGACCGCCCTTCGGCCGAAGCCGGCCCGCGCGAGACAAACTGCTAACAAATGTGTAATTAGAAGAAAATAAATACGACCGGCCCGCCCCGCCCCGCGCAACTGTCTCCTACGCAAACACTGGACCAGCGGAGGCGGTGGTGGTGGCGGAGGCGGTTCCGGAGGCGGCGGCGGAGGCGGCGGCGGCGGCGGCGGAGGCAGAGGCGGGGCCGGCGACGGGGGGGGGGCGGCGGCGGCAGAGCGTCATGCTCTTGGGTCCAGCACGGGCGGCGCCGATTCGAAAGTCGATCGCTGAGATGTGTGGCTGGAAAGAGGGTCACTAGTACGGTGTCGGCATCCTTTTCAATCGTTGCCGGCGACAGTCAAAAGGAATCATTTTTTCTCCTAAATCAAAATGAACTGGTGCAATTTTGTGTGCCACCTCTGCGATTTATCATTAGTATTAGGTGCCATTAGTGCAGGAATGTCATTAGCTTCTGTGGTGTTATATTGTGGTGTTGTTCATTCAGCCGTCTGAGGTAATCACTGTTGTCGCGGATGTAATGACAGACATCATATTAAGTGATGCCTGCCTAGGTGTTACAGTCGGTTTTCTTGTTTTGGGCGAAATACAGAAGTTCTCTACTTTTTTCTGGTTTCGATACTTCGGGTTTGCGTACGAAGCCACAAGAAGTATTCGTGTTGCTTTGAACTTGAATTTTAAATTGTTTCCTGGCATTCTTTGATATATCAGAATTTGAATAATTGGGCAAACAATCCATTATTCCTTCATATTTTATTTATTATATTACATAGAATAAATATTTGGAGTCCTTCTGTCATGTAGTTGGAAATGCTTTGTGATTTCATACTTACGATTTGTGGTCAGGTTGGTTGAAAGCTGTTAGTTCCATCCATTTTTAGGCCTCCGTTCAAGTTGGTAAAATACACTCTTCCTGTTCATACATTTTCTATTCTCCAAAAAAAAATTTAAAAAATGGCTTTCTGAGGAGGCAAATATTCGGGGTATGATAAACACGAAATTACAAATGCATAATTGATTTAAAATATAATTTTTAGCTAATGTCTTTCTCTGAATACGCTCGTGGTCATCTATTATATTCACATTACATGCATTTTGACCGTGTGTATACATCTACCAGTTTCCCTTTCTTGCACAACACACTGCGTTTAAAGACGTCGAGAGGAAAACTATCATTTTATGCACACCCGCGCCTCGCCTCCCGAGCGCACCGCAGAACCGAACTTTTCTTCTTCCGCGCGTTGACACCTACCGGGATGACGTCGCTCCGGTGCGCGGGGGCCTTCTCGGCAGGTGGCGCGGGCGGGCGGGCGGGTGGCCGACGGTGAACGGGCGACGGGCGAGCGCGCGGGGCGTGACGTCATCAGCGGCGCTCGCGCGCTCACTCATCCCGCATGCGGCGGCGGGCGGCCGCTTTCTTTTGTTTCTTATTCGGCGCGCGCGACCGGCATATATCTGCATCCATTCGGCCGTTTCCGGCGGCGAAGGCGGCGTCGGCGGCGCCCGCGCGCGGCCAGGCCCGGTCCGGCCCGGCTCGGCCGGCAGGCGCTCGGCCCGCGCGGCCGCCCCCGCCAGCGCGGCGCGTCGGCGAGGCTCGGGACGGCCCGGCCTGGGCGGCGAGGAGACGGCCTCGCCGGAAGAGTGCGGGCCGCCGGCGCGCCCGCCGCCCGGCCGACGAGACCTCGCCGCCCCGGAGACCGCCCGCCGCCGGGCCCGCTCTCTCGCGCCCGCGCGCCTCTGGGGCGCCTAGTGATGGCAGGCTTTAACCAAACATCGATATAGCATCGAAAGGTTTTCCATGTCGATGAAAACAACGACAAAATACATCGATGTGTTAAATGTGATGAAACATTTCGAAGGAAAATGTCCTAGTTCTAATGTGATATACGTCAATATTAGTTTAAAGTGTATTCTGCATTCAATTTGACTGTTATCTTAATTTTCTATGTAGTTGAGGTTCAAATTGCAGTTTAACGGTATTATCAGGTACAAAATAATCAAAAAAGGTAACAACACTGGAGAATGATTGCGAATAGCAAACTTTCGTGCCGCCTGGGAATGGGCAACAGTGACAGTTGTCAATAACAGTTAATTGTGAGCAATCCACAAATAAAATACTTACTGTAAATTTTATATACGTCGTGAGAATGGTTTTTGAAAACACCGAAGATTCGGGGAAAATTTATCGATCTGAAGAAAGCATCGAAAGCAAAACAACGATGTTATAATTTCAAAGTTTCTGCTCAACAACATCGGTTTAAAAATCATCGATGTTTTTTTGCCATCTGAAGTGGTAGACGCTGATTCAGAATTTCTGACAGACGAAGCTCATGCTTACAGCCATGCTGGAGAGGGGTCTCCAGTATCTTTATAAATGGGTTTCGGGATCTTCATAAATGGGTATATTTATAAATGGTATCTTCATAACTATTTTAAAATATTTTAATGATAATTTTAAAAATTGCTAAGGTCATTTTGATTTAATATTGTCAGTATTTTAATGTCATTAACAGGATCAGAATATAGGCGTGTATGGGACCCTTTAGTAAGATTAGAATTAATGAAGCTTTACGACTTCCTTTAACTAGCAACAAATATGTGTGAAACTTTTAGTGCTACTCCTGGTTTTATGAACCAATTTTCAAGCACTGTTTATTCGAAAGTTGTTCGTCTTGCAGAACAATAAAGCATTTTTTCTCAATTTTAGTGGAACATGAATAGAGAAATACTGCACACGTTGGCTTTGCAGTGTTAGCGACATTTTGCAAAGGCGATTAGAAACGATTTTCGTTACCGTATGCTGTGGGATACCCGACATACTATAATTATAAAGTATTATTAATTTACCAAAAACATAATGACATCACATACCAATAGAGGAGATATATTTGGTTTTAATCGTGTGACCTGCCATTTGCCATTCTTCAGGCATGGGATTCTAATATTTTCTCATACTGATCGTAAATAATATAAATAGTAAGTTTGGGTACTGATATTTTCGTTATTACGGAAAAAGGCAAATGTTAGACTTGATTACTATGTTTCTAGGATTTCGCTGTCAGATGTAATTTTTTAATTTGTGAATGAGTGATACAAACTACAATTTGCGCAATAATTTGATTAAGAATGTTTTGTTGGTCAGCTTTGAAATGTAATTAAATTGCATTTGTTTTGAAAAAAACGGAAAAACTCATATTATTCACAGTGCCCTTTGAAAATAAAATGTAGGTATAAAATATTTAGCATGTCTGCAGTATTTCTCATGATCCATGAAGTATATGAACACACCTCATTGAAGTGTCAGAAGAAAGGAACGTGCTACCGGCTACCTAATTTGTACCTAGCCTTCTCAAGGCAGCGTTTTCACATCTTAAGCGTAGCATTTGAAAATTTCACGCGGCCTACGCAAAACCCTTCCGCCGCCAGCCGCGGGCGCGTCCGCGGGGCGGTCAAATTGGGCGTGCACGCCCGCACCATGCACCGCCCCCGCCGCCCGCCGCCCACCGCCCACCGCCGCCGCCGCCGCCGCCGCCTTGTCCGCATAGTAATTGAGACGTCACCGATAATGGATGGTGGTGCCGATAAGTATCCGTATCAAACCGTCGCTGTAGCGCGCCCGGTCGCGCCGAGGGCCCTCCTAATTATTTTGTGTAGTTGCAGCGGTCGGCTGCAGGGCGCGTCGTCAGCTGGTCGCGGCCACAAGCGTTGCTCTGTGCCCAGACGCGGTTTTTGCACCGGCGGGGGGGGGGGGGGAGGAGTTGGGTCTGTAGGATAGAAGCTATTCCCTTTGGGTGGTGAAAGGAAGAGGAGGAACTTGACCTCGAGAAGGAAACCTCATAATAAATAGTTGCATTCAAATGCCTTATTTTTGGCCCTTGTGAATTCTCATCTTTTTTTATCTCCTTTACCATTTTTTAACGTTTTCTTTGAGTACGAGCAAATGTTCAGATATGTTCTGAATACATTACTACAGTTATATTCATATTTTTATTTCCGTACACTCTACACCTATTGATTTTTTTTTTTCGTTTTAATTTCGAAAGATGTCATTTCATGTCATGTCATTTCATACAATATGCTCTAATGTATAATCTTTATCTACAAGGTTAATGTATAACCTTTATCTACAGAATGCTTATTACTTCGAGCGTATTTATTATTTTAATATTGGCTTTTGCATATCATAGACCAAGGTAAAGTTAATGAGTAATTAATTTATAAATGAGTAGCTGCGTTTAACATTATCAAGATAACAATTGTTTCGATACTTGGGGACCCTATACGTGGAAGTTCGCTTCTGAAAAGCAAAAGACAATAACCAGGTGTTGTAACTGAGCCTTTGATTATGCTAGTTTGCACGTGTGTATGCGCCGACTTGAGAATATCCTGCCCTGCCCCCTCACGGCCCTGGCGCGAGAACATATGCGCGGAGTGCGTACGAGGCGCCGTCGCTCGTCTGCTGTTCTCTGACGCAGTGCGTGTGAAATTGCGTGGGCAGCGAACGCAACGCAACGCAACGCAACGCGACGCAACTGCCTAGAACACAACACGCAAGCGAGCGAGCGACCAGTCGTTCTGATATAATTTATTTTGGTCGCCACCTCCAGAGAGTATAAACTGCAAGCAGGAAGGCAGCATAACATGCAAATAAACAACTTAAAAATATGTACAGTTGCGTAACCTGAGAAGTCTTGGAAAGTTTTTCCATTGCCATGTGATGTACGTTTAGATACTAACTTAAACGTTGCAAGATTTTTATGCATGGAGTCATTAAGTGTTGAAAGATTATTATCGAAAATTTATTTTTGTTTGTGAAATGTTTTCTCATTTCTATTTATGAAATTTGCTGAAAATATTAGGAAGGAAGTGGAGTTTCTGAAGAGGAATAATTTTACAAGAGTTTGAAATGCACTTCTCAGTTGATGGGGTGGGAGTCTGAAATCTACTTGATTTATAATAAAACATTTTTTTGTAATTCCGAGTAAAATTTAATAGTAAACATTTGTTGTTTATCACAATTGCAAAGTAAAATATCTATAGACACTACATGATTAGTGCTGTGTTAACTTGACTGAACAGTGATATTTCTTGCAATAACAAAGTCAAATCACAAATAATTATTTTATTTTAATTTTAATACACTTTCAATTTTGAAAGTATTGGAGATGTCATTCATTGAATGGAAATCCTGTGAAATTAAACTTGTAAGTCATTGTTTCATTTCACTGAAGAATTTTTGAACAAAAGTTAACCATTGTGTCTAACTTTCGATTGGACGTGTGTGCCGGATATTCCATAAATACTGGTGGTTACGTTACAGATATTTGCAGTCACCACACCAGCGGGTAGATGCAAGCTCCCGTTTCGCCTTACGCAATTTCCACTGCAGAACAAATACCTCGAGAACACAGCGTAATAGTCTCGCGAAAGGTATTATTCACACTCGTAAAGAATGCAAGCGCAAAGGTCAGCAAATGCTCCGCTGTTCATGACACTGCCCCAGCCATGCATGATGCAGCTGCACCGGGGCGGCTGCACCAGTGAAAAACAGAGGACAATCAGGGCGCGCGGCGCTGGCGCCGGGCTGCCGCCAGCCGCCCGAACACGAAATAGGCGGAGCCACTGCACGAGGCAGCACGCCGCTGGGAGTGTTGGCGCTCACGCAGGCCAGGCGCCGCCACGGACGCCCCAAACAATTTAAAATTACTCGGCCATGCACTGTACTCAGAAACTATAAAATAGAATGGAATGAAAGTGGGGGTTTTAAATTTAGGGTAAGGAGAATCGCTGACATAATGTTAAAATTAATATTTTGAGAAAACCGCAATGTTTAGAGGGAGTCGTTTTTGAAGATAGCAAGAAAACGTCGGGTTATTGACAACTTAGGGTTCGTTTCAGAATTGCAGAATCGTTTCGGTTTACGACCGCGAATAAATTCATAGAAAGGCCCGCCTGGAATCGAGGGGTTATCGACTGTTGGCGTCAGCGGCAGGCCCGGCGGCGACGGCGGCGACGGGTCGCCTGCTGGCGCAGCGGCGGTGGCTGCGGGCTGCGGCAGGCGGGCAGCCGGGGACCGCTGCCTGTCGCCCGCGCCCCGTGCCCTTTTCGGGCTCCCTCCCGTGCCCCCCGAGAGGAAAGTAGGCCGGTTGCAGTCCGAGTTCGCGCGCACGACTACCGACCGACGTCGAGCGAGGCGCGGCTGTGCGGATCAGCAGGCCACCCGGGCCGGCGGCGCGGCGTTTCGCCGGCTCCTAGCCCCGCGCCCGCTCGCCTGATTGAGCCTACGTTGCCCTGCGTGGGGGCTCCGCGTTGACTGCTCGTATGCTCATACGAAGTTCTTTTCCTGGACTCGGAGAAATTTTTATGCACGAACACTCATTCTCTCTCTCTCTCTCTCTCTCTCTCTCTCTCTCTCTCTCTCTCTCTCTCTCACACACACACACACACACACACACAAATTTAGTTTTTTGAAGTTCTTGCAACTTTGCGTAAATCTTTTGAAGAAGACAGAATATTGAAATGGTGAATTGCGGCGGCATGGGTCTCCGTGAACTTGTTTTGCGAGCCTTTTGAATTTTTGCTTTTTTGTCAGTCACTTAAAGAAGTTCAATGAAATATCGCTAAGAGCAAGACACCGAAAGGATTTGACAAAAATCGAATGCAGGCCTACTTCAAATTACTTACATGTAAATGATTGCGGAGACTTCATACTAATCTCATCTGTAAGCCGATTTAAGTCGGAAGAAGCGTATATCTCTTAGCATGTATTTCATATTTTGAAATTTTCTAGATAAACGTAACCGATAAATAAATTAAGTAAAATGTTGTTTGAGTTTTTTTAAATGATGTAAGTGCTCTTCCAAATTTCACTTTAACATTTATTTGTTAAAAGAAAAAATTGACAACAATTTTCGTTTTACATTATTATTAGGAGAATATAGCAACAGCAATATGTATTACTGTTTCATTTGTACTGCGATAGTCATTCACTACTTTTTAAAATAAATCCAAGTTTGCTGGAGCTCCAAAGAACCTGTAGCTTTTAGGCCTAACTTCACGTCCGGCGCCGACCAAGCTTCGGGCCCTGCGAAACGAACTGTGTTGCGTTTCCGTCCAAGAAAACCCCAATTACAAACACCTTACGGTGCAATAGCGCGACCGGTTTCTCCCTTTTTCACGTAACGGCGAAAATAGCCCCCGTTTTCCTTTCCTTTTCACTTGGCGCGAGCGGGCCGCGCCGTCCCAGAAGCCGATACGCATCGCGGCGCGGGCGGGCGGGCGAGCGGGCAGGCGCGGGGCCGGCGGCGCTACTATTACGTTAAATCTCTACACGTGCTCCGCATAAAGGGAATGGCACGGAATCGCGTTTTCTCACCGCAGCAAAGGAATCGACGCTTTAAAGGGAACGACGACAGCTGGGCTCCGGAGACGCGGGCGGCGGCGGCGGCGGCGGTGGCGGCGGCGCGGCGGGCGGCGGGCGACCGGCGAGCTGACTGACCAGCGGCCGGCCCAGCGCCCCGCGACCCCGCCGCCCCGCCCCGCCCACCCGAACCTGCACCGCTCCAAATATATTGCGCGCGAGGCCCCAACGAGCGTCGCATAATTTATTCGCGTCGTCGTGTATTTAATTAGGAGGCGGATCCCTTCGCCCCCCCTTCGCCTGGAGACGGGCTCGCGACTTGGCCGCCGCCGCCCTCGCCGCCGCCGCTCGCGCCGGCGCCGCCTCCTTGCATCGGCGTGGCGGCGGCGGTTTCCAATGCAGTGCCGGGATTTTAAAAGCCTACTACTACGGCCACCCCCGCCCCGGCGCTTTATAAAAAAATATTTTTAATTATCGCGGGGGGTGCGGGGAGGGGCGGGCGCGGGTCGTGAGTCGCGTCGCGCGCGCGGCGGGAGGCGGCGAGGGCGGGGCCTGCGCAGGGCCGGGGGCGGCGCCTGCGCGGTGGGCGGGGCCGGCGGCGGCGGTGGAGGGGGCGGCCGGGGCGGAGCCAGCGCGGCGGCGCGGTCGCTGGAGGGGGCAACCGCACGACCGGCTCTGCCCGGACCCGGCCTCCCTCCGCCGCCTCCCTCCTCCCGCACGCGCGCGCGCCGCCGCCGCCGCCACCCCCACGCCGCCCCCGCCCGCGTCCGCGCCCCCGCCCCCGCCGCGCCTGCCTGCCCGCCCGCCCGCCGAGCCCAGGGCCGCCGCTCGCGCCACTCGCTGGCACATTCCTCGCCGCCCTGCAGCCGCGTCGTAGGGCCGAGCGCGCGCCCCGAGTCGCGCCGCACGAGCTCCGCCGCGCCGCGCCGAGCCGCGCGCCGCCGACGCGGGGGCCCCGCACTGCCTGCCCCGCCGCAGAGTCCCACCGCGCTTCGCCCAGTGCACTCGCGGCTGACGCGAACCCGCGACCCCGCGCCACGGAAATGACTTCGCAGCCGCCTGGCGCTGGTCGCGCCTGCCACCCGCTCCGCCGCTAAGTCCCCGGCGGACGGGAGCGCAGCGAGCGGACGAGAGCGCAGTATGAGCTGCGGGGACATCGGCCGGAGTGCGATCTGCGTGCGGTGGACCGATCCCACGGAGGCCAGCAGGTGCATCGGGGACTCTGCGCCGGGAGCGACGTCGGGCACTTGTGGTGCGATCACCGGACGAGACTCTCCGCGCTCCTAGGCGAACGCTCTCGAAACCTGGCTGCGGATATCTTCTTTCCACTTCGTCGACAACGTTCTTCTGGAAAGAGTAAATGTGTTCGACAAGTGTCTGAAAGTGGTGTTTTGGAATTCGACATCCCAGGACGATGTACGCCAGTAGTGACGCGAGTACGAACTTCAAGTTTAGCGAAGTGACTGTTTTGTGCTGACAACCAGAGATCAGTGAACATTGCAATCATGTCCATTTGCTTACGCATTACGTCGTGTGGAGACACTACAAACGTCAACCATCCAGTCATCGAGGGAACTTGTACGTATAAGTCTTGTCCGTCTGTGAACAAGTGCATGTACGAACTTAAGCCGGAGTAAGATATTGAGTGTTGTGTCAATATAGCTGTTGTTCATTACTGTGTGGATGTGTTTGTTTCCCGTTGATGTTCCGTATACTCATGTGAATTGTGTAAATCATTTGCGTCAATTTTGTGAAGTTTCTCGTCAGCGATGAAACAGAAGATCGAAACTTATAACACACAATTGAAGTGTGAGTTAAGGCTGATTATGTCCATTAAAAGCAGCCAGCACACGAAATCATGGAGGTTCCGTGTTTAACTCCTTTGAATGTTTTTCGTGATTCCCTAAAATATTGACGGACAGGCACTCAGAACCATCTTCCATCCGATGCGATTCTAGTTTCTCCAGAAAAGCAATTTACAAACTAACTAATAAATTGAGTTTGATTTGACCGCTCGTTTATTCTCGTCTACATGAAACAAGTTTCGAACGGAGATACTACATCTTATCAACTCTGTCATATAGCCAACGCCCGTTATGTGTTGTGTATTCATGTGATCTGAACTGCGAATCCGTAATTGGTAAAACTTTCAACTATGTTATAGTTATAATAGTCGAACCACGGTCCGCGCGCGAAGTATTATGCGTTTTTGCCGCGGCATTCTCGGTGCGGTCCGTCGACGACCGCTCTACCACCGTCAGCAGTGGTAGAAGCCGCTCTTGACTTCCCGGACGATGACTTGCGGTCAGGCGGGCGGTGTCAGTCAGCTGAGACGAAGGGCAGTGGAGCCCTTCTACCTGGCCCAGCCCAGCCCGGGCCCCGAGCCACTAGCGCCGAAACAGAGGGGCCCGGAGGGAACGTGCTCCACGGCCGTGGCCCCCTCCCGAATATGACTGTTTGTTTTGGGGTCGTAACCCGAGTCTCCCTGCGTTGCCACGTTGCCGGCGGCGAATGCTCTTCCTGTGGGCGGTTAGAGCGAATAAGGGCGGTTTTATGCGCGCTGACATGCAGCAGCCCCCCGTCGCACTCGTGAACGACGTTGCTTTGTGAATGAGGCTTCTAAGTGCTGAGTGAAAGAATTAATGGAGTTTCGGTCATTGCCGGTCAGACGTGATTGTCATTAGAAATATCTTGTCAAATTATCTCCGTGGAATACAAATTATCTCAATTTTTGAACAATTTATGGTTTTGGTAATTTAAAATAATATTTTGACTTCGTTGGTATTGTGTATCTGTTACCGACGAAAATGTTACTTATAAAGTACGAGTAGGGGACGTACGATCTTTCCAGTCAACTAGTTACCCTATCTGAACCGAAACAGAACTTTTTTTTTTCACCTTCTGAAGTGCCGTATGTGTAGGTTTTGCCTGATATTTTGTGAACTAGTGAAATTCGTTGCATATTACCACGGAGCGCGTAAGCAATCCGCTTCCATCAATGCATTTGCGTTTCTTTGCGCATAGCGTTAATGGAATGCGTATTAGGCATAATCGTGTAAAAGCCATCCCGATGAGTTACGAAGAGAGGAGTGAAGGTTTTATCACTTGACGTTTAATTCTCCGAGTGCGTCCGAACACAATGGAGCAGGGAGTGGCCGGCCGCGTCGTGTTGCTCGCTTTCATGCGCCGCAGCTGCGCGTCCGCCGCCTCTGATGTCCGCGCTTCGAACCCCGAGGCGGCGGTGCCCCCACTCCGAGCCCCGCGGACCTGGGATCGAGCCCCTGTTTTCCTGCCGGTGATCGAAAATCGGGTTTCAATAAAGCAAAGCAGCTGTTAACCCGTCATTAGCAGACCTGGGGAACAGGAAATCATCCCATTTGAATACAAATGTAACTCATCGCGCAGGATTACATGCATTTGTTAGTGATATTGATTGTAGATTTACGTTCGATGGTTTTTTTATCTATTAGAGTTGCGGCTGTCGTGTTACAGCACTGGCATACTGCATTGCGCTATGAATATTGGTGGGAAATATGGACGTATTTTCTTGTATATTCTAATGAAAGGATGCAACATTTTAGTGCGTGCTGCGAATTAGTTACGTACAGTTGCGAATAGAAGACATAGGTTCATTGAATTCAATTTGTTTTTGAACAGTTATCGAAGCTGTTTCTATGTAACTCACCGTGTCACGTCGACTCATCAAAATGCAGAGAATGATGATTCTGTGACAAATTAGCGACTGGAGCGTGATATTGTCTCTAGATTTAATCGGTTTTTGGTGATGTAAAGTTTATTTAATGTTGTGGCCGTTGAAGGATTTCATCTTTTTAATGGAATAGGAAATTCATCGGCGCATTACGTCTGACAAATTAATTGAATACGTTGCTTAATTATTTTAACGGGATCGGCATACTGACTCCAAGTACAGTGTACTATACAGTGTACTGAGTGGGTTGACAACCAGTATATTCAACAGTAGCCGCTCACAGGAAAAATGACAGCAGTGAGTGATAAGCTAAATTTGCTAGATTAACTGTTTACTTCTGCTATTGCTGTTCATAGGAGATGAAAAGTAACAATGACGTTAGTTCAGAGAAATGACAAATACAAAATGAGACAATTATTCTTTTTATAATTCTGTAATATTGCCTGCGACTGTATAGCTTATCTACGTTACTACATTGTGTACGTTTTACTGTTTGGCTAGTTCGAGCCAATGAAGTAAAATTTCCAAGTACGTGCAAATGAATAGCCGAGACAATGCATTGAGAGTTAAAGGTCAAATTGAGATTTTTTTCCGTTTTCAACCGTGTTCAAAAATTCTAGTTCAAAAATTAAATGTCTTCGTTATTGCGCTTTGGCAGTTGGAGTTTACATCAATAATATTGCAATTATGAGGAATAGTAGACACTTCAATGACGCTGTAAATAACGTATATTCTATTGAAACAAGTTGAGTACGTAACGGCATCAGCAAAGTGTTAATAAAGTACGGGTGAAAATTTTCTAAAACTGTCTAGAATGCCATTAAATTAATTAAAACTTTGTTTTAAAAACTGGAAGAAATTGACGAGTTCCGTTAGAAAGAGTTTGTGATAATGGTGTAAATACGAGTAAGAACGTCTGAAATGAGGAAAGCAACCGACGTCACTTCCAAGGACTTGTGTTAAGAAAGTGAATAAGTTACTAAGTAAATAAACGAAGGCATGAAATTCTGTGTCATGTTATCAGGCCTAATTAGCTCATTCGCAGGATTCTGTATTCGTTCCGAAATACGAACATCCTCAATGAAAATTGTTGCTCTGAGTAAATATTCTGCTATCACATATTCAGATGTACCTAGTTCCTGTTCTCACTTTTATTAAATGTAAGTCAGTTTTGAAATGAGTGTAGCAGGTGTAGTAGATTTGAAATGAATGAAGCTAAAGTAAATGTTGCATTACAGAGGTTCTCAAACTGGTACGCGTACCTCCAGGGGTACACTGTACATTTTCATTTGTACAAGAAATTGAAATAGTGATCTTACTAATGCATCCGACTAACGGATAAGAATTAGTTTTTAAAGTTAAGAGTTTGAACAATTCGTACTACTATATTTAATCATAATAAGTTCGAAATTCAGGCTAAAACCATGTTTTGTTACAAGAGAAAAGGCCAAATTGTCTCATCTCAAGGAGTTTTTATGTACCCAAGTGGGAGTGCTATCAGAAAATATTTTTTTCGAAACTCAATAAAGTTTATTTTATTTTAAAGTGAAGTTAATTTTATGAAGCTAATAATACTTTTTTTATAATTACTGCTAATAAAAAGTGGCTAAAGACCTTGTTAAAAAATAACTTTTAACAACTCATTCAAAAGTAGAAAATGCCAAATGATCGTGGGAGTAGACAAAAAAAAGTGACTAGTCAGTGAGGTGCAAAGAGTTTGAGAGGCCCTGTATGTATGCCAAATGTATGCATTTCGTGTGAGCGTGCTAAAGTGCTAAACTGCCGTGTGTGTGTGGTTGCAGGCGGCGGGTTCCACCAGCCCGTGTCGGCGATGCTGGGCGCGTCTCCCGGCTCGCCCTTCCGCGCGGGCGCCGGCCACCGCGCGCCTTGGCCGCCGCCGTCGCCCGCGCACCACGCCAGCGCGCCCCAGCCGCAGGATGGTGAGTCCCCGCGCAGCCACTAGCCTACGCGAGCGGACTGGCAATACTTGTGTGACAAGGGTGGCCACTTTCTGGGAAACCGGGAAAAAAATCAGGGAATTTCATTCCTGTGGAAACGTCAGAGGAAAAAATCAGGGAATCTTATTGCTGTGGAAAAGCCATGAAAAAAAAGTGAGGGAAATTCATTGCTGTGGAAACGTTATTGAAAAGTCAGGAAATTGTATTGGTGATGAAAGTCAGGGTAAAAATAGGGGAATTTCATTGCCGTTGAAAAGTCAGGAAAAAACAGGGAATTTGTAGAATTTTTAGATGTCGGAGAAATGTTTGAAAAAGTTATGACAGTAGATCTTATAGCTTAAAAACATCATTGCAGCATTAAAACAACAAACATAATTTGCTCAGTTTTTATTTGGTGAGAAAATATTTTTAATTTGTACTTTGCCACGGCGAAATCCGAGAGTTGATCTATTAGTATCAGGGTAGTTTTAATATTTTCTTTGTGTAGTGAGAAATTACAAATCTTATTAGAAAAAAAATTTTAATGCACTGGAAAACTGGGAAAAGTCAAGGAAAAATGTTCCAGAAATCTAGTGGCCACCCTGCTGTGGCAATAAGGCAGAACCTGAAACGTTCAAAAGTCGAAATCCGGTGAAATTGTGCAGAGTTCTGTCAGTAAGAAGCGGAGTTTTGGTTGTGAAACACTTAAATGAACTTGTAGTAGTAAATAAAATTTTAAGTTCGGTGAACACTGGAAAAAGTATTATTATAAATTAATTTTTTGACGTATCAGATTCTGCCTTAGAATCATAGAGTTATTAACCGATTAGACACAAGGCCGATGTCCAGCAAATGAAGTTTATAAGCTGAGGCGACAGTCGAGGTTTATGAACAACTCCGTTATTTCTGGTATCGGCTGTGTATCTTTCAGTTATTTTGGTAATAGTACCACTTTATGATAAGAAAAAACTAATCTTAGTAACGAGTATTTTTTTTGGGAGTATGAGTTCTCATCTCCATCTTTAACTACAACTGATTTGTTTGAATTGTTCTTAACGGATGGCGGACTGTTAAATCCTTAATGGACACTGACCGTCAAGAGAGGCAGTATGTTCCTATAGTTGGTTGATTTAACAGAACAGTATTGCGAAAATATAAAAATAGGCCAAAAACGTGTCTAGGACCTAAATAGGATAGGGTCCCCCAATAAATGGTTAAACAAAATTCTATATTTGTGCAGAACTCTTTAAAGTATTTTAATATTAATTATTCAATTTGCAACGTTTAGAGTGATTTTCCTAAAGGTTAGAGTTCATTTTCAATAGATTTGTTCTGTATATCAATATTCCCAAAAATGAGGAAGGTCTGTAGTTTGGTCACGCTTTGATCCCAACGGTCCGCTCACAGCGAACCTCTTTCATTTTACACACACACACACACACACACACACACACGAGTCGACGAAATGACGAGTAAAAGTAACTACCTTCGCTTAACAAGCGCAACCTGAATAAATTCTAAGAATGTTCTTGATGTGTCCAGATTTATTTTCAAATGCCCTTGATCAAGACATTTCAAAGTATGGAAATTATAAATGAAGCAACTACTTGAGGATTATCCCTAGCGTCCCTAGCAAGGACGAAAAAGTAAGATATGAATAAGAATGTTTCCAACGTAAAGTCATTGTAATAAAATGTATTGTCTACAAGAAAACTTCATTGCATAGCCATTTCCTTAGTGAAATAAAATATTATAAATTTAATTTTTCACAAAATACATCTTTCAATTCCGTTATCGTGTTAGATGAGTTTAGAGACATTCCAAGTACACTAATTGATTCCTAATATATTAGACAGTGATGGAAAACTTACAAACCTCAAAAAGTAAAATTTTGTAGAAAATAAGTTTAGTGTAATCTCTCTCAATTGCATTTGTTGAAATTTAGAAAAATTAGAAAAATTAGAAAAAAACTTTATAAAATGAATTTCCATGAACGCAACGGTATTTGGTTACATACTTAGTAAAAGAAAATTATTGCAATTGCACACGGTGAAACAAAATTATTGAAATGATCATATTTTGAATAGTAAACTGCCTATAAATGCATGATAGTTATGGACGTTTATTCATTATATGTTCATACTCATGTATACTAGTTTACGTTTAATTGATCTCTATTTTATTGGTCGTTTGCTTGGTCTATCCATGTGTTTCCAAAATATTACAATTAAAAATGGAACACTCTTAACTATTTTAAACTTATCACCTTGAAATTGTCTTTTAATACAGCAGTATTTTCGTTTGCAAATAAATGTTTAATATCTCAAATCTACGTTACAACGATTGCAGCAACATGCATTTTGAAAGACAAATTTTAAACTCTTACTTTGCAAGTACTGATAGTAAATGGAATGATTTCTTGCTCATTAGTTTAGCACGAGGACATGTTAATGCCCTGATTTAAGTATAAGAATGTCATATTGGAATAAGTTGACTGATAATTTTAATTATTAAAGGGCAAAATTTGACGTTTATATAAATAAATATTTACATTTATACTGAGTATGTGTATGTGTGTATATATATATATATATATATATATATATATATATATATATATAGTGTAAAAAGTTATAAATAGTACATAGTATGAAGTAGGACTGACATGACAAAAAAGGTGGCATTCAGGAACACGTTTCTTTTCAAATGTGGTATTGAAAATAAATATTGATCTTAAATAAATTCATTTGTAGGCAAAGTATTAGGTGCCAGTGGCCAGTAGTGACTTTTAAGACCCTTCTATCGCTAGCAGTTAACGAAATATTCCATCGTTCTATCTCTAGTTTCAGTGTCCAGAAAAATGTATACATTGCAGCGTACAATTTTTAAAACATTAAAATATGATGTAAAATAATAAACGTGTAAATTTATTATGTAAACTGTATTTATATACCTTACGCAAAAGTCATACAGGAATACTATATAATGACACTTTTATTTTTGCGCGAGTTTATAACTGTTTATTGTGTCATACTGGAATATGACACATGATTGTTGATCTTGATTGACACATGATGATATGAAAACGCATGTTTGGTAACCAGTTATGTGATAATTTACACTGAATATTAACATACATTATAATATTGTATTTTACAATATTATAATGTAATAGTCATGTGACGGAAAAATATAAATAGAGTTAGTAAATTTCAGTGAGGTATTTACATATTTTTCTGAAGATTAGAAGGCTAAAATTTAATTAAATTGCAATCAACAAAATTATAACAGATTTTAACTGGTTAATTTCAGACGAATTAATGCAATAATTGGTTAATATGTAAATAGAATTAGAGTTAAGTTATAACAATTTTCTGCAAACAAATTAAAATTAATCATTCTACTCTAATCCTTATACTTTATCTCTTTCTGAGCATTAAAAATTAAAATGAAGTAACTTTTTCAACACATTATAACATTGGATTTGTTGTGTAGAGTTGATAAAGATGAGTTGAATTGCAAGATTCTGTACTTTCATAATTTAAAATTCAAAAGGCGAATTAATTAGCAGTGACGCATGGTTAACCTTTTATTGCTGTAAATTCAGTTGCAATGAATAATGGCAATATAGATTTTATCGGAGCTTAAAAAGTTTTTACTGAAGTAATCATCATTGCAAACTTGTCTTCTATGGCCTGTAAAGAAGCTCAAGTGCTCTGTACATTATGGTTAATTGGATAACATTGTCATAATCATGTCTGCATTGAGTGTTTTTGTGTTCAGAGTGCTTAAATTCATATGATAGGTTGATACTTACGACAATAAAACCTTGCAGCATATGAAGCAAGTAAAAACTATCCGCGTACAAGGTATTGAGTTGCTGGGCGAGTATTGTTTTGAAATCATAGAAATAATAATAATAATAATAATAATGTCCGCTTAAAATTGAATTCGTGTCACTGTTCGGTAGTCGTTTATTTGTAATTATATTGCCAGTTTCTTCTGTCAACTAGCGGTAATGTGATTGATGCCTCAGCAAGTTGCAAGACTCATTATTACTTGTTGCTCTTTAGAGTTGACTATCAGGCGTCACTCTTCCTCGGTTGTAGTGGAACAGAATTCAAAATTCGTTCTGAAACGTTACCATGATAAAATACTGCAAAGAAGTCTGACGTATTTGTACGTAACATTCATCATCTGATAAAATCCATTCGTCTCTAATTTTGCAGCGCTTACATTTGTGAGACGAGACTTTTGCGTCGTTCGGTATAAGTGAGTTAGGAAATGAAATATGAAGACAGAAACGTCGGATAATATGATTGTCTTTCGTTTTCATTTGGAGGATCGCAGGGAAACAATAGAATCCTTCGGAGCCGCAGAATCGGGACGAATCTATCAGGCCCCCGCCCGCGCCCCGCCTTGCTAGGCAGGGCGTCGTCCGGAGGACGGGGCGACCGCGAAACCTCCTCGGCAGTCGACTCGCCGCGTGCGAAATGAAATATTACGGATGTCAATCATCCCGATAACCCGATACGAGGGATATGGTATCAATATGAAAATATATACATGCTGGCAATCGTTTTCATTTCATTTGTTTTCATTTATAGATGGAAATGGAATGGAAGACTTGGCGGCGAAGCCCTAAGTGGAATCTCACTTGTAACCGATCGCCATTATCATTCGATATTGGGGAACGGGAAGGTGGAAGGGGGAAACGAAAATTCGGCTCTCTCGTAAACATGCGGAACGGTTTATCAAGAGCTCGGAGAAATCGCGAGTTAGTGAGCGGAGGGGGTGGTCGATAACGAATTGATGCGATAAAACCAAGGTGAGTCTCCTCGCGGGGGTGAGGGGAAGGAGCAGGGGTGGGGGAGGACGCAGGAGACAAGGGTGCGCGGCGCAGGTAGGCGGAGGTGCGACGGAATGAAAGACGCGATCGCAGGGGAGAATTTCGGTATTTGATTGCGGGGATAGGGAGTATTGTGCGAATGCTTGTGTTCGATTCTGAACGACCGCAAAGAGCAAGAGAAGAATAAAATGTGTATCTACAAAAAGAAAGGAACATTGTTTGTAGGAATGGCTATATTATTAAAAAAATCTGTTCAGCAATGTTGATATATTAGAAAGAATATTATAGCCGAAGAACGACCTAAGTAATTTGTGAGGCGTCTATACTTTCTGAAGAGGTTTATGCTCATATTTTTACTCAGAAACTCATGTAACTGATATATTTGAATATGCTGCTATTCTTTTTGCGCACATTAAAATTCTTTAAGATCTGAAATGCACTATGAAATTGAATGATTTAATAAAATGGTCTGAAAAGAGAAGTGTAAAAAACCTGTAAATTACAACGGGTTTACAAAGTCTAAGATGCAGCCTACGTGCCGTGCAGTTTGCGCGAAACAAGTTCAACTGCAATGTTATTAGAGTGTAGTGAACGTTCTCTTCGTTGCGTACGCTGCATTGTCGTGAGCGGATATTGTGTTCTAATATTGTTCCGCACGCGGCCCCTGTCGCCGGGGGTTCTTTGTTTCCCCCTCGTGCACGGACGGGGCTCGCAGGATAACGTTTCAACTGGCGCCGGGACGAGTTCCTCTGCATCTGCAGGCGTCGGGGGCGAAACAGGCTCTGAGAGCGCGCTCTTCTCGTTTGCAGGCTTCGGCCGCTTCGGTGTGTCTGGCGGCCTCTACTCCCTGTTCCCGGGGAACACGGAGGCTAGTGCTGCCATCTACTCGCAAGCGACCAGTACTAGTACGAGGTTCGCGCACTCGGCCAATACATACCACAGCTTTATTGGCTCCCATAAAGGTAAGTCCCAATTTCAAGAAAACAGACACTGCGCAAAAACAGTTGTTTCGAATTTTACGCGTGTGTGTTTACGAAGATGTGTTCTCGGGAAAATGCCTCTCTGCCCGTCGTCCGAGTGGCGGAGTCGGTTGGGGCGCGAATGTGTAAGAAGGGTTTAGTACGCTGAGTTCGAATCTCGTCACTATGGTGTTAGATTTTCGATCGAGGTTCGCTCTTGTACCAGAAATTTCAGGCACTCTAAAGAAGCAGCGATGTTGTCATCTTGAGCATTGCTGTCATAAACAGTGCGAGAAAATTTCGTTATTTGGTTGACGAGTTGCTGCATCGAGCCAAGTAACTCGTTCCAACGGACGGTGAAGTCGTCCGTGAAAGTAACGAACATTATTTCCAAGTTGCAGTTCTTTTTTGTCTTGGGACCTGTTACGAACGAGAAATAATAAGTTGAGAGAATGCCATGTTACACATCAACATTAAAATATTGATAATCATAAAGTTAATGGTAGTAATAATTATTTATCCCGAAATTAAATTTAACATTTACTGCGAGCTGACATTAGAAATGTGATTCATGGAAGTATTAAAATAGTATTTTTCCTTCAGTGTAATAAAATGTTCATATGAAGAGTTAAACGCAAATTACATTCATGAATCTCTATAATGAAGTTCAAATGGTATTTTTTCTTAAGGTTTTATTCTCTGCCCTCAGTATAGAGTTAAGTTTAAAAAAATCATAAAATTTTACTGAAACATTACGAACGTTATCGCTGATGATTTAGAAAGCTTACAAGTCAGAAGCGGATTCTGCCGATTATTTGGGAGCGGGGGCGGCATCATAGATTGTTGTTAAATAAACAAAATTGTTATTATATTATATATTATTTATGTACGGTAGAAATGATATTGTTTAAATAATTATGTAATTTGAACATGAATACATTTAAATCAATTTTGCCAAATAAAAGACGGGAAACGAAAACTCTAGGCGTTTTGGCGGAAGGGGGCATGACCCCCCCACGCCCCCTGGATCCACCAGTGTTACAAGTATGTAAGTATTCATTTCAGCTGCCAAATGGCACTTTCTGGGATAAATAGGATAACGTATTGCAGGCTGCATGCCGAAGTCATTATAGCAAAGGTTCGTGTACTGAATGTGATGCCATCTAGCGGCAGATTCGTGCACTACCTAGCGGCAGCTCGTTGCACTATTACGTTGGATCCATCAGGTAACAAATTCGTAAGTCCCCAATCGGCATACGTTCTCGTTGGCATGACAACGGAAATAGGTTATTTGGGGACGCGAGAATTCAGGCAGTAAGTCAGCAATAAATAAGAATAAATATCAAAATGTTTCATTATTCTCTAACGAACGGAAAAAAGTCGTTAACAACTTCCGTAGTCAAATTGGTGGTTATACCCTTGAGCAACTCTATAAAGGTGGCGAGGGAAAGATACCCTCATCAGATGACTGGTGTGTAAGAACTTCACGACCATGGTAAATTATATCCGGGAATTGGGCTCAACGCCCATAACCTTAGAGGAAATGTGAGCCAGCGGGGTCAGCCCATTCGTGTTGTTTGACAGCGAAATGTAGTGGTTTTCTATTCTTTCCCCCCAGAATTTCTTACTAATAAGTTAATAGTTTTTCTGTTATATTCAGCCTTGCGTGATACAAATTCTAATGAAAACAATTCTACGTAGACGTGTTCAGCGTAAAATTAGAGAGGGGGGGCAACTACATTTCTGATCTCCCTTTCCGTTTGAACTTTGATTTACAAATGTCGTATTTACTAGTTAATGAGTAAAACATATTGCAAGGAGAATGAAATTATGACTTTAATGATACAATTAATAAATGCTATAGATTTTATACCAAAACATTTTCAAAGTTGCCAGAAGCCTTGGAGAGCCTCTTCCTTAAATGTGACGTAATTATTTTTCAAATTGTCAGTAAAAAAATAAGGTTCTAAACATATTTAAGGAAATAAAATGTTCGATTACGTAAGGCTACAAAATCTCTTTCGAAACTTTTCAGGGGGACCGCGGTCTGCCTAAACAATGATAATATATTTATAATCGTAATGTCATGTTCCCTTCCGTCTCTAAGAAGCGAAATACTTCTGAATACTTGCTCAAGGATTAGAGACGTAATGTGATTTTTTTGGTAAAGCTTCATTTGTTAAATTTCTGTTGTTATATACAAAACATTAAATAACAATATTAAGTGGTAAAGTGATATTAAATGATATTATTATTTAGAGGGAAACTTTTTTTTATTTATTTAGAGGGAATTTTTTTTTAAATCTCTAAAACAAGGTAGGGGTACCATCATTACTTCGTACCTGCTGTCAATGAAATGCTAGTTTCTCGTGCGGGGGGAGACAACCTGCATGTGCATGCGAGCGGCGTGTGACGCGGGCGCCGGGCGCCGCCTGTTGCAGTGGCGGACTCCCTGTTCACGTCGAGCTACACGTTCGGGGGCCCCACGCCGCCCCCGCCGCCCGCGCCGGGCCCGCCCTACTCGCCGGTGGGCCCTCTCGTGGAGCGGGGCATCACCCAGCTCGAGATGATGGCCAAGGGCTTCAACAACAACAACACCACGACCAACAACAACAATAACAACACCACCGTCACCAACCAGAACCTGAGCGGCGGCGGTGGCGGGGCGGGCGTGGGGGCGGGCGGCGGCGCTGTGAACGGGGTGAGCGACGCGGCGGGGCGCGGGGTGGCGGTGAGCAGCGCGCTCTCGCCGGCCGCCGTCAAGAAGGCCGAGAGCAAGCGGCGGGCGGAGTGCGATGCGTATCACGCGGAGCTGGTGGCGGCGGCGGAGCGGGGCCGCCAGGCCGCGCAGGCCGCCGCCGCTGCCGCCGCCGCCGTCGTCAAGCAGCCTCCGCCGCCGCCGGCGCCGCCGCTGCCCCCGCAGCAGCAGCAGCAGCAGCCGCCCCCGCCGCAGGCGCACCAGCCGCCCCCGCCGCCGCCCCCGCAGCAGCCGTCCCCGCGGGCCCGCTGGGAGCGCGACGCTCACCCGCCGCCGCCCCCGCAGCAGCCCATGGGCATGCAGCCCGTCGTCAAGCACGAGATCACCGGCCGGCCCAGCTGCGGATGCCGGCGGACCGGCCTCAGCGCCAGTGAGTACTCATTTCACCCCACCCCCCTACTGCAATGAGAGGTTCTGAGACATTTTGTAGCGTTGACCTGTAATAATCTTAAAATCTGTTGGCTTCACCGTTTCACACTGAAGTTTGCCTGTCAGTACACGGATCCAAGAGGGGACATGCCCACCCTCCTCTCCTCAGACAATTTTTTTGTAATAATTCTCGAGCTTATATGCAATTACCACTTATTCATCACATCCAAAGTTCCATTATGGATTTTTATTATCAAATTTGTAATATCTTTCAAAAATATAAAAGTAGTTTCTTTATTGTCGACATTTGCTTTCGGATTTGTGTATACAAAATTGTAAGACGCAGTTAATTAATATTGTGAAAAAGCAACAATTCTCAATAATATTCGTAGCAATATTTCATCATTTAAAAAAATACATTATTTTGATTACATTTATTTTACATAGAACCATGGTTTTTGTTACAAGAGCAAAATAAATAATAATCATAGAATTTTCATTGGAAGTGGATTAAATTGAATTGGCCATTGACAGTTTTCTGGTAAGATAATTGTTCAGTAGTTGGGTGGATAGAGGTATGACTTAGAAATCATAAGGTAACGGATTCGAATCCTGAATACCAGTTCGTGAATTTTCACTCCCCGTTCTCTCAGATGGGGTCTTCAAGTGTGTTGCATAGTTTGTTGGTATATAGCGAAGATTTCGCGACACCAATCAGGACAGAGTAGTACTGACATTGCTTTTTTAAAATTTTCCCCTTCAGCAAATACTTTCTGTGAAACGAAAACTCAGACCATCGGTTTCTTCCAGCTTTTGCTGGTCCTCTTTCTCCATGAGGAATATTCTGAAGGGTATGGCTTGTTCTTAAAATACTAGGAAACTTAGTTGAAATGACTCCACATGTTACACCCACTGTTACTTATTACTTGTTAGTTCCAGAATGTCAAATATTGAATGACATTAGCATTTATGACATCAGCCTCAATGTTAGATTATTGACGAGTATTCATTGTATCATTTACCTAAGCGCCTCGAATTGTCATCAGTGTCTTTCATGGGAATTAAAAATCCTTGTTCGTGCTGATTTGGAATTTTTTTGTGAAATCTTCGCATTTTCGTTCACTACTTCTTTCTCCCCGTGGAAGCGCGGCAGTCCGATCGGCCCTGCTTCTTCAGTTGCAGCCGCCGATGAAGTCTTAATCCTGCGGGGCCATGACTCCTCCGGTTGAGAGGCGAAGGCTACCTGACCCTGTGCCAGGGGGCGTTGACGAGTCCGCTGCGGGCTCCGTCCCACGCCCTTCGTCCTCGGGTCGAACCAATCTCTCGCCCCGCCCCTGCCCCCACCCCCTCCCCGACACACTCGATCCCCGCCCCGCCCTGCTCCTCCGCCGCACTCCACGCCGGTTGCCGTCATCTCCAGCTCCTCTTCCTGCAGCTCCCTGCGTCAGCACTCTCCCACACCCGCAAGACGAAAGTGGGGGAGGGGGGAGGGAGCGTGCGGGGTGGAACAGGGGGGGACGAGGAGTCGTCTGCAGGGCACGCGGTCCCTCCTCCACGTGATTGAGCCCGTGCGCTCTCATCCCCTCCACTCGCCCGCCCGCACCTCCAAACGAACGTTTCGCCATCCCGAATCACGCGAAGGAGCAGAAAAGGCTTCTGCCTTGTAGAAAACGCCACTGCTGCATAGTCTTCAATTTTATTTTTTCACGATTTCATTGTAGAAAATGTTTTTTGTAATGCTTTTTTTTTGTGGTTTGTTCGTGATAATAATATGATCGAGTTGTACATGGCCACCAATGAATACTTTCATTCGCTTTGGCCTGACATTAGATAACGCCTATACCGTGTGTAGAATATGAATTGAAATTCTTATGATACTGTGAGTAGGTGAAGAATAACACTAGGTATTTTTTCGTTGCCTTTGTCGTAAATGTGCGTTCACGTACTATTATTGGTCGTATTAATAATAATAATAATAATTACAAAAATAATGTTTTTAAACGTGGTGTATAGAAGAGTTCTGAAATTGAGATCAGCAGAATGTGGGGCGTAAAAGCACAGGTCGTACCGACAGTTATCGGAGCTCTGGAATTTGTTCCGCGAAATTTGTGTAAGAACTTGGCCAAACTCCCAGGTCATTTAAATCGGGAAATGCAACACATTGCTTTATTGGGAATAGCACACAGTTTGCGCAAAATGTTGTTGAGATACCAACACTCCTTAGATCTGCACCTGATGGAGCTGGTTGCAACCTGCAGAAGATTTTACATTGAACCGACTCATAACATCTTTAGTCATGAATAGTAATAATAATAATAATAATAATAATAATAATAATAATAATAATAATTTGTGTAAGAACTTGTCTAAACTCCCAGGTAATTCAAAAGTCTGGGAAGTGCAAGAAATCGCTTTATTTGGAACAGCCCACATTTTGCGCAAAGTATTGTAGAGGCACCGACAGTCCCTAGATCTACTCCTTAGGTAGCTGGTTGCAACCTGGAGTAGATTTTATATTCAGCCGACACATAACATTTTTAGTCGTGAAAAAATAATAATAATAATAATAATAATAATAATAATAATAATAATAATAATAATATCTTAAAAGCAATGTTAATATACGAGCCTGAGAATGATTGAAGAAGAGGAAAACATTGAATTGGTCCGTTTTGCGCCTAGTTAAAATGCAAGGGCTCACTGTCCTGAGGAAGGGACGCGGGTATGTGGGTGGGGCGGCGAGGAATGCGCGAGCGCGGGGCGCGACGCGGCTGGGGGGGGCGGGGCGGGGGAGGGGAGGGTAGGGCAAAAGGAAGGAAAGCTGTGGAATTGGAAGGGCAGCCACCGCGCCGGCAGTGGTGGGGGCGGCGGTCGCGTGACCTGCGACGGTCCGTCACCGGGGGCGGCTGCGGCGGCGGCGGCGACCCGCGTGCCCGCTCGCCACGTGGTCCGCGCGGCCGCCGCCGCCGCCTCCGCCGCGAATTCTGACGTCAGGCGCCGCAAACAAACAGGGCGCTCCGCGCGCCGTCGCCTGACCTCCCGCCGCCCGCTCACCCCCACAGCCCTTCGCGTCGCCCCCGCCCCCGCCCCGGCCCACGGCCCGGCACTCCTCGTCGGGAGCGCCATCTGTCTCAGTCGTCACCTGTCGCCCCGACCGCTGCATTCTGCTCTCTGTCGTCTGCCGCGCGAATTGACTGATGACGTTGACGCCTTTGCGCGTCCTCGAGCCTTCTTCTTGCCCTCCCGCGGCCACTGCCGCCGACAGACCTCGCGGCGGATCTTCGCCACGGCCTCTTACGGAGAGCCTAACAATAAGACTTGGCGCTGTGGGGATAACGGTCGACTCATTTTCCGTTGTCATCCCACCTCCCTCGCACATTCTCTCTGTCAGCGAAGATGGTAACTTATCCTTCAACGTTTCTTTCCACGTCGTGGTCAGTTATATGACACCATAAATGACAGGGATGTATGACCGTCATGTAATATAAATTTTTCTTGAATGTTTCACAATATACTTCTGTATTCACTTCGTTAGGGTTTGCCTTCTACACACATACCGCACTTACATTCCACTCTCAGCAAACTTTCAGACAGCCCCGTGACACTTCCCTGCCTGAAATCATTCAACATTCATTTGTTAACGCTTCATATTCGTGACGTCGCCTTCATCCTCTTCATCACATACATCATTTATGGCCCCCTTTATTTAGTTTTCCGCCCGGCGTTCCATTTTCGTTCTTCACTCGATCTCCGTCGCGGGCTTTCCTTTCGCTTCTTTGCGGCGCCCTCGTAAAAAATCACCGCCGCCCGCGCCGCGCCGCGCCGCGCCGGCTGCCTTTTCACGGGCGAGGAGGGCCTTGTGCGGCTCGCGCGCGGCTCTTCTCAACTTCCCGCGCGCCGCCCGGTGCCCGTCGCGGTTGATGGCCGGCCGCCGCCGCCGGTTGTCGCATCCATCTGCCGCCGCTCTGACGCACTCCGCCTGTCATCTTTTGTGCCGCCGCCGCCACCGCCTCCCTGGAAGCCGCGGATCGCCCCGCGCGTCGCCCGCGCGCAGCACGCCCTTGCTGACGACGACTCTTCATTATACCGGGGACAATGCGTTTAGACGGTTCAAGGTCGTTTTCGAAGACTCCCCCACTATTCAGTTTCGCGGCATCCGTTCTCCACCCCCGTTTTCTGCACTCTATATAGTAGGTTTTCCTCCAACTTTCTGGTCTGCTTGTGGGCATTCGGTCCTGGTCACGGAGTAAAGATTACTCAAAGAGGAAGTGGCCGGCCTAAATAAATTGTCTCCACTAGTCTGTTCGCCTGGAGGTCACGCGCTTCCTGTGCTTCTTTGGTTTGATGGAATAGAAGTTGTGGAGACTTCTTCCTAGACTCACAGTAGGAAAACCCTTGGGGTTTTCAGAAGGCTCACATACATCTGGGTCGTTCCATGTGTGGTAGACGAACCAAGGGTTTTCTAACATGTAAAGCTGGTACAAGACTAGATATACTACATAGAAATTAATGCATTTTGGACTTAACGTAAACACTCTTCAGCAGTACCTTCCCTTTTGTAGTCGTGAGTAGTTTTCTTCTGTCCATTTCTACCTTTCTTGATCTCCAAAATCAAATCATTGACCCTACAAGGATCACATTCCTGGATCCAATTACTCGAAATGGTTCTTTGTTGTTTAAAGTAAATCACTCAACATATTTTTTAGCATGAAATTAAAAAAAGTGAAATGGCGCCCCGCCCACTGGCGCGAGCCCGGAGCACTCCTGACGAGGTGCCGTCCCCTTGTTGCAGGCTCGCCGTCGCCGCTGTCCGTCCGCGGCGGGTGCATGGCGCCGGGGCCCGAGGCGCCGCCGGCCGCCGCTAGCCTGCCCGTGTCTGCGGCGGCGCTGGGCGGGGTGCCGCACAGCGTGGCGGGCCCCTCCGCGGGCCCCGGCCCAGGCCCTGGCCCCGGACCAGGTCCCGGTCCCGGCCCCGGCCCCGGGCCAGGCCCCGGGTCGGCCTTCACGCTGCCGCCTCCGTCGCCCGCCGACGCCCACGCCCACGCCCACACCCACACCCATGCCCACGCCCACGCCCCGCTGCCGCCGCTCGCGCTCGACCGCAAGAAGCTGGACGGCGCGGGGGCGGGGCCGGCGCTGGGGGGCGGCGCTGGCGGCGGCGGCGGCGGCGGGTGCAGTCGCACCAACCCGGTGGCGCTGCGCACGGCGAGCGCGCCGGGCCCCGCCGCCCCCGCGCCCGCCCCCGCCGCCATGTCGGCGCCGCCCCTCGACTGGGCGCTGCAGCCCATCAAGAAGGAGCCCGGCCTGCCGCCGGCCTCCACGCCCTGCCAGGTGGCCGAGGTGACGACCAGCGTCAGCCCCATGCTGCCGCCCGGCGCCGCCGCGGCCGCCGCCGCCGCTGCAGCCGCAGCCGCCGCCGCCGCGGGCGCCGTGGTGAAGCTGGAGGCAGTGGCCCCGCAGCCCGCCTGCTCCAGCGCCCCCGCGCTCCCGCAGGGCCCCACGCTGGTGCCCGCGGCCGGCGCCCCGCTCGCCAAGAAGGAGCCCCTGCACGCGCAACACGCCGCTGTCAACACTGGTGAGTGCACGCTCCGACGCCGCCTTCGTAGCACAACGTTGTTCACACAGCAACACCAGGCACCTCAGCCTTCTTTCATAAGGCCAAAGTATGTGTTATAATTGTTCAGTCATTTTCTTAACAAATGTACCTACTGTTGCCTTGCTTAAAGGTTACACAAGTTATCTCAAAACATACGGCAACCCCATGTACCACACCGCTGTTCGTTGGAAATGCTATACTTTGACGTAGTACACTTCATAGTCTTCTGAAAAATATTTCTGTTGTAACTTTGCTTATGTTGTGGGACTCTAAACTACAAAAAATAAGTAAATAACGGTTTTTCATCTCTTCTGAAAAATGATCATAATTGGTGTTGCTGTGTAAGCGACATGGTGTATCCCACTAGAGACAGTGGCCTTAATCCACTTGCAATCGGTCACTTAAAACGTCTGACATCAACGGACCTAAAATAAACGCACCATAAAATGTACTGCCTTTATTACTCAATTAATTTGTATTTTTCAAAAATGTAATCAAAATATATTTGTGACTCATTGCTTCTGTCGTTTCTTCTATCGTATTTTTCTCTGATTGAGAAAAAATTACTTATGATTTAGTATAGAATCTCTATATGCGATTACAGTTGTTTGTCCGTTGGCCACTGTGTCTTTTCCCAATCTTGAAGCGTCTATAAATTACGTGATGTTTTGGTATCAGTCTTCACGACAAAGAATGTGGAAATTGGCCCACATTCGCAAGAGATAAAGAGTTGATCCGAAAACACATTAATTTTGTGTTGTTTATGAATCGTAAGCTCAGTTTAATGTTCCTCACACTACATATTACAACAGCAAGTGAAACACTCCAGACGGGTGCTATGTAACCCGAATTGTAACATTAATCATTTAACAACCGATAATATTTTGTAAACTTATTCTTTTTGTAAAACTGAAATACATAAAATATATTTAGAAGTGAAAGTAGATTGTCAGCCCTGCGAGAGCTGAAATTTCAAGTATTTGTGCGGAAAAGTCACTCATCGGAAGACTAGTTTCACGCCAGTTTATCAGCTGAGCAACTACAAAGCGAGAGCCACATGAAAATCATGTGAAGCCAAATCGGGCACAACCAAAAAGGAAGCGATGCATGGTAACTCATAGTTTTTGTAATTTGCTCTCTCTTTGTGAACATCAACTTGCGTAGATAAGGTTCACTGATTCTGTGGATCCCACATGATGAAATTGTGTCAAATGGTCATGGATTCATGCGAACACGCTAATTCAAAGCCCTGCTAAGTTTCGAATTCAAAGCCCTGCTAAGTTGACCAAACATGCCTACATATTTTGTGAACTTTTCTCAGCTCACAATTTTTTTTAACGTAAAACTAATTATTGCTTCGCATAAGGAATAAGTATCACACTGTTTGAAATGTTAAACTTTGTTTGAAATGTGGCTTCAGATAATCCAATAACATCTAGCATAGGTTACTCCGGGACAGTATGGAGTAATTCTGACTTAACCCGATCACAATTGTTTAAGTAGTTTGAGTGCTAGGTGGATACGAACAAACATACACGATCCAGAGCCAAACACATTACCCTTCTTTGCTTTCACGCAGTCGGGTAAATATATAGAGGTGGAGCTTTAAAAGTTTGAATATCACGTAATTTTTGGACGAATCTTTTTGTTTAGGGGATTGACATTTTTTGTTTCCTTTGTAAGTTGTATTACTGATGGCATTAATGCTTTACAATCTACAACCTTTCTTTTTACAATTCGTTTTATTAAGAAAAATGCAATTTGATGTGTGTTTTTAACAGAAAAAAATGTTATTTGCATGAAAATATCTAAACGAATCAACTTGTAACTACTTGATTCTCTCGTACGCATTAAATGTTCAACGTTTTTGCTTTCAAATGGAACGTGAACCTCAATATTAAATATTGTGTTATCGGAGATACGGGAAGCACTTATTATGATAGATTGACCTCTCATTCTCAGCCTGCAAGCTAGTCCGAACAGACAATCGAGGATCGACCTGTGCGCGAACAATGATGTCTCCTCATTGGAGTTCTAGCGGGCACCGCCCACGATGACAATGCCCATACTGCTGTGTAATGACAAGGTAGTTCCATCTGACGAGCGACACGTAAATATGATAATATCCGTTGTAAAAATTAGGAACATTATATTATCGTCTTCATTTGTCCTCGGATGGGAGAGACGGGCAAACATCAAATGTTGGCAGGCGAGGCGAGGAGGTGAACGTGCTTTCAGAATGAACGCAGGCGAAACGTTTTGGGGTCAATCCGGGTCTATTTGAGAATGTTTTTGTTCTCGCACGTGACTGTGGACGTGAATACGAGCCGTCGGCAATTGAGCCTAGGTGTGCATCCAATGGGACATTTGGAAAGTTTTTGCTATTGTCTTACAATTGCTGCTAAATATTACGTGAACGGTGGAGTCGAAATTCACTCTCACTTTACGCAATAGATCTTAAGTAAGATAAAATATATTTTCCGGCTTTCCGGTTTCTTTTCACCTGTTTCATACATGCTGATTATCACGTATGCTATGTTCATATGATTTGTTAGCCGTGTATTGTCTTGAATATTGTTATTGTTAGTTCATCGAAGTACTTGAAAAGTTTTTAGCAAGAAAGAAAACACACCAGTCTTGTGTATGCAGAACCTCAAACGAAGATAATAATGAAAGGCATGAAAAACATCTTTGCTGCAAGAAAATAATATTCTAGAAGGAAAACTTAGGAGAATTTCCATCTAGTTAATTTGTAATGCCAATGACAAAAGAAAACAGACAGTTAAATTTTCGTTCTTTTGTAACGACCAAGATTGGGCATACTTGCGGAAAAGGGCAGTAGAGTTGCGAAGACGTAATGCCTGCCAATGCGCTGCCCTGACGAAGTGCGGGGAAGCGAATGTATGTACCCAAGAAACCCAGGGGTCCCCGGGAGCGGGCAGGTGAAGACGGGCAGCAACCGCTGAGGCGATCGTTGCTGTTTGCAGCGCCGGCCTCCATCCCGGTGGGCATCGCCGTGGCCAGGCAGCGGGTCTCCCAGCCCGCGCCCATCGTCTCGCAAGCGGCGGCGGTGGCGGTAGCGTCACCCACGGCCCCGCCCCCGCACCCACCGCACCTGCAGCAGCCTCCGCAGCAGCAGCAACAGCCGGGGCCCCCGCCGCAGCAGGCGTTGCCGCCCTCTTCGCAGCCCGCGCCGCCTCCGCCGCCGCTGCCTTCTCTCCAGCTGCAGCCGGCGCCGCCGCCGCCGCCGCCCCAGGAGCAGGGCGTGGGTGTGGGCGTGGCGGGCGGCGGGGCGAAGCAGGCGGCGTTGGCGCTGGCGGAGCCGCGCGCCGCCCCCGCCCCCGCGCCCGCCCCCGACGCTCAGCCCTGCGCAGCCCCCGCCGCCCCCGCCGATCTGGCCGCCTCCGCCGCCCCCGCGCCGCACGGCCTCTCAGCCATGGGTGAGTGCTGCACGCCTGCTTCTGCCCAGGCGGCGACCCACGCAGCAAGACCTTGCGAAAGTATTGGCTTAAGTAGCACTACCAGCCCGGCACCAGCATCATCACAGCTTCTCTACGGGGATAGAGCAGTATCCCGTATTTTTGCTTCTCTACGTGGATGAAACACTTTGAAGACCATCTGGTCCAAGATTGCAACCCCTGGCACAAATGTATACGTGTCCCAACCCTGAAACTATGCAGATACGCAAAATAAATTATTTTTTTGTGTTGCTTCAAAGGCCACAAAGGCAAAACGAGATTGAGAATGCCTTAAAATTGAGGAGCTGAAGACGTAGATGTTTTCATTCTTCTGTAATTTCAACCTTTCCCCCTCAACATCTTCCCCGCGACTTTCTTCTTTTCAGCATCAATCTCCACTTTGCTCCTCGGGGAGTCTAAAGCCATGGGAGGCCGCGCAGGTCGGCATGCGGTGCGAGGAACACGCCTAGCCAGCAAACAACACACACGGCGTGCGTTTTGGGGCTTCGCAGAGCCCTCGCCCCGAATTCCCCTCAGAGCCACCGGCCCCCGAGCCCTCCGCCCCGCCCCGGAGGCGCATCTTGCGAACCCATCAAATCCGCCACGGCCGCCGCCGCGGCGCCCAGCAGCCGCGCGCGCGGGCCGTTGTTTTTCGTCCGAGTTCCGAGAAGGCGGGCAGGAGCCCCCGCCGACGCCCGCGCTCGCGCAATAACGGAATGGAAGGAGCCGGGGAAGAAGGCTCGCTCGCGAAAACACGTGCCGAACCCGATTACGCCCAAAGAACAACGGGAGGGGCGGGGGCGGGCGAGGGCGGTAGAGGCGAAGACGGCAGCGGCGCCGGGCGTCCGCCGCGCCGCACCGCGCGTTGGTCGATGCCAGCTGCAAACTTCTCACGAGGCGAGGGCGGACTTCTTGGAGGAGAATTTCTCTCCCCGTCCCGTCCCGTCCCGTCCCGTCCCGTCCCGTCCCGGCCGGCCCGGTCAGCCCTGCTCGCTGCCTCCGCCACCCGCCGCCCGGCGCGGCGCATTGAAAGGGAAGCAGGTGATAAGGGAGGCTTTCAGGATATTAAGCTGCGGAACGGCCACCTTCCGGCGCGGATTCCCTTCCTGCGGAAAGAGCCCCGAATTGCGGCCCGCGCCCGTTGACTTTCGCTGCTGAATGCGCGGGGCGGGGGCGGGGGGCGGGCCGATGGTTGCCGGGGCCACGGAACTCGCTCGGCGATTGCTGGCAATCTGCGGCGATGATTCTTTCGAGTTTCGCGGGGACTGGATTCATACATATTCAGCCTCTTTTCACTCTTATGTTGAGAAACCGCCGCAACTTTTCCAACAAATCTTTTGTGAATGATATCGTCGTTCTAAAAAGGGTCATGTTTCTTGAGTAGCGGTTTTGAATAACCGCCAACGTCTTCAGGATAGAAGTTTCAGTACTTGTGTAATCTAACACAGTGGCCACCCGTGCAATTTAGAGCTTTGGATGGCCAAAAGTGTTGCAGCTAGCTGAATTATAAACGATCGTGGAGTAGAAAATACAGCACAATATGCGACATTTCCTAGAATATTAATGTTTTCGTAGTAGATAATTCCTAGTGGAATATCGCAGTTTACCCACAACAGTGGTTGTACTTGTAGTTTGGTGCCGTAACCAGTTACGGGGTGAAGCCAGAGGAGAATATTTGCAGTGTGGGAGATCGCGTTGTTCCTGTGAAACAAAGGTTTGGATGTCGCCCGGGAAGTGCTGTGGGCGGAGGGGTGGGCGGTTGTTCGGTTATAGTCTGTGGCCACCAGATGGCACCCGTGTCCTGTCACCTCTTCACCCAGCGTATCCCGCCTTGTCCCGCCCTTCCTGCTCCGCCCCGCCTCTCTTCTACCAGTCCCGTCCCGCACCTCTCAGCCATCTCTCGCTCCTGTGCCAGTCCCGTTCCACATCACATCCTCGCTCTACCTCGATCCGTTTCTCCCACTCCCACCAAGCTTTCTCCGCCATACCTCGTCTCCCCTCATCCCACCTCGTCCCACTACGCCTCGTCCCGATTCGCCTCGTTTCAATCCGCCTTGCATCACCTCATCCCGCCTCGCCTCACCACGCCTCTCTCCGCCTCGTCTCGCCAAACCCCACCTCGCCTCTTACTACTCGTCCCGCCTCGCCACGCCTCGCCTTGCCTCGCCTTTCCTCGCCTCACCTCATTTCACCTCACCTCACCTCACCTCACCTCACCTTACCTTACCTCACCTTACCTTACCTCACCTCACCACACCTCACCACACCACACCTCACCTCACCTCACCACACCTCACCTCATCTCATCTCATCTCATCTCATCTCTCCTCACCACACCACACCTCACCTCACACCTCACCTCACCTCATCTCACCTCACCACACCTCACCACACCTCACCTCACCTCACCTCACCTCACCTCACCCCACCCCACCCCACCCCACCCCACCCCACCCCACCTCATCCGGCCTCGCCACACGCCGCCTCCCCTCACTCCACCTCGTCCCTCCGCCTCGCGTGCTCCTTATCATCCTCTTCCCCATCTCCTGCTCCTTCCTCCGCCCGGGCCACCTAATTGTGATTTACGGCGGGCGGCGCGTGGCCGGCGCGGCGCCGCGTCGCTTGTGCCAGGCGCCAGACACAAACCGAACAGCAGCGCGACTCCGCGCCGCCTCGGGCACTACAAGGTGCAGAACATCTTGCGCGCCGACTTAGCGGAAGATTGGGTTACACAGGGACACGACACTTCCAGGCTGTAATCTCCTGGAATGCTCCTCTCTAATCTTGTGGCACTAACATCTTTACGGACTCCGAAAGTTGACCGCAAATAAAGGAGTTAGAAGAATTACTTGTCCAGAAACGGTCAGCTGTCTGCGCAAGAAATAAAACTGTTATCTAAAAAACGAAAAAATAAAACATTTTACAAGAGGTTTAGGGTGCAAATGCAATCGGTAGATTTAACCAGCTGCCGAAATAGAATTAATAGATAAAGTTACCCCCTCCCCCCAAATAATTACTGTTCATACAGTAAAGTAGCTTCCGTTATTTGTCACCTTCACGTGACACTTGAAATTTGAATATTCCTTATTTTAAAAAGAGCCAAGAAATTAGTAAACAAATGAGAATTTGATGTAATGGAATTTAACGAAAGAAGTCCTGGAAAACGGAGTTGATATGGCTCTGTGTTGAGGACTAACTCACGACTAGGATAGAAAAAAATGGAAACTATCTAGCTTCCAACAAAACGCACTATATTACTACTACAACAAATTTTCGGAGGAATATGTTAGCCTATGTTTATAAAAAACGTGCGCGACTGCACCTGCTCTCAAAGTAATGCGTCCCCTGTTGAAAACTGCGCCTTGAGGAGGGGCGGGCGCGCCTCGAGGAGCAGATGTCGAGGCGGCGCAGGCGGCAGCCGCTAGGAAGCCCGATAATATCCGCCCCCGCGCGCGCGCCTAACGCGGCAAATGGAGCCGAGACGCCCACGTGTGTGCGTAGGGCAGCAGGGCGGAGGGCGGGGCGAGGGCGAGGCAGGGGCTGGAAGGCAGCGGCGGCCGGCGGGGGCGGCAGGGACGGTCGCCCTCTCGCCACTCAGCCCCGAGGGCGCGGTTCGAACCCGGACCCCAGCACCCCACCTCCTGAGAACGTCGCCGCGGGGGCACGCATGTCCCCCAGCAGTCCCCCTCACCCCCCCCCGCGCCGGCGCCATCCTGTGCGGCACGCGACAGTTCGCGGGCTGACCGCTCCCCCGCCCCGAGCGGCGCCGCCATAGCCGCGCATGCCGCATTTCCGCCCCTTCCCTCCCCTCCCCCGCCAACCTTGGCCGGCATCCCGCCCATACAGGTCCCCGGCGAATGGCCCTTCCCGACTGCCCGGCCGGCCGGCGGACATTATGTCTTGAGAGCGTGGCGTGGGGTGCTTGATGGGGACTAACTATAGATAGATTCCTCCTCTCCTCTCCGCCTCTGCGGGAAATATTTCGGAAAGACGCCTAAGCACGATAATTTATTAAACGTTGATTTATGTGATTGTGTTCCAACCACTGGGCTCGCTAGGATTGCGAAGATTCTTGATGACTTCTTTTCTTCGCGCGACACCCACAGAAGGCCTGGGAATAAGAAAAGGGGTTCCATGATGGAGTGCCAGCTTTATGTCCTATTCAGCGGGAAGATACGACGAAAGGAAGATTGCTTGGAGATCATGCTTCATGTACTAAAAGCTACTTCGCCAGTAACGACTGGAAAACCAGACAGACCTCGCGTGCTCTGAATGATTTCTTCATCTGAAAAACAAGCTACTATGTACGAACGTCTGCGTCTCAACCACTATGACTACCTGACTATCAGAAATTGCAATTACCGTCAATTGACAATTACCAATTAACCTGTACCGGCAGCAAAATGCAAGCAACCATGAAATTAACAGAAGACCTCAAATCCATTTTACGGTTTGGAGCACACACATATTACTTATTAGCTAAAAATGAAATAACTAATTTATCTCATTAAAATTACGCACTCCATAAAAAACAGAAAATTGGCCTCATATTTTATAAAAGATAACTTGTTCTAAGATCAGTGTTATACTATGTGAATGTATCGCGAATTATTGTGCCTATTGCCTCCACCCCCCACCATCAATTATTGTGTTTTCCTTTTCCAACACAACATTGTCCTTTTCCAACACAATATTGTTCTTTAGCCATCATACCATTAAATACATCATTGCTTTTGTATCTAAATATGAGAAGAAAGTGAATACCTACTAGTGTATAATCGTCAAAGAATCATTTCATCGTATACACAACACGAACTCCATTTTCTATTTGCTCTCTTTTCTCGTATGAAGCATTGTAGCTGTTGAACGCAAACTTCCTATCACCCGCTTCCTGGAAACAGTTACGTTGCACGCCATCGTCTGCGGCGGACCACCCACCACGTGCCCTGCATATGGCCGCGTGCCCTCCATGTCATATTCCCACCCCGGGTCGTTGCCACCGCCGCCGCCGCCGCCGCCGCCGCCTCCGCTCACCGCGACCATATAGCTTCATGGCGAATGGGTCCGTGATATGGCCGTGACCATTACATCTTGAGAGCTTAGGGCGCGAGATTGGAGGGGAGCAGCCCCCGGGGGCCGCCTCGCTCTTCGCCGCGAAAGTGGATTCTCGATGAATTACACGCGTCGCGCGTGTTAGCGCCATTAGCTTATGATGCCCGTAATTGTATTAGTCCCTCGGTGGATGTTCGCGCGTCGCTCGGGAGAGAAAAGGTAAGATGCAAACTCTTCCATGTTGTTGTTAGGTTAGGTCATCAAACGGAATGTCAGTACCTCACCCGAATTGTCGGTTTGGATGTTCTGGTTCGGGAGGAGTAATTTCGGAAATATGTTTGGATTTCAACTCCGAACACTCAGTAAATTTCATCAGTGAACTCGATATTGGAACCTTAACTCCATATTTCTTCTTTCTTTCGCTTTACATTCGTTTATTCTTTTTTTCAGGGTAGTGTATCCTAATGCGTCAGGTTACTTGTGACATGGAAATGGTATCGGTGGCTGACCGCAACGGATATCATCTCCCAGTTTGTTGTTTGATCCAAACGTAATTACCATGCATCCGATAATTACGCTGCATCGACGCTGTACGTTGTGAATTTCCATTACACCTCTGAACATCGCGCCCAGCAACCTCGAAGTCAGACTCCTCGAGAGCGGGAGAGGGTGTATGAATAATTCCCCGAGAGGCCTAGAGAAGACGCGCCCTTCGGCGTTTGACAGAAGGTCGTGCGTGATGTCACCGCAGTTGAGCGGTCGCGTGCTCGCACATCGGCCGCCTCCGCGGTCACGCGCGCGCTCGCGCCAGCAAAGCCATCGCGCCGACGGCAACGGACGGGGCCGGGCCGGGTAGAGCACGGCGGAGCGTGCCTCAGGGCGGGATGGTGGGAGTGGACGGGGCCTGGCAGAGTGGGCGTGGCGGATTACGGCAAAACGGGGCGGGAAGGAGCTGAGCGTGCCCCAAGGCAGGGTGGTCGGTGTAGGCGGGCAGGGCCGGTGGAGCCAGGCAGAGAGGGCGGGACGGGATAGTGTAAGGCGGGAAGGGAAAGAGCGGGACGTGGCTGAAGTCAGGATGGTAGGAATGGGCAGGCGACGCCAGGTTGTGGGTAGGGCCTATGTCTATGGACTATACATCTTTACTCTATGCCCGAAGGCAGGATGGTCGGAGTTGGCGGGCGGGGCCGGTGGGCTCATGCAGAGAGGGCGGGATGGGGTGGGGCGGGAGAGTGCAAGGCGGGATGGGAGGGAGCGGGCCTGAAGGCAGGATGCTTGGAAAGGGCAGGGGAGGTGAATTGGCCAGGTAGAATGGGCGTGGCGGGTAGTAAGGAGCTAAGCGTTCCAGAAGGCAGGATGGATGGGGACGTGCTAGGCAGAGAGGTCCAGGCGACTCGGAACCGGATAGTGTAAAGAGAGACGGGGAGGAACAGAGCGACAGAGAATAGTTTCGTCGGGCTGGGCGGACGTGGCAAGGCGGAGCGGGCCGAGATAGTGCAAAGTGAGTCGGGAAGGATTGCAGCGTGCCCGAGTGCGGAATGGTGGAAGTGGGCGGGGCAGAGCTTGGCGAGAGAGCGCAAGGCGGGACGGGAAGGATCGGAGCGTGTCCGGGGAAGACGGATGGGAGTTTGTGCGGCGGGAGTGGCCATGCAATGTGGGCGGGACGGGGCGAGGTGGATTGTGATAGAAGGGGAAGGAGCGGAAAGGAACACTGCGCGCGGCAGGACGAGGAGGGGAGGTGAGTCGTGGCGGGTCTGGGAGTGGAGGAGGAGGTCGGTGTGGGGCGGGGCGCAGCGGAGAGGCCGCCGTGAGCGCGGGCCGTGTGGGTGGGCGAAGCGCCGAGGAGCGCCGAGAACGCCGAGACGAGAGGGTGGTTGGGCCGCCGCCAAGGCCCCGGCGACCGGCGCCGCCGGAGGAGAGATGGGCGAGGTGTGACTTGAGAGCGCAAGGCCCCCGCCTCCCCGCCTCCGGGGCTCAGCCGTGAGAAGAGGGCGTGGGGATAGCGAGGAGGACCGGACGACGAAACGGAATCGCCATCGCCAAATTCTGCCACTCCTTATTGTTAATAGGACACTTTATTCCCAGTAGTACCTACAATATTTTTGACTTTGATACATGCATCACGTACGTATGCTTCCATAACTTGCTTTTTATAGTGTGATATTTAATATCCGAAACTACTAAAAAGAACGTGTACATTTATTACCATATTTTGCGATGAGACACGCAAAATGGGTTTTGGCAGCAACGGATAATAGCGGAGCTTGTAAAACATTTTTAGAAACGCCCCCTCGTGACAACCACGGACCCCGTTGCAGTGGCATGCAAAGTGCAAGGCCAAGGGCTCGGTGGCCTGGCGGGAGGTTAGAGGCGCGTCGTGGCCCGGCAGGCGGGAGTGGCGGGCGGGGTGGGCCGCTCTCCGGAAGAGAGGTCTTGAGAGGGCGGCGCGGCGCGAGGACGTCAGCTCGGCAGGTTTCGGCCATTGTGTGGGCGGGGCGGGGCGAGAGGGCGAGAGGGCCGAGAGGGCCCGCGAGGTATGCGGCAGGCGCGGAAAGAGCGCGTCATCGCCCCGCGCGCGCTCGCCCCCGGGCGCCACCGCCGTCAGCAGCCGCGCCCCGCGCCGCCCCGCCCCGGCATGCTTCGCCGCATTCTTCGCTCGCGCTGTCCCCGCGCCGCCCCCGCACCGCGCGGCGCCGACGCGACCTCGCTGCGGGGGTGTAGGGTGTGCCACTTTCTGGATAACATGGAGAACCGTGAAAAATTAGGGAATTTTTTAATTGCTCTGGAAAAGTCAGGGAATTTGTGTAAGAAACATTAGAAGTCAAGGAAAAGATCGACGGTTAGAAAACTATACGTTGTTTCTTAAAAATGTAATACACTCATATTTTTAATAATTTCTTCTTCTTCTTCTTCTTCTTCTTCACGAAATATTAATAATTTGTTGTGTCCTGGCGAAACCAGAGACCAATTATGTTATTTTAAGTTTGATCTAAAGTTCAATTTTTGATGTACGGAACCGCACCGATGTTGGCGTGGCATACGAAACTAAGATCAACGGTTTTAGTACTTTATATAGAAAAAAAGTTTACAAACAAGTTTCTCACTTTGGAGTGCTCTAGCAGTACAATTTTGCAAGATATGAATTTGGCGATGTTGCAACCAGATTGCTTCAAAAATCTGCGCGCACATGGGCACTGGGTTTGGCAAAATGTCGGTCACTAATGGATTAATACATCAGAATTCACTTTTTGCATCGCCTTCCAGCAAACAACACTAAATGACTGGAAAAACGATAGTTCAAATTTTAGATTTTTGATGTGCGATGAAAATATTAGGTTCTGAGTGTCTTAGTTTTCACGACTTCTGTCTAGGAACTACTTCATGCACACACTCCATCGAATGCCGTATTTAAGCTCATTATGTGGTATTGTTTCGTTACGGCACTATCGATGATTACATTTTTGGGGGGAAGTAACGATAAATTGGTAAAGAAAGAAAAATAATAATAATAATGAAAAACAAGAACAAGTCTGTCTCTACAGCTATTCCTTCAATATTTAGTCTCGCTTCCATACGGGTTCCAGAGCCTTCTTCTTGCTTTATCCATCCTGTCCGAAACGTTAGGCACGAGATAGTGATATCGTAAGTCGTCCCAGACGCGCTTAATGCGAGCGCTCCGTCTTGCAGCGGGCGCCTCGTGCGAAGACGAGTCGCCGCCTCCACGCGTCGTACCGTTGCCATTAGTTCTTCAACCTCCCGTGCGTTCATCGCCTCCATTACACCGGCCCCCGTTACCACTACTCCCAGCAAGACGCCGGACCCTGTTAGAGCGTGGAAGCTCAGGAGCGCACTTCCGCCGCGGACTTCCGCCCTGCCGTTGCCGCCGGAACAACCGGTCGCCAAGGTGGCTGCCCCCGCCGCCACCGCCGCCGCCGCCGCCGCCCCACCTGCGCCCTGTGCGTGTGCCCAGGGCAGTGGCGGATCCGGGGGGGGGGTCATGGCGTCTCCCAAAAGACCCAGAGTTTTCCTATGTTGCCTCCCTTTATTTGGCAAAATTGACTGAAATATTTGTTAGAATTATGTAATTATTAAAAAAATAATTTTGTAAAGTATCACGTATACCTACAAAAATAATACACAATATAATAACAATATGTACATTACTTAATAAAAAACTATGATCCCCCTCACCTCAAATGATCGGCTGTCTCAAGGCGAGCGCCTGCTCGACATAGCTAGTCCTCCAAGTCATCCAGGCTTTTCACAGCAACAGTAGAGATGTTTAGTAGAGCTTCGCGCTCTCCAGTCGACAGCAATCTCTCGATACTCTATTCAATTTTTGAGCATCTACGCTAGCGCGTCTCGAACTGCGCATGCACAGAAAGTTGATATTGCTGTCGATTGCTGTATGCTACCGTGTCCTTAATTTTCGTCTAGACTTCGATGCGCCATTTCCACTCCTATGCGATCGTTATGATACCGCTTCTCTCGTTTAATTGGCTCGTTCTTCACTCTGTTACTTCACCTCTTCCTTCTCTCTCACAATTCCTACTATCTTCTTTTTGTTTTGCATCACAATCCTACAACTTTCTTTCCCCACGCCCAAAACCGTATTTAATGTCTTTACTTCCAGTCTTGTTCGTATCTTGCAGGTTCGTATTTGTTCCCGTCTCGATTTTTCTGAGATTTTTCTCTCCAGCGTTGGGTCGTTCTTCCCAACCTCTCTCTCACACACACTCTTTTCGTACGTCGTCGTGCTCAATGCATTCAAATTCGGAGATCCCGAAATGTTTGCCCGGCCTCGTCACGTAGAGCGCGTACAGTCTCCGGGAGGCCCTCGAGAAATTCATTTCGGGGAGTGATACAGCCCGCGATATGCATCGAAGTCTGAGAGATCGCAGGACGGCGGAGGCGCGTTCGCAAGAGGGAGGAGCCCAAGGGTTGGGGGGGGGGGGAGAAGAAGAAAAGTTGTCGCGATCGGGACGCGAGTCGGCGTTCGTCTGTTTGCGCGCACGCGCGACGAGGCGTGCGCTCAGACGCAACGCGAAAGCAGAAAGAACAATTTTAATATCGGGCGAAAGGAGGAGCCGGGGCTTTGTGGAAGAGCGGGCGAAGTGCGGGCGGAGAGACGCGTCGCAGGAAATGAAAAGACGCGCCGGGCGGCGGGGGCGTATTACGGGAAGATGTTTCGATATGAAAACGCGAGTGCGCGCGGGTGGGCGTGCCGGGCTGTACCGTGTAGTGCAGTGCTGTGCCGGTGCGTGTGAGGTCCTCCCCAGGGAACGTGCTGCCCCTACCTCCCCCCCCCTGCCTACGCACCTCCGCGCGATGTTGACGTCCTCCGCGACATTGTTCGTTGAGAGGCCGCTGCCGCCGTGGGTGGTAATGGGGCGCGTGGGCGACGCTGGGCGGAGAGGGTGGGGCGGGGCTGCCGGGGCAGGCGTTGCGGGAGGCGTACGGGCGAGGCAGGGCGGTAGGTCTCCCTACGGACGTTTTTGGGGAATTTCCACGCCGAAAAGCAACGGGGAACGACATCCTAACGAGGGGGCTTTGGACGGTAAATGAACGTGCGGAGGTCCAGAGGAGTCTTTCCTTTGAAGTGCTGGGAGAATGCGAACAATGAAGACGTATGAGTATAGTACATGTATTATTTTTATGTGAACATAATTTTTTTTCTAAGAACAGCAACCAGAAGTAATGTTCGAAGTTTTTATCTGTATCAGTTTGTGCTTATATCCTAAGAAATATATCAGAAGTGTATCTGCTGTCAGATATTGCCGACTGTTTAGGTAATTACATTTGGCAGAATGGAGGAGTAATCGGCCGCATCAGAATTCACGATGCAGATGATTCACGTTCTGATTGTGAGATTCCGTAATTCGAATTTGAAAGAATCATTGTTCATTTAGGCGAGTCATAAAGGAACAAGTAGAATTCTAATGTGTCCCCCCATCAGTCCAAATGAGATAAGACGTTTTGTCTCCGTGCAGTAACAGAAAGACCTGCGAGTACGTCGTGAGGTACCAGGTACATTTCTGAATCATTTGAAAAGACGAAAGAGAAAAATTTAAGAGTGCGGGGAAATTGAAGGTTCTTTATAGCGGACCTCAAAAGAATTACACCATTCCGAAATTGCCATTATTCCATGATGATGCCTGATCAAGGAGTGCAGTGATGTAAGAACGAGTGCCTGAAAGGACGATCTCTCTTCCTTTTGAAAAGACATTATGAAATGTTAATCCAACATGTTCAAACGTATCGTAGGTTTCATTGTAAAATAAATTTGCGTTATGTAAGAGTATTTCGTTCCGTGTCATTATAAATTTATTTTCCCAGATAGTCTTTGCCATTTGCTCGGGCTCTTAACGTACAGGGATGAGATCCGATATCACGGGTATTGGCCACGCTTCTTCGGGCATTAGTCTCTTGGTGGTGAGGTTGACCACGTGGGAGGTTGCTCCCGAATCTGTTCGCTGGCTGTCAGGTTAACGGAGGGCGCGTACGCGGCGAAGAAGCCAGATGCTCGAAGATAAACAAGCGCAAGTCGTTTCTTTGCCTTCTACGAACAGCGCAGTGATTATCAGGGGAGCTCATGGGACTCTAATGAACTTGTCGTTTCGCCCAAACACCACCGATTCATTACCAAGGACACGCAACCTATTCCATTCGTCACGGATGTCCTCCAGTGGAAAGTAGTCTAGTTTGTCTTCTAGAGACACTTCTGGAAATGCGAAGTCGTGGAAAATTTGAGAATAATGAGGTATATACTTCATATTTAAATGCTACTTTGGAAAAGGATAATTATTTCAGTGACATTTTAGGATAGTTTTCATTCTAATTACGGTATTAGGCAAAAGTGCCCAACCCTAACAAGCTTTGGAGAAAATACAGGTTGTCTTCCAACTGACTCAGGCAGATTTCCTTAAGATATGAGAGGCCGCGTAACTCTGTATTACATGTTTTCAATCTTCTGGTTGTTAAAATACCGGTTTTTGAGTTTTACTTTTCATCATCCTGAAGAGAAGAGCTTTTTAGTTTGGGGGTATATCGCACTGTCCTTGAGCTACTGCGAATGTACTGTTTTTAAGGGAGAGAACACATCCAAAAAATATCAGGAAAAGTCTGAAAATTTGATCAGATAAATATACGGCTAATTATGGGAACTCATTGAAAAAGCTCCTGAAAGCAGGAACGTAGCTGCGGGGTTTTGTGTGTCACCCTGAATCAAAAGTGGTTTGCCTGTTGGGTGACAACAGAGGTAGATTAATATCTAAACGAAAATATTAGGCAGAGGTACGGCCGGTGGGCGTGGAAACTCGGTGGAAGAGCTACGGGGGGGGGATATTTTACACCATGCCCCAACAGTTTTAAATTATTCATGATGTATAGGGAAAAATATTGTGAAAATAGACTGCTACCTTTGCAATTGAAAAACGTAATAAAATATGTTTGCATACTTATCTATTACAAACTTTTATTTATTTATTTTAATTATTTGGGGCCCTCCTATCCAGCGGGTGTTATTATACTTTCTCACTAATCCACCCGTATGCGACACCACCCGTTGCACACACACACACACACACACACACACACACACACACACACACACGTCACCCAATCAAACATCCACCGCCGCATCGTCAGTCACGAGCCGGCTAGACAACGTACGTCGCGAGCCATCGGCCATCATCCCCGCGTACACTATTCTGCTCTTCCCCTCCCGGTGACGTTAACGCGCGGCCCGCAGGTCTCGCGGCGCCGCGCGCCATTCAAATCACCCATTCACGGCGCCGCCGTACGCCGATTACGCGCGGCGCGCTCGCGTGGCCCGTGGAGCGTACGAGGATCAGGCGCCGCTAAAAGATAAACGAGCAATATGCGTCGTGGCGGCGGCGGCGCGCGCTGGTTTATTCGGGAAAATCTCGAAATTGAAGCAGGCAATTAGGCTTTATAGGCTCGGAGGGACCGGCGCACGGCGGGCGGCGGCGCGGCGGGTGGAGCATAAATTATGAACGCGCCCGATCGACTGGTGCGTAGCCTCACGAGTGGGCCACGGCGCAGAGGTACGACCGAGGGCGTGGATGAGCTTGGGGAGGGATATTTTACACTGGTATGTGAATCTATTTAATGATTCAGCCGATCATTGGGGGGGGGATCATAGATTTTCGTTAAATAAAAAAAATATATTACATTATATATAATTTTTGTTGTGTATGTACGATAATATACAAAATTATTCTTTAAACAATTGAATAATTTTAATATACATATTTAAATGAATTGTGCCATATAAAGGAAGGTAATAAACAAATAAACTAGGTCTTTTGGGAGGAGGGCATGGCCCCCATGGCTCCCCATCCCCAACCCCACCCCCTGAATCCACCACTGCCCATCGGGTGCTGTAGTTTTAGAGAAGGCATCACAAAATAAAAATTTAAAAAAAAACCTGCTTCAGTCATCTTACAACTTTGTACTCTTAGCATTATCAAAACTGTTCTCTTTTCCTCAATTCATGTGTTTTTGCAATTTGTGATTTGAATCCACGCCTGATCGCGATGTCGTTTTGTTGAGGGTAGGTGAGCAGACGTGACAAACCTCCACCGCAAAGGACAGAAATGAGAAACCGAGGTAGTGATGGAGTCCTGCGTGGCGGAGGATTGATATACGGAATATGCGCACGGGAGCGAGTCAAAAAACGCGGTGTGCTGAATGAACGGACATAACAGAAGTGATGGATGTGTTCGCCGTGACCCGATGTGAGATCGAAGATGTGATAGGAAATTATGTGAATGATGTGGCTCCTCATGAATAAATGAAAGTTTATCATAAGTATTGAATTCCGTGATTGATGGAAAGGAACGAAATAACAAAGCTCAAAAATTATGTGTGTCCTAAAATTTAAAAAAATATTGTTTTTATAATTTCACATAGTTTGCTGATTAAAAAATATAAATACCATCGGAAAGGCGCTGTTGAGATTGACGTAATAAACAAGAAATAATTACTATTTTATTCAATAATACTGTTTCCAAAGTAAAGCAGCATTTCATATATTATGCCGTGAAGGTATCCATACAGTGCAAACATTCCTGCTTTTCACACGTGAATGACACGATAAATAAAATAACCTACCAACAGGATCGATGGGAGGTACGACAAGAACTATCGCCTATTCCTCGTCGTAAGTACATCAGGTTGATTTTGTTGAAGGAATGACTTCATTAAACGAGCTGCCCTGTAGGAGAACCGTGTATTGCCGGTAACAATGGCATTTACGGCCCGTGCGCGAGGCAAATTTCTAAATGCGTCCTATGTATCGGGTCCGCGGCTTCCTCTCCCGAGGCCCGCACGCGGCGACCGCCTGAATTATGGAGGCGGCCATCCGAGCGATGATAGCCCGGGCGGCGGGGGCGGGCCAAAGGCACCGCGGCGCGCGCGCCTTCCGTAACGAGCGATCCGCGGTCCGCTGCGCTTTTGTCGGCTCGTCTAGGCGCCCGCCGCCCAGTCGCCCGGTGGCCCGCCTACCTGCCTCCCCGCCCCCACCCCCGCCTCGCCACGCTCTCACCGCGCGCGCGCCGGCTTCATGAGGCGCCAGCCAGCCGACCCGAACGCTCGACCGACCCACTCTCCGACCTGGCCAGCCCCGCCCGTCTCTGCCATCCCCCAAGCTCTCCCTCGCTCCGATCCTCTCCGCCCCGCCCCGTCACTCCTCGTCCCTCCTCGCCCCACCGCCCAACTGCTCATGCATCTATCCACTTATCCCGACGACTCATCGCTTTTATTTCTCACACACTCACCCTCTACCTTCGCCCGGGTCGGGTTATCATCCTCCTCGCATCTCTCCCATTAGTAGCCTGCGCACTCACCGGCGGTAATACTCGCTCAGTAACCTGCATTCTTTCCGTCTTCTTAAAAATTACCACATCTTCGCAGCTAACACTCTTCGTCTTAATCTCTTCTCTTTTCCGTCCTCTGCATCCGCCGTTATTTCAAATCTTCAATCTACTCGTTTCGTTAGGTCTTCATTCTGCACACCCTCCCCGCCGTCCCTTCAAGAGTTCTCTTAGTCACGACCGCCGGACCTCGCATGGCCCGCAGCTTCATTTCCTTAGATGTACGTTCCTCCCATCCTTCCCCACCATCCCTTCAAATGCTCTTTCTCTCCCAGTCACGGTCGGCCGGTCCCCGCGTGGCCCTCGGCTCCGCCTCGTCTTCCTTCCTTTCCGGCGGCGGCGGCGGTGCCTCAAAGAAAGCCCGCGGAGCCCATCCGCCGCGCCGGCTGAATTATTCGGCGGACGATGACAAGCGAGCGCGGGCTAATGGCTTCTTTGAGCGGCGCCGCGCGCCGGCCCATTGTGGGTTCGAACCGCGCGCGCTGGCCCGGGCGCCGCCGCCGCCGCCGGCGCAGACGCGGCGGAAGCTCCGGGGTGGGGGGAATCATTACCCACGCGGCGTCGGACGCGCGCACGCTCTCAACAATGCACGAAAACGTGTGGCCAAAAAGCTCCAAATGAGATGTTTGTTCGGGGACATTTCGACCGTCGGTCGTCCGGTGTTGTCAGAGGATTTGACAGATGGATATAGACGTATACATATGATTGCATTTTTATTTCAATGAATTGCAACTTATAACTATCCTCTGTGTAGATCGTGCAGTTTGATATGCTAAATTAACGCATCATTGGACGAATTCAAGCGTTTTGAACAGAACTTCCACAAATGACTGTATTTATTAATTTCCTAACCCCCAAACATCTTAAAAACGTGGCTTTTATAGATTACCTGGTGAGGGTGTAAAACATTGGACCAAAACGTCCTAAAGATCTGTTTTATTTGTAAGAGGAATGTTTGGTACACACAATGACGAAGTCTCGTCTTGGAAGCCATATCAATAGCTAATCTGTCTCGCCTCTGAAAGTGTTCAAAATTTCAAGAAATAATAATGTGTGAATCGAAAAAAATGTCGACCGTTTTCAGCACTGTACCTCGGTATTTAATAGAAAAATTATTTAATGAACTGGCTAATATAATTTTGAAATCCATATTCTTGGCATGTGGACTTCAAGAAGAGAATCTTGAATTAGAATGTTCAAATTTGCGAACAGTTATTTGATTCTCTGCTATATAAGTATTTTTTAAAAAATATTGTTAATTATGTATTAAATGTTAAAACGCCAATGCAGCCAATTATACTGGATAAGATTGTGTTTGAATTATCAAATTATCAATAAAAGTAATTATGTAGTGTTTTGTGAAAAACAAGATGTAAGATTTCTACTTCAAACACCGTCCACTTCTTTCTTCCGTCTCTAGATCCACGCTTGGTACAACGCAAGGTGGTTTCTTTTTGTGGCCGAAGGAGCGATCTGTTGGTCCTGTGGGAGAGGCGGAGGTGGGGGCGGGCGGAGGTCCCTGGAGGGCCCATGGTGGGAGGGCGCGAGGAAGGCGTGAGGAGGGGGAGTGGTAATTAGCTGCTTACGACTGCTTGATTGGCGTGACGTCAGCGGGAGCGCCGAAGCCTCGGGCCGGTCCCGGAGGCGCCAACGCCCGAGCCAGGAGGGCGACCGGAGCAGGCGATGGCGCCCGTGGGCGAAGCGGAGCGAGCGTGTTGGGCGGCGAGCGAGGAGGGCGAGAGGGTTGGGCCAGTGGGTTGGGGCGGTGGGTTGGGCGAGCGGGTTGAGCAAGCGAGTTGGGTGAGCGGGTTGGGCGAGCGGGCTGGGCGGGAGAGCGGGGCGGGCGGGCGTGCTGAGTGAGGAGGACGAGTGGATTGGGCGAGCGGGTTGGAGGAGCGGGGCGGGCGGGCGAGCGGGGCGGGCGGGCGAGCGGGGCGGGCGGGCGAGCGGGGCGGGCGGGCGAGCGGGGCGGGCGGGCGAGCGGGGCGGGCGGGCGAGCGGGGCGGGCGGGCGAGCGGGGCGGGCGGGCGAGCGGGGCGGGCGGGCGAGCGGGGCGGGCGAGCGGGGCGGGCGGGCGAGCGGGGCGGGCGGGCGAGCGGGGCGAGCGGGGCCGTCGGGCGAGCGGGGCGGCCGGGGCGGGCGAGCGGGGCGGGCGAGCGGGGCGGGCGAGCGGGGAAGGATAGGGACGGGCGATGGCGCCTGTGGGCGGGGCGGGCGCTAACCTCGGCTCTGGCTTCGACGCCCTTCACACGCGCGCCCTTCGCCCAACTCACCCCACCTCCTCCCTTCATTACGAAGCTTCTTACAAATAAGAAACAATTACAAGATCATTAGATAAGCGGGAAAAGGGCTTCGTTTGAAATGCAATGCCATCCAAAATTAGAACTCGTGCTTTCAGAAACAGCTCTATCAACCTGAAACTGCTGGTGATATACTAAAGAAAAATAATTTCCAAAAGGTAGCGCGTGTTAATAATATTCTGATTGTCTCTCTCTTCCTGTACATAAGCGATGGATTCTAAATGGCTACAGTATATTGTGCTAATGCTTATAACAATGAAAGTGTTGTTATATCACACTCCTTTTGTATTAACTGATAATGCCATCGGTGGTTTTCCAGACACTAAAACGGATTTAAAATATGATATTTTTGTCATCAGTAAACTAACGTTAATGTGTTGCATTCAATGGTTCAGTACGAGTGTATGTCTCTTCCATTCTATCAGAAGCACGTGAGATCTGATTAGTTGGTGCACGCTTCCGCTTCATTTACGATGAAGTTCAGTTCCTCAAACAGACGAAACAAATAATTACACAGTATACTTCAAAGGTGATGAGATACGGTTAGCGGATATGTTTAAGGAAGACTGGTTTTGATAACACACTCAATCGCGCAACTCCACCTTTCCTCTTTCTAGAATGTCACACCACGTTCAAATTTAAGTTATCGGATTGGGAAAACCAGAGGTAAAGTTTGCATGTAGATAAAGATTTCAGGAAAATATATATCAATGTAATGTACACTGTCACATTCCATGGTTAATTTAATATAAACATGTCTACAGAATATGGCATTTGTTAGATCAGTTCTAAATCTGATGAAAAGATTCTTGTACGAATTAGAAAAATCATGGAAAATTATATTTGTGATTCCTTTACTTCGTTTGCAAATATATAATTAAAAAGTATCGCACTAATTTAATTAATTAAACACTCTTCCTTTATAATTTCATAATAGAATTCCCCCAAAATGATGGAAGAAAGTATAAAATTGGATCATTTTGAAATCGTTTCACTTCCATTCAGTAAGTATATTCCTAAAATTATTCTCCAATATCTTCGATACACACTGCTCATGTCCTGCTTAACTTAACTATGTTGTTGATTACAACCCGGTTTTCCCGACCGGCTTCTCAGATGCGTCCGTCTCTGGCGGCGCCAACATACCTACACAAACACATACACATACACACGTGCGCGGTCGAGCGCGCGCGCATATACACACACACACACACACGTGTTGTTTTGTCGGCTACATCTCTCTCTCTCTCTCTCCGCCGTCCGAGATGACGTATGTGGCGAGAGGGGCACATCCGGTGGAAAATCTCTTTCCGGAGACCCCCGCTCCTCCCACGGTCGGCCGTGCCCATCCGCTCGCCCCTCCCTTCGCCGCCGCCGCCTTCCCCACCCGTCCGCGCGCCGCCCCACCCCCACCCCCACTCCCGCCTGACGCCGGCGGCGCCTGGCGACGCGCGAAAACTTGAATGCGCGTGGTGGCCAGACCCGTTCGGAGACGGGGCGCGGAGCCTCGCGCGCCGACGGAAAAAGCGACTTACCAGCCCGAAGTGCGTCTTCGGAATGGACACTTTCTGGAAAATCAGGGAATTGCATTGCTCTGGAAAAGTAAGAGAATTTGTAGAAGAATCGCTAGAATTCAGGGAAAATTTTGAGACGATTATAAAACAAGATGTTATTTCTTTAAAAAAAGTAGTATCTATATGTTTGTTTGTTTTTCAATTTTACTTGGTGAGAAAATATTGTTAATTTGTACTTGGTCACGGAGGATTCATATAGCTCACCAATTAGTATCAGGGTAGCTATAAGATTTTCTTTAAGTATACACTATAGTGTGAAATTGCAAAACTTATCAGGAAATAACAAAAATAGACAATGGAAAACGAAGAAAGTTCAGGGAAATTTCTTCCAGGAAATGAGTGGCCACAGTGGATCTGAGTTTGGTGTTTAGCATTCCTACGTTAATTGTGAGTACGTGGTTCATGTAATGTTATTAAAGTTATTTGATTTCTGCTGGTATAATTCTTCTGCACATTTTGTGTGACTGGAAAGCTGAAGAGTCAATATCAAGTTGGTTGTCAGGAAACTTCGTCTGAAAAAAAGTCGTATCAGAACCTCGGACCTATGTAAGACGAGTTAATGCCTGTGAGAAATACAAAGGAGGAAAATAAGTCTGAATTACTTTTGAGATTTTTAATAAATGAAAAACTATATGCACTACGCGAAATTCGATGCGAAGAGATTTAAATTAATAATAAACTTATCAATCAAAGGTATCGTCTTTCATTATATGTTTTTTTGCATGTATCCCTGAAAGTTATGTGAAGCTGATCTTGGAGATGTTGTATGAATAAATATATTTTAAGCCGTAAATCGAATTTAAATTTAAACATTTTTAAGAGAGATATAAAAACGCATCCGGTGATTCCACATGAAAGTAGAGTAATATATTCTTGGCATTATAAAGCCTCATTAACTCTAACAACTTACTTCACGTGATGCTCCAGGTTCAAACTCAATTCGTATAATCACCTCGAAGATCTACAATCCTCGGATATAATTCTTTTGGTTCCGGGCGAAATGCAGATTAAGTTGAGTGAAGCAGATGGTGCTAGACTTTTGACAGGTGCTATCATGTCTAACGTGCTCATCCTTCATATTTATGTGCTTCCAAGACATTTTAACAAGGAACCAAGAAACATTTCATGGAGAGAAAATATTCCTTCAACATTTCAATGATTTGTTAGTTTTTAAATTCGTAAATTTGAAAACATATTTACATAGTTGGAAATTTTATAGTTTTCAGTATTAGCCTCCTACATAGAAATGATTGTAACGTTATCAGCAAATGTAATATTCTTATTTATTACACTGTGTTATCAGCAAACATCTGTGTGATGGCATTTTGTGTTCCATTTTGAAAGTCTATCATTGAAACATCCCTAAATGTGGATCCTCCCTGTGAACCTTGTGGTACACAGCAGTCGTTCAAGACAGCTCTCGCGTCTCGCGCGTTCACTGCTAATCGCGTGCCTTGGCACTTCCAAAGAACTGCGTCCGCCCCCGCGTTTACTTTTCATTTCGCAACTTCCGACCTCCTGCACCTCCGCTCTCGCCGCCACCGCGTCTTGAGCCCCTCCCCCTGCGACCGCCATTGATGTTTTCATTAACGCTGATCCTCTCTGAATAAATGCCGTCTGCTTCTCCTTCATATTCATGGGGCGGCTTCGGCACGACCGTCTTATTACATAGGCGATGTGTCATTTGGGCGTCGCTATTTTAATTATGCGAGCGGCGCGGCGCGGCGCGGCGCGGTTCGCGGAGGGCGGAGTGGAGCGGAACGGACACACAGCGGTCGCTCGCGCGGGGGCCTCCTCGGTCTTCGGAGGCTATTTCGGGGCGCGTGGGCGGCGCGCGTGATTTTATGCGCGACTCGGTTGGCACGGACGCCGGCGGCGGCGGTGGGTGGTTTTATTGTGCGGCGGTTGGCGGGCGGCCGGCGCGTCGCGTCGCGGCGCGGCGTCTCGCGTGCCGCCGGCGTGGCGCGCGTCGGCCCCGCCGGCCGCCATTGCGACGCGCGCCTTCGCGAGCGGTCAGGCCGCGGGCGAGCGCCGCTCACCATGTTCTTTCTGTCGGTATGCCCCCAGCAGTGCTGCAGCCCCAGTGCGACGAGCGCGTGGCCAATGGCATGGCTCCGTGGGCGACCACCGCTACTCACAACTCCGCCCTGACTCCGCCCACTCTTTGGCAATACCCCGGTAAGTACCGCCTCTTTTTAAATCCCCTCTCTCGCTCCCTCGCGCGCGCGCGCTCGCTCTCTCTCTTTTTCAGCTCCCCCCTCTCCGTCGCGCATTTTTATGCGAGGGCGATATAAAAAGCGGTCGTGCGCTTTTGTTTTTCGGGCGGGCCGCCTCGCGCCGCTCCGGCCGCGTGGCGCGGAGCAGCGAGTTCGCCGCTTGGCCGCTAGGCTGCGAGCCGGTCGGCGCGGCCGTGGCGCGATCTAGCGGCGGACGCGCGTACTCGATATCGATTGCAAATTTTATTTTCGCTTTTGCTGCACGTCCGGCATAAGAGAATAGTGTGCGCGTCGGGTGTAGTAGTGGAGTGCATAATAGGGCGGGGAGCGGGTGATGTCGAGTGCGCGAAGCGTTTGAGGTGTCCGTGCCCGCGGCACCGCCAAGGGACCGCGCAGCACCGTCGCCGCCTCCTTAGCCCCCGCCTTCCCCGCCGCCGCCGCCACCGCCGCCGCCGCCGCCGCCGCCGCGCAGCGTCGCGGCGCGGGGCCCGCCCGGCATGTGAGTCGAGTAGCGAGGCGGCCCCCCGGCGGGTGACGCAGCTTCACGTGCCCCGCGCCCGGGAAGTGCTCTTCGGCCGGACGACGCCGACAGCGCAGGCTGCAGCCAGGTGGCGGCCAGGAAGGCGCGGGATGGCAGGCGACCGCCCGGACGCCGCCGGCGGAAGCGGCGCCGTGGCTCAGGCGACGCCGCACTGACGACACCGCGCTGAAACCGCGAAGAGCGCCGAGCGACGCGAAGCGGCACAGTAAGTCCGGCGAACTGCGCGCTTCTCGTTGACACCGCGGCCATCTACTACTCTCCACGCGCGAAAATTCCTTTCCGATGTGCGTCTGCAGATCATTCGCTCGCCCAGTGCGCGCATTGCTATGTATTTAGTCTTCCGAAAGATGCGATGTTCGGTGTTCAAAACATCACCCAGGAAGAAGAGGACTTTAAATTCTAAACGCTATTAGGAATACGCCTTGAAACTACAAAAATTCACTTTCCCCGTGTTGTGTCAGCTGCGGAGTGCTACCGTGTTCTTCGAGTGCTTGCGAGTCGGGTGTCGCGAGGGCTAGGGTTCGAGCGCGGAACGTTCCCGAAGGGGCGGCGTCGCGGCGCGGCGCTGGGTGGTGCCTCGCGCACAGAGCGCGCTTTGTTTTCGTGGGCGGGCGCTGTTATCTGCCTGGCAGGCCACTGCCTCGGCCGCCCGCCCGCCCGCCGACGCCGCCTGGAACGCCTCCCGACCGGCAGACGCGGCCCGCCCCGCCAGGGTTCGCCCTTTCGCTACGCCTAATAAAGAAGCGCTTTTTTTAGTCTTTTCCCCAATGGACGCCTTGGCTCCCAAGGCGGAACGGCAGTTTTATTACGAACGGCGGTGGTTGGTTGCGGCTAAACAATTTGTTTAGGTCGGGTTCCGATTTTGAGGATTCGAGTCAACGTTCTCTGGTCTAGTCGGTCGCAGAAACCGAGTTGCGGGTTGCTTTTGTGGGTGGAAAGGCCCAGAATTCATTCCTAAGCTTCGCGTTTTCAAAGCGCTCCTGTACCCGGCTGATGAGGAACTACGCAGTTTGCTTGATCGACTCGCAATTCGCATACGCCGTTACTTCTATGTCTTTTTCTCTCGTAAAACACGTTTACCTATTCCGAAAATGTGTTCAAATAAAGATCTTATCGTCCAGTACACTCGGTTCCATATGTTAACTAGTTACAATCGCATTTCCTAATATCCCGCTTGTTAATAAGCTTTCATTATAAGTTTGCACTTGATTTGAATATGCATTTCTTCAAAAATAACCAAACAACTGAATCTTCATAATTAACTGATTGTGAAGGAAGACCTGAGTAAAATGTTGCAGTTAAGTGTGACAGTTCAATAGAGCGTAAAACAATTCTCTTGCAAGACTCCAAGCAGTGCCAACAGCCGAAAATTCAGTAGAAAATAGGCAACGATTGTCGAAACTCGACATAATCACCAGTCTGTCGGTCTGACATATCGACAAATATTCTCCAAAATTCGTATCGATGTAACTTATTTACAGTGCAATCTGAAACCTCAGTCACGGCACATGTCAGTCTGTGCTGTGTTATTATTATTATTGCTTTGGTTAAAAGGATTTTAATGATGAGGATAGCATGTCAGATTGAGGGGTTCATTAAAGAATATAAAACAGTTTCTATTTCTAAACGACTTTTCAGAAACCAGCTGCGGTCGTTTCCAGAATGCATTTGGCACTCGGTCAGTGTTTGCTGAGCCCTGCGTGTGCTTCACTTCATAAAAAGCAAGGCCCGCAGGCAAATTATGTGACGTCAACACGACAGGTCGATCGAATTTGGAGTCCGTTCGCCGGCGCTCGTGCCTCCATTTCGACGCTGCGTGAAGCCCGATGCAAACGTGAAGCTTTTTTCCCCCAGTCCAGTGCACGTTCGTGTTCTTTTCCCATGCATGTTGCAAGAAACAAAATACTGAAACGGAGGCACAGAGGATCTAAATACTTCAAACGCGTACCTTGTCATAACGTGAAAAGCCCGAAGCATATTGTAGCAGTGTATGTTCCCCGATTCGCCATGTACAGTGCGCAAATCAATCGATAAAATCTGTTGCCGGGAATAATGCATCATTTCACCAACAGCCGGGGTGATGGATGTAAACAACATAATTGTGGTTGTCATTTAATTGATTGTGCCGTTGTATTGTGCCTTGTGTTAATTGTTTGTATTGACCGTACTTAAATGGCCGTTTTTTGTGGATAGTTCATGTCCTTTCATGTCATTTAGCTGCGTGAAAACTCTTGTGAATGACATGTCGTGGCTGTTACCTGCATTGGACGGGCAATAGCCCTTGGAAAGCGTCGAGAATAGCATTGACATGATTATAATTCCAATTAAAAGGTACATTCTCGTACAAGCAAAATGCTGTAATTTCGAAAAGTCATAACTATGGACAGTCGATTAGACTACGTCATTGTCATTGCAAAATTGCAAAATTGCGTTAATTGTTTTATGTTGGTTCTGATGAAAGGGAGACTACTTTTATACACTGTAAAACTTCCTGCTTCGAAATATTTATGTGGATGTTTGTTTTATTGATTTATCCCTGACAGCAATAATTTTCAGAAGATTAATTTCGCATGTCACCTAAAGGCTAGTAAATTGTAGAGCTGAAAATCACCAAGAGCTACGAAAAGCAAACACTTCTCAGATGTATTACCTGAAGATATGAATGATGCCTCAATGATGCAACGCATTGCCAGTTTGATAAGATGTTCAAATAGTGAATAGTAAGCCAAGGTTTCTAAACCATCATTCAATACATATTATAAACAAGTCCGAATTAATTAGATGGTACGTTTAATAAAAAACGCAAATAAAGGATCATTAACAATACGGAAATATAATAATAATAATAATAATAATAATAATAATAATAATAATAATAACAACAACAACAACTACTACGACTACAATGTTTTTATTTCTGGCGAAATCTACATCAAATCTACCACGTCCCTATAATATTCATAATTTGCGTGCTTTCCTCTTCAACACTCGGGAATAACGAATGCTGCGCACGTAAATGTAGAATACTGCATACACACATGCATTATGGATCCAATAAACCCATCTCTCTGTCCCTGATCCCTTCAAAATAGATTTGGGATAGGGGTGGTGAAAGGGGTAGTTGGGAATATTGGTAAGAGCAGATTATTAACACACCGGCCTAATTGAAATTTATTAGTAAAGTCCATGTTTTACGGGATTCAATTCTTTTTTAAACTAATGGAATTTTAGAGGAACATCGTAAAATAGATTGAATTGCGAATACCTAGCAGTGAAATGGGGATGCGAAATCTCCAATATAAACATCTACGTTTCAAGACATCGATGTTCAAAATTAAATCCTCCATGTAAATACAAAATTGCTCCCAGAACCGTTGATGTTTGTAAACATCGATGTTTTGAAAACTGATTTACCTATCATTAATGATGCCGCGAGAGGTGGAGTTGATGTCAGAGGTTGATATTTGCAAACAGTAGGAGACATTTATCGACGCAAACTCGACTAACCTACGTATATCCTAGCTCACTTATGTGTGAAAGATTGTTCAGTTAACCGAGATATGAAAATTAATAAAGTTGTTTTGTTATAATATGTTTTTATTCAAAAATGAAACATTGGCGACGAAAAAACATCGAGCACAAAACATTGATGTTAAAAACCTTGGCCTCTGTAAATTGACTTTAATAATTTCCATATTTTTACAAAGACACTTCGATGTTTAGAAAAATCAAAATCAGTGCCGTATCATTAATATGAAACTGTAGGAAGTTATTGTGTTATTGCAGTTACCACTAGAGAAAGAATTTCAAATATGTTTTATTTCTTAAAGTAATTAACATGCCTCCGTAGTCATATTTCGGTAGAAAATAAAATCGACTTATGTTGAACAATAAAATTCTGTCATATTGGTTCGTAATAGTGAGTAGTTTCATTCATGTTTACATTCTTGGAAGAAAAAAACGTCTTATTTCCTGCGTCATATTTACAATGAGAGCCGCACAATATAATTTATATTTTTGTTATAAGTCAACGACTCGATAGTCTAAATTTTAGAAGTACTTCGTTGAGAATCTCACGCCACATGGTGATAATCTTGTCGAAATTGGATCCTTTAAAATTCAAAACATATTAGGTTGATAGCCAACATTATTTTCTGTAGCTAAATATACATCACACGCAGCTCCATTCACACGGCTGTTCAAGACCCACATGAAGGACGTGTGAATCCTTTGGCGACGCTCGTCTCGTCGGAGCGTTTCGGAAGCTAGTTTGGAAGTAGCGTCGTGCCACTGGCGTCGGCGATCGCCCTATCGTGGCCCGAAATAGCAGGCGCCGCGCCGCCCAGCGGAGGGCCTCGCGCTGTCTGGGCACTGCCCGACTGTCGCACACAGTCCGCGGGGAGAGACCAAGGGCAGAGGAAAGCTAAGTCAGGGCGCCCGCTTTCTGAAAAAACTGGGGAAAAATCTGGGAATTCCATTGCTCTGGAAATTTCGAGGAAAACTCAGGGGATATGAAAAAGTCAGGGAAAATTTTGAGAGGCTTATAAAACTAGATATTCCTTAAAACATTAGTATATTATTTATTGTTCAGTTTTTATTTGTTAGAAATATATTGTTAATTTGTACTTTCTCGCAGAGAAATCGGATAGCTGACCAGTTAGAATCAGGCTGACTTGAGAATTTTCTTTAAATAGTGTGATTTTGAAAATCATATCACGAAAAGATTTTTAAAAAAACACAGGAAAACTGGAAACAGACAGTGAAAGTACGAGGAAATACATGGCTATCCTGTAATATACTTTGTGTATGTCTTTTAAGCGATTCCCTAAAAGGAGATCGTGCAGAGATTTGTCATTTTTCTTCATATTTGTTCAAAATACGAGTTTGATGCTTCAGTTACGAACTAAAGCGTAAAATTGTTATGTCATTTTTCGGAAGGTTAGTCAGATTTGCAAATCACAGTTTGAAAGAGATCATTACACAATACAAGACATGTTAATGATCTTTTCTGCAATTTCGTTGTCACAGACTCTACATTTCTCGATAGTTTCGGAGGGAAGGAATTCTTAAGAACAAGAAATGGCGTAAATGAAACCTTGTTTAATTTAAATTATTAGAAGTGTCATTCTCACGTACATTCGAAATGAAAAGAAGGGACTCCGCGGTTTGAAGCTTCTTCGCCTTAATATCAATATTAGAGCTACAAAATTGTATTTTTGAATCAGAGTTAATTTGACACATACGTTTGAAAGGTATTTATGAAGTTATGAGGAATGTCACTAACGGATACGGTTTTGAGTTAATACAGGACTTCCTGAGGCATGTGAAATGGAGCATCTCGTACTTCAATTATCCGATACTAGGCAATATTTGAGATAATCATGTCAAGAACACAGTAAGTGCGAAAACTCAGTCTAACGAAAAATGTGAGAATTGATTTTTTCTTCTTCCCAGATACTCAAAGAAGAAACGCGAGCTAGTGTCAACCAGTTAATTTACATTAAGTTATACCTTAATTTTACGAGTACATTCTATTTTTCAGCTTTTAAGCCATTTAACTTTTTTTATCCAAAGGGAAATAAGATCAAAATAAAAATTAATTAAAAAAATAATTCTTGCAAAACGTAACTCATGTCACCGAGGAATGTCCCAGGTGTTATTGTACCCGGTTGTTGTGACGCACGTACCATTCTGGCCGAGTTACTTTTTGGACGTGTGACGCACGACAGTTCAAGGAAACTGGGAAAGCGAGATCTTTCGTAGGCAGCGACGCCAGTGGATGAGCGAATCAGCTGATTAGCGTTCGTCTTTCGATCGCAAGGCAGCAGCCGCCCTCGCCTGACTGTCGCGGCGTTGCACGTCGCTCCTCCGAAGGCCAGGCCATTCATTGTTTCCTTTCCTTGCGTCATTTCCTTGTGTCGTTCTGAGCGGCGAATGCCGTCTTCGACGTCCAAGCTCTCTTGTTGTCCTGTGTGGCGATGACACGGAAAAGGTCGTCGGATAATGTGTCATTACTGAATGGTATTTCCGGACACTTGGACTGACATGCCTGCTTTCCTACAAACAGAAACTTTATGGTTTTCAAATTCGCCTTTTTGTCGTGCAAATCACAGTGACGGTACAGTGGAAGATCCTTGTATTTTAAGTACAGATTGAGCCCAAATACGAGAATATGCGTGATGTTCAAAGGTCGTGGATCCCTAACATTGTTCCATAAAACAAATTCTAGCAAATATGTATCGGTTTTCAGAGGCTTTTATTTCACTGTATAAATATCTTCTTTTACTATATAAAATGGGAACGATTAAAAGGGAGCACTATTTAGGACGGACGTTAACAAAATACTGGTATTCTAGTTCTTTATGTACAGAAAGTCAGTCATGTTAGAATGATATCTTACGCTCAAAATGGGTGTCTTTTCTTACCATTCTACTGGGACAATCTACTCTCCCTTTGTTTTCCATCATTGTATATGACTTCTTAAATACATCCTTTTCTTTCGACCGCATGAAGTATCAACATTAGTTGTTTCATCCTATTATACAACCCACGTCCTTTTTGTTCTAAATGCACTAGAAACGCCCAACCCCGTCATGTGACGTGATGCCAGTGGTGACTTCCTCTGGCTGAAGTAGTAGTCCTAGACTAGCCACTTTAAAGTGTCAGTGTGACGGATGGAAACGGTTCACTTCATGACAAGTGAGTCTTGAGGATCTTAAATGAACAGTCAATTCGTAACGTACAGTTCTTTCTCAAACTTCACACAGTTCGTTCACAAACGTCTTTCAATTTCTGCTATTGCAGTATTCTTCTATTTAATGATAAAGAATTGATAAATCCCGTGAGGTTTGGGTCATATCTCATGTTCCTAAGTATCAGTTTTGTTTAGATGGTGTGGTTTTAGAACTAGAATAGATAATTTTCAAAATTTCAACGAGTTAAAAATAATTTTGGAATTTTATTTGTACCGTATTTCAACTATTCAAATTCCATTCGCTCTATGACCATAAATCATATATTAAGTCGTATTTCGGGATTTTAGTTTTAAAATATCTTGAAAATTTTGAAAAACATTTTTCGACGTATTTTTAGAGACTCGAAAAGTAAAATATCACGCCTTCATTATTCATTCGGTTATTAAACTTTTGAAATCTCTCAAATATCCCTCCTCTACTCAGATACAGATATTTTCGTTTAATTTCATAATATTTCCTGGATCCATTAGGAATTTTATTTTTTAAAATATTAAAATTCATCACACTTTTACTTCACTTGGTATGTATGAACACTTCTACTAGTGGCACAACCAAAAGGAGGGGGAGGCGGACACATGAGGCATGAGCCCCAACCCCTCCCACCAGAAGCGAACGATACAGATTCAAAGTAGAGCTTTTACTAGTTTTCTATACTAATGAAAGTCGTTCAATACAACAGTTAACGTTATAAATATTAACTGTAGGTCAACAAATAAAAATACATTTTTGATTCAGTATTAATGAAAAATTTTCCATAAGAAAACATCAAGTCGGCCAGACACCATACCTGTAGTCCCTTTCCCCCTCCCCCGCCAAAAATCTTGGTAGCGCCTCTGCTCTTCTACTCATGCTTCACTTAATGTTTTCTTTAAAATATTTTGCCGGTTCGTAGAATGAAAGCATTTTTTATTCCCCCCCCCCTCCAGTTACCTTGGAGAGGCGGGAATTTATTCAAATTAGGGTGTACATATTTTATCTCCAGCCGATTAGGCTTGTGGAGGAATGGGGAGGTCTTTGACGTAAATACACTACTTTATACTATCTTAAAAACTAACTAAAACTAGAACAGCATTGCCGCTTTGGGCGTAGCCTAGTTTTATTTACAGATATTTTTGCTGGAATTTCTTAAAAATGTTCTGTCACTTTTGCTGGTCCGGCGCTTCCTGATATTACCTCACCTGTTGAGAGACATGCATAATCTGCAAGTAAATGTGAATGAGAGGAACAGAGAGCGGTAGAGACAGACAGGGACAGGGGGAGGAAGGCTGGGAGACTCAGTGAGTAAGGGAGATTGGAGGGGAAAGAGGGAGATGAAGAGCAGAACGTCTGCCCGGTTTTCCTAATTTATTTCATATTTACAATTCATTCGCTCACTCATTCATTCACACATTCATACACTCTGCACAGCACTATATAGAATGAAAGCACCCGGCCTCTGGTCGTGCCTTGACGCTTCCTGCAGCAATCCACGCGAGCGAGCGCGCACGTGGCGCGGCCGGTGGCAAGTGGCGAGGGTTTCCCAGGCAACTGCGCCGCATTCCGGAGTGTCGCGCACCGCGTGCGGAGCGCGGCGGAGGCGGAGGCGGACACGGGGGCGGGGGCGGCGTCTGGAACGGATTTCGGCCAGTCGACACTGGAATCCAAGCAACGCACTCGCCGAGGGGAAACATCCCTGCTCGAGTCCACGCCCCCTTTTCTCTTTAAAAGAAAACATGCCCAAGATACCGTAGATTCGCGTGGGTACGCCCCCACACAGTTGCTGAAACTGTATATTTGAAACACTAGGAAAACCCGGCAGACGTTGTTCTGCCCTTCATCTCCCTCTTTCCCCTCCCATCTCCCTTTCTCACTGTTTCTCCCTCCCTCACCCTGTCCCTGTCTGTCTCGGTCTCTGTCGCTCTCTGTCCCTTTCATTCACATGAACTTGCAAATTCTGCACGTCTCTGAGCAGTTGAGGTAAAATCGGGAAGCGCCGGACCAACGGAAATGTAATAGAATGTTCAAGAAGAGTTCATTCTCTAGATTACGGTGTGAGAAACGTTTCTATTGGGCCTCAAAATTTTAGTTTTTAAGACCCTAAAAGCCTCGTTTAGGAGTTATTTAACGATAGAGATTCAAAATGCTGCCGTGTGTGTTGCAGGTTGCATTTGACGTGAATATTTAGTTTTGTTCTACAGCGCCATATAGTGGAGTTACAACAGAATTAACAACACATAAACCTTCTCTGTGAAAAACCATGTACAAGTGCCACCAATTTTCATGGAGATCTGTCCAACGCTGTCGGAGTTTTGCGCACATATATAATATTATTAGTAATTATATATATATATATATATATATATATATATATATATATATATATTATATTTAGTAGTAATTTAGTAAAAATAGTTTACGGAATTTTCTTTTCTAGTAAATCCAGAAATTCCACCAGTTGGACAGCCTGAAATATATAGTACGTAAAGATACTCGTTACGTACTAGATTCTCATTCACACAATAAATTGTAAAGAAAGTACATGTCTTGACAAAATTGAAATCGAAATTTCAATGTCAAATTTCGAGCCTAATTTCGGTTTCGAACAAGGTCCGGTCTTCGAATCGCACTCATTCTGAGTTCGATTGTAAGAAGTAGCGCGTGTCTTCTGAAAAGGATTCGGAATGGGCTATAGATTCCGAGTTGTTGGGAATCGTGGAGTCGGTGTCGCGAGAGAGGTTGGCGCTCCAGCCGCGCGCCCATCGAATGGAGTCGAGTCGAGTAGAGTCGCGTGCGCGACAGCCGACGCGGCTATTTTTGAACGGCCTCGCGACTTTTGCCAGCGCCAGGCAGGCCGCCGCCGCCACCATCGCCGCAAAACACGCGCTAAGCACCCCAAACTCACCCCCGCCCCACCCTATCCCCGGCGTCGCCTTCGCCCAAGCCCTGCTTCGACAGTTTTGTAAATCTCCTTCATTAGGTTAATATTAACATTGGATTTTTTGTTACGAAATGTAGTAGATTGGTCTCGCAAGTTACAACGTGCGTTGTATCTTGGGAAACAAATCTACTGAATTTGCAGCGCTTTCAGTTGCGTGATCAGATTGAATCATTTCACCTATTGTATGTGCATAAATTATATAAACAAACAGTTTGGATTTGGATTTCCCGTATTGATTTATTATGCCGTTTCCCCTACAGATGTGTTTGAAATTTGCTCGAATAAGTGGCATCATTTCAGCGACACTTTTACAGTGACACACGTTTTTTTTCTGCCGAATGAAGCTTCAATGTAATGAGGAAAGGGTTCACAGCAGAATGTTTATGATTAGTTTGCTTTTCTCTATCATTCTTAGGAAGTAATGTTGAGATGTTTATACTAGAGATGTGCATCACTGATACATTTGCCAAAAGCAAATTACTGATGAAATTTATTTAGTATCATAGTAATATTGACGAAAAGTCTGATATACTGCATTTTAGCCACTAATATTACTATCATACTGGTGAAATGATTGTTTTACCATGTCTATGTAGGGTGTTTTCTTGTTGACTTCTATCCGCCAAGTCGGGGTGTGGATCATTGCCCTAGGGAGCCGGAGGCCGGAGTGCAAATGCATGGTAATCCAATAGGCAACGAGGCAATAATACTGTTAACGGTAGAGGAGCACAGGGCAATAGGGTTTAGTGGTGACCACATGGTATCTCTGTCTGTGTACTGGTGGAGTGGCCAATGTGATAGTAGGATGAGCTATGTGTGTCGGTCGAATAATATGTTCGCGAATGGAGTAGTGAGGTCGCGAAAGTGATGGTATGTGAAAGCGTTTACTAACAATTCAACGGGGAATGGTGATGTATTGCATGCTTATGTGTAGATTTATTGAGGTTGTAGCATGGCACTGAGCATAAGAGTCGCAATGTGTGTTTCAAGATAAATTCGGAAGTTGAATCCTACCTATTGCTTGTATATAAATAATATTTTCGCTTCAAAAACCATATTTAGTAGGCCAATCAAATAATTAAAGTTAAGGATAAAGTTAGAGATATGGCTAATATTAAAAGTAGCCTGTTAATTCGCTTATCTCGAAGCCCGGGGACACGTCACCGACACAGAAATACATAGTGAATTGTCAACTGACGAATACAGTGAGGTTAGGTTAAGTGGTATCGTCTAAATAGAAATGTAAGAGTAACATTGTGGAACTCGAAAGGGCAGTCAACGTTGAATTTACCGTATTAATTTAAGAGTATTTTGGAGTACGTAAAGTACGTTAGAGGTTTTAAGCTCTTTAACTGAAATAATACAAATTCATTGTAATGGACTGTAAGTGCGTGCATTACATCAATCTGTACATTTTATTCTTTATTTCTAATTCGTTCGTTTTATCTAACTGTAAGCCGTTCTCCGGCGGTTGAAGATGCAATCTAATACGTCAGGCATTGCAGGTGTGTGTTAGAGGTAGACTAAATAATTAGAATCGTCGTAGGTTATGGTTTTCCTGACGCTCCACGCGCCCGGCGGAGGGGTCAAGGGAGGCATTCCTCTGAGGCAGGGGCGCTCTGTGGAGATTGATGGCGCCCAGGGGCCCCCACCTCTCGCCCTCAGAGAGAAGGGCTCCCTGCAGCACCTCCGAGCAAATAGGGGCTGGCTATCTTGATTGCATACCGATCACTAGGCGCGGCGTAGCTTGTAAGGTAGCATCTTCGACACTCATTGTAAACAGATTGCGATGAAGTGGTCAACTCGTCATAGACTTCTTTTTTTTATGACATTTCGTCTTGAAGTAGCTCGCCGTTGATTGGTGTTGGAAACTTTTCGCAAGTTTGTTGATACTGGTTATGAAAATAAATATCTTCGTGTTTGCAAAAATGAAATGTCAGCCGAGACATGTAAAATTACAGTGTTTCGTCAACAAATATTCAGCGCAATAGAAACGATCATTTTTCATTCCATCCATTTACCACTAGTAGTACAGAGAGATCCAGAAGAAAATTTCCAACTCTGGGTATGTGTCGTGTGTAATATTCAAATGTATGTCATTAGAGAGTTGCGGAAAAATATTCATAGCTCTGGCATGGCTCGTACCACAGCTTGCGTTTTCTTATTCATTCAGTTTGAGACCTTGACCAGTTTGTATTATTGGCTGAACACGAAAGTTTCTGTGCCAACTGGGTTTAGAGAGAATAAAAAACTAATAAAGGATGGCCATCAGCAAAACACCAAGGATGTTTATGCCTGGTATTCAGAAGTAATGCAGATAAACTCTCCCGACATTAATAAAATCTGTTTAACTCTGATTCTTTTTGAATATAATTATACATCATCGCATCGCTTGGAAAAGTTTGTACATGTTTGATCGATGCAATACAGCTAATGCTATTCCTAGAATTTGAATATTTGATCTGAATGGTGGTGTATAAAAATGACGAGAATGGTCAGCATTACCTTTTAATGAACACTGTGCCCTTATAGATACCTTTGATGAGGAATTTTTACTGCCTTTTGCGAGAATATTTTGTCGTTAATGTATGAAGGAAAAAAGAACAGGAAACAAGGCACTAAACTATTTGTACCCGCGAGCAATTCCAGCGTGAGCGAGCCAAAAGTACGTAACAATGTTGTGTGGAGAAGTAGTACGTAGATGATCAAGAAGTTGGTAGTACTAAGGAGGATCAAATAAAGGCAGCAGACACATATACCGACTAGAGAAACACCTTGACCACCTTGCAATAAATGTATTTGACAATAGTTAAGAAATAAGAATATTGAAAAGATTAAAGTCTTTGGATTTAATAAATAAATGTGTTCTAACAATTAGTTGATGTTACGTTCAATACATGTACTTCCATTTTAACTTACTAAGGAAGATCACTATTGAGTGACTTATTCCCTCGTGTTCTTCTAAAATTGTTCTCTATTTTTCCCACATTTGTAAATTGAACAAATTTCGATTAAACAGTATATTTTTCTATAGAAAAGTACAAAGAAAATGTCTTGAGTTGTATTATACTGGAGCGTCATGTGAGGACAAAAGAACAAATCGAGAGCGTTTCGCGTTCGGGTTGCATTCCATTCCGCTTACCGTGGACACGACCATTGGGCCACGTACTTGTGCTGAGTCGAATGGCGACCCTGGGCGTCTAGTGCGAGTATTTTTGTCTTATTGCTAACGTCTGCGCCCCACACAGCTCTTTCTGGGAGGAAACGTCTTTTAACCTCTAGAGGTTCCAATTCAACATTCGGAAAACTGAGCTGTAAATTGGATGCGCGGCATCTGTTTCCTGCTTGGCGCAATGTCCGTTTCGACAGTTGAAATATCTTCCTCAAGACCCACCACATGTGATAGCCTTCGCCTCACACTGTTTCCTGATGTGACATTACTGATCATGAATAACTCTAGGGTTTGGAATAATTTGCTGGTTACAATCGAAAAATCGAAATTTTTCTGCTCCGGTTAAAACATTTTAAATCCCAAAACCAAAAAAATTGGCTTTCAAAAAAAAGGGGGAAATGAATATTCAGTAGGTGGCTGCTCTTTCTTCATGTATTCAATTTGGTAATATTGTGTTAAGTAACAAAAAAATGCAATCGAGCATTTTAGTGTAATTTACTTTGTATTTTACTGCTTAGTCATACGTATATATGATGAATGAGAAGTAGCCTCAATGTGTAAACGGGCACGTTTATTTTGAATGGACCTAGTATATTCTATAAATTAAATTGACCCTGGAACAATAGTATCTGTTTTCCAAACATTTTTGTTGTTTCAAAAACCGCAAATTCTGCTATTTTAATAACCTGATATTTTGAAAGACTTAAACCGACAAGTTAAATCGACGATGAAAAACCAAAATAACTTAAAACTGATGTGTTTTTTAATAAACGCCATACCTAAATAACCCAATAGTAGAAGAAATGCTTTCAGAAATGTACACAAAACACAATTAAACGAATTACACCATAATGAAATATGAGCAACTGTGGCCTCCTGTGGCAAATGCGAAATGATGTGGTGAACATATATTGCATATTAACTGTTTGATCTCTATGATTGTAACGTGCTCGTTGTCACCAGAATAATCGATCGCCATAAAAACCTTATGCCATGTACATTCACCTTTTCCTCCCATTGTGCCTGTGGCGACATTTCATTTCGTGAACAATGCCCAATAAACGTACTTCTGCGAACGCGTCATTTATTGCGTAGGTGCTGGGAGTGGCGCCAATGAGCAAATCAATCGGTTCTGGCGAACTCGTGATTTTCCGGGAGAACCGAAGGGCGGTCGGGTGTCGCGGTTGCCCATCGTCATTGGCTTCCAGCTAGGAGCTAGATGAATATACTACACAGAGTGGCTAGCGCCTCTATCTTTGCAGCAAATTGATGCCATTTTTTTGTAGTCAAAGAAGCACCCTCCGGAGAAACAGGGCATTCTAGTGTTCCGTTTGGCGCCTGCATCGGTTATTGTCATAAGAATGGAAGCTATTGAAATGATATTGCAGTTAGCATAACGCAGATCACAAATAAGGCGGCATACTTGAAAAATGATAAATTTGTGGTTTGATGACTTCTATTTTTACAGTTATATTCCGAACACACTGAAGACATTGTGAATATTGTTAATCTAACTCCTAATATAATTTAAATACAGATAAACGAAAAGACAACAATATAGAAATCAAATACGATACAAACAACACGTCGATTCAGTACAGTTCTACATGCCACTATCAGGTACCTGTCATGTTTTGACAGCAAAAAGCCCCTAGTTCGTCGAGCGTCCACCAAGAGCGCTGAAACCATAGAGTCAGCCACTCCTTGTAGTATATTCTAACTCGTTGGCTTCGAGAGGCAGGCCGGTTGTGCGCAGCATGTGTAGTGAGCAGGAGCGACCTTTCTACCTGTGGGCAAATTGACATCCGTTACTTTCATCCTCGCTTTTCGCAATCTACTTAAGATTTCGAAGTCGAACTATTCTTGGGATTCCAACAGAATGTTTGGTTTCATTACGTTGATAAATGGTCCATACAAAAAATCTCTTTCGTATTTTGTCTCCTTTTCATTGTGGGGAATACAATTTATAAATGTACTCGTACATTTTGCTACGTTTAGCGTCCGTTACCTGGTTGTATTATACCGTTGGACGTCCTCAATTGTGGGATTGAAACGATACGGGAATCTTTGGCGAAAGAATCTTAGGTTTATTGGCGATTTCAACAATGCGCTTTCGGTGTAAGAAACAGTCAGCGCCGCTAAGTCATTGTCCACATAGACTGTGAGTACTAATTTCCTTCGTGACAGGATTTGGTTGCAGTGCTCCTATGCGTTGACACTTTACCTCATGAAATCACCTGCCAGATCAAGGATATCCGACTACGTCAAATCAGGACGAGCAATTTCGTCGAGTCATTGTACGGGAGCCATGTCGCGTCCCGAGTCCTACCGTGAAGTTGCACCGCCTGGCGTCACCACCCCCGGTGCCCGAGGCGCCACCCGGCTGGCGCTCCAGCGCTGCGCCTCGGCGCCATGCAATGACGTAGCGCCAAACCGCTCCACACGTCCCGGTGTGGCGCGGTTCGCTTCAGCGTGCACGTCCTCGAGCGCTCCGTTTGATTAGGTTTCCGGGTTTCCCGCGCGCGAGGGGGGCGGGGGGGAGGGCGGCCGGACCTAATCAGGCGGCTCAACCGCCCGGGGCCCTATCGCTAAGCACACTCCTCCGGGCGGAGCGGGGCGGCCCCCCAGGGGCGCTCCCCGGGATCGAACGCCGCCCCCCTTTTCCCCTCCCGCCCCCTCCGCCCCCGGCGCTCACCTGAGCCCGCCCAGGCCCCCGCCCCCGCCTTGGCTCCCCTCGTGTCCGTCCACAGGCGCTCCCCTGCTGTCCTCCCGGCCCGTCACCTGTCCGGGCCCTCCATCATGCATTGATTCAGCCGCACACGCCTCCCGCCCTTTTGCGCCGGGCCGCCCTCCACTCCGGTTGTTTGTCTCCGTCTGTTGCCTCTCCGCTTTCTTTAGGGCGTAGCGCTTCTCCGTTCACGGTCGATATCACCTTGTCACTCTCATTATTCTTTATCTCTGTCACCCTTCGTATCTCTGAATTTTCTCTTTGTAACCATCACTTTCAGATCTTTCCAGTCCAGTCTGTTCGGTTGCATCTTTACAGATATATATATTTGCCATTAGCCTTTTTCTACTAGCTGTCTCCCCCTTGCCTTTCCTCATCTTTTGCCTCTTCTGAGTATTAATTTCAATGCTTTGACAATCCTTCCCTTACGCGGCCAGTCTCCTCAAGTCCCCTCGTTGCTCTCCACTATCTCAACAGCATCCTCTTTGTGGGTCCCTGGAAGTCTTCTTTTCAGCCTGGCCCTAATACTCCGGCTTACCTTCCGGCTGGGCAGTCCTTTTCTACCCCGCTGTAATACTTTGGGCCTTCGACGATCCTAGCTCTCCCAGAGGCTTCCGTGCTCTTATCGACTACCTCCTCAACCCAATGACATTGCAGTGGTGCGTCACGATACGAAATGTGTAGTAACGATCGTTTACTTAACACGAGTATTATTATTTAAATGAACAAATCTAGACTAAAAGATGCAAACTGCGTGAAATAATTGACAACTAGTGTCCTGTGGCAACAAAAATGCTGCTATAGAGTGTGTGGAAAATTGGGGTCCTGGAGCTACAAAAATTCGTTATTCTGAAACGACCCATGTGAATACTAAAGCTTCTTTCTTCATCTTTGCATGATGTTTGTTTCAACGAAAAGTAAGACTGCAGTGGATGCCCGTGTGCCTGTTGGTCCTACTCCCTGTGTCCCTGCAACCCAAATGCTCACGCCTAACGCCACATTCGATTCCTAAAAATGAATCTATTCCGTAATCGACCTCGGAATCGATACAGACATCGATTTCAAAGTAATCGTATTCAAATAAGTACCTTCGCTTTTACACTGTCGTCCTACTTTCATGATAAAAAATGCCTATATCCAACAGAAGTACCGTTACCGAAATCGAATGTTTAAATAGCTCTTCTGTATAATTTGTCTTTAAGAACTAGTATGATTAACATACATTGCTGAAACGTGTAAAGATGATGAAAACCTAAGTGTTTCAGTGTTAAAATTATTTATGCCAACAGATTGTGAAACCACCAAGATCAATTACTTATGCAATAGCTCTCTCACAAAATAAGTCTGCACAGAACTCTCTGAATTTAACTCAGACGCTGTAAAGTTATTTTTTAATGATGTCATCGAAATTTAAACTTTAAAAATTGGAAAATATAATGTACTCATATTTCATCAATCAATATGCTTTTAAAAAATCTCAAAGAAATTAATGTGATTCGATTCCGGCCTTTTGAAATCGATTCCAGGTAGAACCGAAAATAAAATAATCGAATACTACCGTTTTCGTAGGAATCGAAAGAAAATAATGAATTCCGGAATCGAATTAGTAGAATCGGAACGTCCCTACTCAGAGCATTGCTGCTACGGCCGTTAGGCTATCCACACACCCTACGCGCTCTGCCTGAGATAATTGCGAGGTATCACGCGCTCTTCAGGGGTTGGCCGCCCTGCGCCTCACCTGGCGTGTGGGACACTTTGTAAATAATCGCCAGGCGCGCTTGGCAGATTAGGTTTAGCCCATCGTATCATCTGCGCTTAAAGAACTCGTAGGGCCTGAGTCCCAGGAGATCCTCCGAAGAGGGATTTTCTTTTGTTACATTGCTGGTAAATCACAACCCGGATATTGAGGCTAATTTGTTATAAATAGCGCATTTGGAACTCGTTTTTCTTATTTAAAATAATTTGAGCAAATCTTATTCGAGATAAAAACGACATTTTTGTGTATTCCATGTTGGTGACTGCACGTAACATATGAAAATATATTAATGCAAAAACTTTTATTAAGGAATGACATTATCAGATTTTAATTGAAAGCATCCAGGAGGGAAAAAATGCCCTGAAATGTAATTTAGAGGTGTTTTGAGTCCATTACGTTCATGCTTTAATTCTACTTGAACTTTGAGCACCTTCCGACGTATGAATCAGAACTAGTGTGATGAATTCTTTGAGGAGGGATAACTCAAAAGTGCTGCTTGGAGATGCATTGCTTTCCTTCGCGTGTTATGAAACTCGGAAGTTTCATTTCGTCCTCAGATTAGTTCGCCAGTTTCCCGACGCCCTAACCCTCCCGCTTTTCGAACCTGTCAAAGCAATGCTAGGGGAAACGTTCCTGGGACCTAGCGTGGAAACAAATTCGTGAAAGGGCTCTGCACTTATACTTCACCAGTCAGTCTCTCGGAGTAGACCTACCCTGGTCCGTTCGTGAGCTTATAGGGCCCAAGACATCAATAGAGAAACATCGCGTGGTGATCGTCATCGCTGCTGAGGTCACAGGACTTGACCTGTAGCATGAAACGATCTTGTCGACTAACTCGCCTGCAAAGAAAAGCTCAGACTTTTTGTGCAGAGTTTAGTCTTCAGACAATGATTTCCATCATGGAATGTGGAAGAAATGTTAGAAAAATTAAGTGAAACAGTAACTTTACAAATATTTTTTTCAATTTCCTCCCAGTAATGAGTGAATATGTCAGTAATAAAAGTAATAAATAGGAACAAAATGAATTAGCAATCTGTTGTTGAATTATTTCTTAATACGACCGGAGTACGGTAATGTGTTATTAATTGACATTAATTTAATTATAAGAGAAGGATGTTTCAAGACACAATATTTGTAACTACAATTATGTTTGTCTCATGCTACAACGTATTGAGAGATCCCGAGTATTTGTGATGCAAACGCTGGAGAGGAATCGTGCGCAACTTGCATGTACTGGCACTCATAAAGCCGGGAGCATGCTTCGAGAAGTGTACTCCCATGTAACGAGTAAGACCTGGTACACTAAGTAATGCGCTGAAACAGCGCTGGTATGAATGATTTATTTAGCATACCATAGATTACGACGACAAACACCTTCTTGTTTTTCACCTACTTTTTTCTAGCATGTATACGCGCTGGCTCACACAGCCACATTCATATCCGCATATCCGCTATTGATAACGTTGTGGTTTTCGCGAAAAGGAACCACGTTTCACTGCATTTAGACGCGAAGTGGCGGAAATTGAAGTTCTACTAGGCTGCTGCTGAATAGGTGCAGTATTTGTAGAATAATTCATTTCTGGTGTACATTATTTGTAGAATAAATTATTTATGGTGTAAATTTCTTTACAAAATCTCGTGACAATTAAACCTGATTAGTTGCAGTGCGAAATAAATATACTTTTCAGTATGAAATGTAAATGTTCAACAAATAGAATTGCCAGATTACGGGGAATATATCAAAATTTTAATTAGTAAGTGTTCAGATTGAAGGGACCAGATTGAAGACTCCTGCTCCACAGACATTCGTGATAGCAGTGGTACATTGGAGCGTGCCTGGGGAATTTGCTTTGCGAAGCAATGGAGACGAAACGAGAACAGCGCGAGATGCAGATAAGTGCTGGTATGGAAAATACTTAAATAGATTCAGAGGGTACTGAGTGACGTAAGCTTTTCATTAGGGATGCTCGCCAGAGAATGAATTCCAATGAAGAGAACATTTTCTCCAAACCGAACACTGTGAGGATCTTCAATTCGTTAATAATAATAATAATAATAATAATAATAATAATAATAATAATAATAATAATAATAACTCCACCTAGGGAGTACACGACCTTGGAGTTGGTGGTGGAGCTTGAGTACCCCCATGAGCCTTAAAGCTATGTCAGTGGTAGCCTAGCTACCGGTAGGGCCTCCCTTGCTGAATAGGTTGAAGGTGAGGGGTCAGACGAAGAAGTACTCCATTTTGAGGAGAGTGGGAAGTAAGTAGAGAGGGAAGGGTCATGAACCTTTTGGACTTCCTGTTGTCGGCCCATAGAGGGTACAGGAGAGAAACTGGGTTGGCACACCAGGCCACTGATTAGAGTGGAGGCCCGAACCTTGCATTAGCCAGCGAAGGAGGCTGCCTTCAGCAGTCAGTGAAAATCCCGTAGGGTTTAGTAATGCCGACTGGCGATCGGAGGGACCCCTTGCTGGGCCCTGCGGGGGGATGCCCCGAGGCCACTGTGGGTCGCAGTAACGGATGGCAGGAAACAACCCGAGGGTTAAGTGTGATCTGTGAACTCGAACTTGCGTCCTGCGAATCCTCAATTCAAACCAATGAGCAAAATGGATAGAACAAGCAATGTAATGAATCTTAACGTGCCTTGTTCTACCAATGTCCCATACCTGCTCAGAAACCGAGCTAATGTCACCTTGTCGACGTCTGGCCATCCCACGGATGCTAGTCCCAGGGACCCAGAGCCGGCAGTAGCTCGAAGCCATCGTCAGAGATGGACCCGGGATGAATTAAAGGAGGTGATGCGGTGCTTTTACTATGCAAAAGCGAAAAATGGGGGCTCAGAAATAGAAGTCTTCAAGGTATGGAGAGAGCGGAACCCAGATATCAGACCTACCCTAGACTCAAAGAAGCTTGCCAGTCAACGACGATACATACTCAGCAGTGGAAAATTCACAGCAGAACAACTTGCTGACATTGAGAGAAATGCGGAGTATGTATTTCGCTCGAACAATCCACACGACGAACATGTAGAACTTGAAAATGATGATCCCGTGGAAGGTTCATCGCTTTCCAGTGAAACACACGTCAGTGGTGAAAACTCATCTGGCAATGAATTACACAATAAGGACATGATGCGAAATCTCCTTCGGCGCGAGATAGAAAGAGTTAGTCAACTTCCGTTTGAATCTCGCGAACCGTTGAGGAGTATATACGAAAATGCCAAAGCTAAAAGAGTGATAGAAACAGTGAATTCTGTCTTAAATGAGGTGGTGGAGACCCCAGGCAGAGATCTAGATATTACTGAAATCAATCACATCATATATGCAACTGGATATCTAGTATCTCAGATAATTTTGGGGCCAGCCAAGAACACCGACGGCCGACACCAAAACAGAGCAAACAGCTCTGTACCCCCATGGATGAACAGAATTATGAAACGGATAGCCGACACCCGGCGTGAAATATCATTCTTAGCTGAGGCATCTTCTAAATCAACGCACACCTCTAAAGTTCAACGAAAAATATTCAATGTTGAACAAAAATACCAAATTGAAAATGACACCAGCAGGCTAATGGTAGTTGAGAAGCTAAAAGAGAAAATTCAAGCATGGGCTCAACGAATAAGAAGGTACAAACGTAGAATAGATTTCCGTGTACAGAACCGGTTGTTTGAAACAGACGCGAAGAGATTCTATCGCAATCTGACTCAAAAACCGAATGGCAAAGCTGTTACTCCTTCAAAAGATGACGTCGAAGCATTTTGGGCAGGAATCTGGGAAGAGAGCAGATCCTACAACAAAGACGCATCTTGGCTTCAATTTGAAGTTGATGCTGCCGATGAGCTTGTAGAAACAGTGGAAGATGTTCACCAATTCTCGGAAAAGGACCTCTTCCAAGCAATTAAGAACATGGGAAACTGGAAGTCCCCCGGGATTGATAAGATCCAGATTTATTGGATTAAGAAATTAACAGCAATACATTCTCATCTAGCAAAGGCTGTTAATAAAATTTTTGAAAACCCAAAGGAAATCCCGGAATGGCTCACACGCGGCATCACGTATTTGCTACCCAAAGCGGGAGACAGCTCTTTGGCGAAGAACTACAGGCCAATTACTTGTCTGCCAGTACTGTACAAAGTTATAACTTCAGCCATAGCTGACAAAATGTATAGACATCTAGATAAGAATCATCTAATGCCAGCTGAACAAAAAGGATGTAGTAAAGGCTCTTATGGCTGTAAGGAAATCTTGCTACTGGATAAAGTCATCTTGAATGATGTAAAGAAACGCAAACGTAATTTGAGCATGGCTTGGATTGACTACCAAAAGGCCTTTGATAGTGTACCACACGATTGGATTTTGAAGACCCTGGAGATCTATCGATTTCATCCTAGACTTATTGAATTTTGCAAGGCTAGTATGAAGTCGTGGAGTACCAGGTTACTAATACACAGCGGAAAGGAAGCAGTAGAAACCAGAAGTATTCAGATTAACAGGGGTATTTTTCAAGGAGATTCACTATCCCCTCTGCTTTTTTGCATTAGTTTGATCCCACTATCGAGACAGTTGTCGCAAGCTGACTTTGGTTTTAAGCTCCATGGTGATGAAAGGCCAGTATCACATTTGTTTTACATGGATGATCTGAAAGTGTTTGCCAAGAATGAAGCGATTCTCTCCCAAATGCTGTCTGTCGTGAATGACTTTAGCAATGACATCTGCATGAAGTTTGGTCTTGACAAGTGTGCAAAAATCAATTTAAAAAGAGGGAAACTCACAACGTGTGAGAACATTGAATTTGATACGCTTACTGTGATTCAAGATCTTGAGCCAGGTAAAACTTACAAATATCTGGGCATTGAAGAAAGTGAAACCATCTCGAATGACAGAATGAAAGAGAGAATTCGTAGGGAGTATTATAGGAGAGTGAGACTGGTCCTGCAGTCCGCTCTGAATTCCAGGAATAAAATATCTGCAATAGGTAGTTTGGCGGTACCTGTAGCCGAATACAGTTTTGGACTAGTGGACTGGACTGAGCAAGAAATTCGCACCATGGATCGAAAAACCAGAAAACTGCTAACAATGCATCATGTTTCCCACCCTCGAGCTGATATACATAGACTTTATGTGTCACGTAAGGAAGGAGGAAGAGGCCTCAGACAAATTGAGGCCTCCTGGCACAACGCAATAGTCGGGTTGGGTAAGTATGTAGTCAGCCATCAAGACGACCCTCTAATGAGGCAGGTCATGAAATCTGACCGAAGAATGGGAAACAGAGGCATTGTTAGTGTAGCAAGAAACATTGCGAAGAAAACTAGGCAAGACACGTCGAATAACACAGACACTGAACTTCTGATGCTGCTAAACATGAAGTGTGAGACACAAAAAATGTTAAAGAAATCGTGGAGAGACAAACCACTCCACGGTCAATACCTAAAAAGAATGGACAAGGTGCAGATCAATAAAGATCAATCATTTATGTGGCTTAAAAGGGGAAGGATGAAGCCAGAATCGGAAGCACTTGTAATAGCTGCCCAAGATCAGGCCTTGAGAACACGACAATATGATAAAGCGGTTCTCAAAATTTCCCAAGATGACAAATGCCGCATTTGCCTGGAGCAAGTAGAAACCATTGATCATATTGTCTCAGCTTGTCCAATCCTAGCAAAGACCGAATACCTTAAAAGACATGACAGGGTGTGTAGCTACCTCCACTGGCAGATCTGTACCGCCCTCGAAGTTCCAAACACATGCCCCAAGTGGTACGAACACTCACCGAAACCGGTGACGTCTGTTGGATTGTGTACGATATTGTACGACCAACAAATTCAAACTGATCGCACGATAGCGGCAAACAAACCGGATATAGTTATCCGGGATTTGGCGAAAAAATCGTGTTTACTTATCGATGTTGCTGTACCTTGCGATCAAAACGTCGTTACCAAGGAGGCAGAGAAACGTCTTAAATACAAGAGTTTGGAAATCGAGATCAGCCGAATGTGGGGCGTAAAAGCACAGGTCGTCCCGATAGTTATCGGAGCTCTGGGATTTGTTCCGCAAAATTTGAGTAAGAACTTGTCTAAACTCCCAGGTAATTCAAAAGACTGGGAAGTGCAAGAAATTGCTTTATTTGGAACAGCCCACATTTTGCGTAAAGTATTGTAGAGGCACTGATAGTCACCGAATCTGCTCCTTAGGTAGCTGGTTGCAACCTGGAGTAGATTTTATATTCAGCCGACTCATAAGATCTTTAGTCGTGATGTAATGGAATAATAATAATAATAATAATAATAATGCAGCAATACCTTTAAATGTCGATATTATAGCCATTAAGCGCAACTGTCTGATTCCGGGGTACAGTAGGTTCCCTTGCAATTAAATGAGGCTGGTGTCGTTCAGGAGCAAAAGCCGCTCGATTATTCGGTACCACTTCCGTACCATCGGTACCATCTCCGATGGCTTCACAGCTCAGATCGGGTCGTGGGCAAACGTCTGTGTATTTGCAGTAAATCCTGAATCCTTCGCACTACACATGTGTAAATGCAGTGTGCAACTGCAGATTCATTCTTTCATATCGAAGTTGCATCAGACTGAAACATACCATTGAATTACGTTGTATAATTAGTAACGCAGACAATTCTGCATAGTAATAAGGGCTAATACCATAAATTATATTTTTCTCAGATTAAGAAACAGAGAATTACGCAGTACAATTGGTAACAGTGATATTGCTATGCATTTGCACTCATTCAATTTCTTAATAATAAATTAAATGAACACTGAAGTGCATGGTTTTTTAACGAAAGTCACTGTCTATTTAGTAACACTCTGTGCTTTTAACTCATCTTTGCACATTCATAAATTGATTCGGCGTGAATTGGTATTACGCAGATGTTGTTTAGTGCAGCCTAGCAGAAACGGAAGGAAAAGACAAAGAATAAGGAAGGGTCGGAAAGAGTAAGAAAGGGCAGGAAAAGACAAAGAGATAAGGAGCGTCGGAAGGCGTAGAAAATGCAAAGAGTAAGGAAAGGAAAATGAAGAGTAGGAGGAAAGAGTAAGGAAAGGCAGGGGCAGGCAAAGAGTAAGGAAGGTCTCGAAGGCTGGGAAATGGCAAAGAGTAAGGAAGGGTCGGAAAGGGAAGGAAAAAGTAAGGAAAGGCAGGGCGTAAGGAAGGGTCAGAAGGCTGAAGGCAACGAATGTAAGGACGGACGGAACAAAGAAGACTAGATCGGCCTGCGGCACGAGTAAGGAGTGTGTGTAGACGCACTCGAGAAGCACCCGCCACTTGGAAGCGGGGACGGGTGGTGAGCGGCCGAGAGGCGGCGCAGGGTCGTGGGATGCGCTGGAGACCTTAGATACAGAGAGTAGCGCAAACGTCGCCATTTAATATCCTGTCACCTATCAACCCCGTCAGGAACTAATCAGAAACTGAAGAGAAATTATAACAGTTGGTAACATTACGAACATTTTCAAAAATATTAATACTGGTTTGAGGTAGATTTATGGTTCTGAACATAGAGAATACTACACAGTTCCAATTTTCCTGAAAAGTGGACATAAAATAGCGGGATTAGTGGAAGAATGGGATGCGCTTCTCTCTGTATCTAGGGACTCTAAGAAACACCTGGGCGAGGCGGGACGGGGCGGGGCGGGAGGCGTCCCGCAGCAAGCGCGAGACGCGGTGCGCTGCGCGGGTGGTTACGTGGGGGCGAGGGGAGGGGACGCCCTCACGGAGGCCCTTGCGTGTCGCAAGTGCGTGCGTCGCGCCGCGTCGCGACACTCGGGCGATTAAATTCACCTCGCGCAGCCTTCTCCCGTCTTGGGCGCGGGACCGCGCCCACGCCCCTGCCCCACCAGCGGCCGACCAGCGCACGCCGCCGCGCGTTGAGGCCCTCCGGCGCCCGCGAGGACGTGAGGAGGGGGGGTCACTCGATGGAAAAATTGGAAAAGGTGGGAAATTCATTGATATGGAATTTATATGAACATTTTTAGAAGTCTGTGAAATGTTTCAGATGATTACAAAAGTATTATTCCTAAGAAACAAACAGTATAGTGTCTGACAGTACACTGCCACACAACAAAAATGCCTTACAGCTACATTTTTATTTGTTACGGAATGATTATTATTTTCCGGGAAAAAGAAATGTGTCTACACAATCTGAGTTTACAAATCTTCCAAGGAAAATAATTAAAATGCACTGGAAACCCCCCAAAAGCCAAAAGGTTGTTCAGAAAAAGTGGTCACCCTGTACTTGAAACCTGAAAACTGGCCTCATCAGCTCTACATTCTCTCAGCTTTTGCTTCTGCGTTTTTATCAAACTTCTTTAGCTATGCTTTAGCCGTCCCATCTCTCTGCAGCCGTACAGTTTACTCAGTAAGCGTTACCGCTTGTCATACCTTGCACCAAACGTTTTAAAGCCACTGCTTTTATTTCCCTCTTATTTTCCTGGCGTGACGCTCCTTCCTTGGCAATGTTCATTCGTTGTTATCCGTGTGCTTGGCGGATCACTTTCATCTGCTACGTGTTCGTTCTCTTCCACGACTCCGGCCCGCTGCGTGCCCTTCGTCCGTCCCTCCGTTGTTTCTCTCCGCGTGCCCTTCCCCGCCCCGCCCGGGGTCGCCCCTCCCCCGCTGCGTAGCTCCGGTGAGAGCACAGCGCTCCCACCGGTCACTCGGGTCTCGCCCCGGGCATGTCTGATGCCGGCGAAGGACCCGCGCGCGGACGTGCAAGGAGTGGGCGTGGGCGCGGGCGTGGGCGCGGGCGCGGGCGTGGGCGCGGGCGTAGGCGCGGACGCGGGCGTGGACGCGGGCGCGGGGACGGGCACATGCGTGGCCGCGGGTGCAGGCGCGGGCGGGCGGGGGGGGGGCGTGCGCGCAGGCGCGGGCGTGCGCGCAGGCGCGGGCACGGGCACACGCGTGGGCGCGGGCGTGGGCGGGCGCGGGGCGGGCGGGCGCGCAGGCGCGGGCGCGGGCGCAAGCGTGGACGCGGGCATGGGCGTGGGCGCGGGCGCGGGCGCGGGCGCGGGCGCAGGCCCAGGCGAAGGAGCGGTCGAGAGCGCTCTCGCCTAATGCACGTGTCCTGGACGCGAAAATACGGCTTGCATTTCAACCCTGAGCAATGTCACGATGCCGTGGTCCAAATGATGGCAAAACTGCCTTTGACGCGGCGTTCGTCCGGGCCGCCGAGAGCATTCGAATGACTGCGAAAGTCTGATGTTGACGGAAATTCTTTTCTTGTTAGTGAGGATTGCGAGAGATAAGAGTGACGTTTTGAGGATACGTGTCGGGGGGTAGATAAGACAATCACAGAGACGAGACAGTTACCCTGGCACAAGTGCTAAGAGTATGATACAGCCCGTAACTAAGTAGTTATGGATATTTTTTCCTGTACCTAATAATCAGAGACCTGAGTTCCCTTTTTACATGAAACCTTGTCTTCCTAAGATAGCTTTACACTATTTCATGTAACTCGTTGGCACCCGGCCGCTGTTGTCATTGTTGCGACCGCAAAAGGTCAGACGACGTGTGAAGTATAGCATAGTTTAGTGTTCGCATCAATCTTGGAATGTTCGTTTACTGGTGTGTTTGTAGCGCAGTACCAAAAGCCAACAGTCCCTCCCTCGCTGCGACGGACGTCTAAACGTTTTGTGCATGCAGTGTTATAGACGTTTTCAGCGCCCTTCGGTACTGCATAACATACTCTTAGATCTAGATGCTACATTTTCCTTCATTTAAATATACATATCCTAACCCATATTCTTATCGAATATGATTCTTATAATCTCATGATAACATTTACTGTAAGTCCTTCCAAACAGCCACATGACACATACGCAAAGTCCATCATGTTTCATCTGGTACCCAAACGTACTAGGACATTCCTTCCCTCTGGAACAATTTGTAAGATTTTCGATGAAGAAATGTAATGAAGTCCTTCGCGTGGCGTTCCCCTCGTTGGCGCTGGGGCGAGAGGCGTCTGCGAGCCGCCTGCTTCTGTCGCGCGCGAGTTGTGCTACGCGTCACGAGGCGTGTAACTGCTCGCAAATGTCTAAACGCCTCGTGTTTGCCGGAGTTGGCAGACGATGCCGAGGGCTGCCCAAACGCAGGCACTGGACGCGAACTAGTGTGTTGTGCACTGAACGTCATGAAAGAAAACGGATGGTAGAGAATATGAATTGCGAAATACCATATTAATACGTAATAATGGTAATAAACACTGCGTTTTTTGCGTGGGCGACTGATAAGATTATGCATGTAAGGAAATGAACGAAAATAGGCCAGTGGCTAATTACTCATCGTACGAAATTCAAAATGACTTATATGGTACTTTGGAGCAACTTTTGGACTTCCATATGCAATGTCAATTTAAATTTATTTTAAAAAGTGTGAAATTCTCATTTGAGCCTTCCGAAAAAAGAAAGTTCGTTCTCCTCTTGACAATTTCGTCCTAATTCAAGATAATATTTATTACGAAAACTACGTATTAAAAAGTTTGTAGTAGAATATCCATAGTGGTATAACATTCTTGTCAATTGTTATTATTAGAGGTTTGCTCTTAATAATTTTTATCGCAAAAGTCCTCAAATTTATAACCGTTCACCGAGGAAAACTCCTGAAAAATTAATTAAGTTTTCACAATGCTATAATAATGGTAATAATAATAATAATAATAATAATAACAATCGTAATTTATGTGAGTGCTTTATGGCGGTCTTCTTCACAGAGAACCACCCACAACTCGTCAATTAATGAGCGTTGCAAAGCACAACGCCGCGCCGCAGGCACGCAAGGCCCGGCTCTCCGAAGCGCTCCCCCTTAAACCACAGGCGGCGGCGGCCGGGTATCAATAGCGCTCGGGCCCCGAGGAAGGGCGGCGGAAACACGCAAGTTGGCTCGTCCATCCGTCTGCGCCGGCGACGGGCAGGCGGCGCGGAGCGGCGCGGCGCGGAGCGCACCGGAGCCCTCCGATTCCCCCATTTTTCAATGTCAGCTCCAGCCAACGTCAGCTGCAGCGCGGGTGCAGGCGCGGGCCGGGCGAGCGTCGGCCAAGACGCTGCTGCTGCCGTTGCTGCATCCACCCTCTCTCCAAGTCTCATCATCACCGCTATATTGGACCGTGCGCGTAATTCTTTCGCTTACGGGCACCCGCGCGCCCGTAAGGCCGAGCCAAGAATCCGCGGGCACTGGGGTTTAATGTCGCGAGCGTAATGTTGCCAATGAGGGGAAATTGCCGCGAAAGAGGGGGGTTCCTGCTTTGATGCGCCTGTTGGCGGTGAGCGCGACGGAACAACTGCACGGCAACTCGCGCGTTATTTTTAGGTTGTTGAGCAGGAAGTTCGTTCATCACAAGCAACAGAAGGTATACTGCCTTGTTTCCCCCTGCAGTACTTTTGTGCAGGAGGTACGTACTTTTTGTTCTCTGGAGGAAAATCTTTTGTTTTTCAGAATAGCAGTTACTTATTATTTTTGACAATTACATTTATTTCATAAAGAGGTCCTCTTTATTTGAGGATTTCCGATCTGAAATTACAGATTGCAATTAGCTAGCCTAATTATTAGGCAAATAGTTTTGCGAAATTCAACCTCTGTAATGAATTTCTGTTGATTCCATTTCATCGGAAAATCTCCAAATTTCTCAGTAAATTTATTTATTTTAAATTTTGACAGCAATTTTTGCAACACTGAAAAAAAAATGAATGAACGGGGGAATTTTTGTTTATTACACAGGAAATTCGTACTGAACTTTGTTATACGACATCCTTTCTAGATTTTTTTACCAGTTTCTCCAACTCCTGCAACTCATTTGCACGGGTTCGTCACCTTAATCTCGTCTCGAATCCGAGAGAAGAAAAGGCGAAACACTTGCCTGTCGCCTCGCAGGGCTGTGCGCAACCCCCTGACTGCGCATGCAGCTCCCGCGCTGATTCGATCAGCTCGTAATTGAATTTCGAAACGGTCATTTGCCGCTTCGGCTCGGGACTCCTTCAGAGGAGGCGCTTCATTACTCGGCGACACAGCCTCTCCCGCGCCCCCACTCCTCCTCGTCGCCGCCCCGCCCCCTGGGCTCTCTTCAGCCCCAGGCGCTTGATCGCGCTGCTCTGAATCGCCCGTTAACGGAAAGGAGTTAGTGAGATGGAACGCCCGAGATAGTGATGCGTGCCCCGTCGCTCGCTACGTGTGGGTGAAAAATCTGGCGCCCCCTTGGGAAGCAAAACATGTGTCCGAGTGTAGAGTTTCCTTTAGGCCTTAACTTTTTAAATCGATCATATTCATTTGTGCCTATTGTTTTCGTGTGATAATGAATGAAAAGTGCATCATTCTGATTCCCGTGCTCTTCTGAACTGATTGTGTAACCAGAGTGTTTATTGAGCTGGTTGTACTTAGGAATTTTCATTTCTACAGATTCTATTTTAAGCTTATTCGACCCTTTGAGGTCCGATTAATAATCAAGAAGAATATATACAAGCACCAGAAACATGAAACGACAACAGCAGAGAGAAAAAAATAAAATAAAACCATCTACTTTCAGTCGGAGAACAAAACAAGTATGCAGCAAATCTCTTTCCTTTCATTTCCGAAACCATTCATCGACAAAATTTCGAGTGGCTGTCCGCGAGGTTACGTCCCTCCCCCTCCTCGCCTTCTCGTCCCCTTCTGCGATCGCGTTCTGATCGGGCAAGTTTCCGCTTCCGGTGGCGCCGGCCACGAACAAAATACGGCGACTGTCCGAACGCTCCCGCCGCTGCTCTCCGCCCCCGGCGCCGCAGGCCGCCCTTCCGGGGGTTAATAATGCACAAGACGTCCCCTCACCCCCGTCCCCGCCGCCACGATCTGCGGCGTCTCGCTGCGCCGCTCCGCCCGCCGGCTTACAGAGCGGGGCTGACGTGGCCCGCTGCGGCCGGCGCAGGGGCCCGCGTGTGTACGATCACCTCGGAAATACGATGATGGTGATGTGGCAAATCGATATAGGACGGTGGGGAAGAATACGCCTGTGCCACAAGGCAGTGTAATTGCGGTTTCGTAGGCTAAAAACTGTCTGTCCTACCTGTGGGATTTGTTTAATCATAATGCAGTTCACTTACTAAAAGAGAATTGTTTGCAAGGGAAACACAAGACAAAGCGGAAAGCTGCTGACCTTCATTTCACATGGTCGTCACCGTTTTTGTTCGAGTGATGGGACGCCAGAAGGAACAATGTACGCAAGTGTTGAAACCAAGAGCTCGTAAAATCCTGAGAGGAGATGCGGTACCGGAGACCGCAGTAGAATGTGGAGTCAGTGGTCCGGAGCGGAAGAGCAGAGACGCGATCGGATGGCAGCAGGGAAGTCCGCGCCGGTGGAGGCATTGGGGCTGAAAGGGCGGGCGGGAGGCCTCTCTACGGTCGGGGGTGGGATCCGGCTCCGGGGGGCAGGCCGTTGGAGAGACACTGGCGGTGGAGTGGGGGCGGGGCGGGGGCGGGAGGCTCGCGAAGCCTGGCGGACGCGCTCTCACATCCTCCCCCAACGCTTATTGCGCGCTATTAGAGCATCTCCGCCCCGCGCCCTCTGCCCCCCACGCCGCGCCGCGCCGCTGCGGCCGTCGTGTTGCCCGCGTTACGGCCGGCGCTGTACAGCTGTGCCTTCCCTGCCTATTATACACTACGGTGGGCCGTGAATTAATTATGCACGATGGCTTTGAATTAGTGAGATTGTATCGATTGCCGCTGCGTATCTAGCGATGCAGTGGCAGCGACGGTGGCGCGGGCATTGTGGTAGCGGGAGCGCTCCTAATGGACGAGGCGAGGCGAGGCGTGGAGCGAAGCGGGAGCGGGCGATCTGCGAGCCGCGCGGAGCGATGCGGCGCGGAGCGACGACGCAGGTGCGTCTGGACGGGCGGCGCGTGAGACGGGGAGGGTGCACTCGTGACGTCACTCCTGACGTTTGCGCTCCGCCACCCGGCTGGGGGGGGGGGCTCTCCTTCCAAGCCTCGCCCCTCTTAACTCCAAGATCCTCCCCAGCTCGGCAGTGCGGGAATCACGACACGTGTGTTTTGACAACAGATTGACTGAATTCCGTCTTCATCAGTCGCCTATCCCGTTCCGACAAGTCTACTTGTTCACGCTCATCGTTTTCGCGTTTTGTGGCGGGCCGTCCACTGAAGCCGCGTCCATCGCCCTCTACTCTACATCACACGCCAAACGGCTCCCCGCTCTTCGCCCCCATCTTCAAGATGCGTCGTTCGAAGGATTAACCCATTTACGGCCACCGTTGCGAAAACGCAACACCAATTATATAATTTTTTTTTAGAGTCTCTTTGAAATGAAACTCCAAATACTTTACTCTGAACTCTTCTTTATTCTTTATTTTGCTGTGCTGTACGTTTTTATACAGTTTTCTCACCATACAGGTTTATTCTGAGGAATTATTTTGGGCTAAGTTTTCAACCGAATAACATGGCATATTTCTAATTAGCTAAAGGAGCTCTTTTTTATAAAATTCAAATAAATATTTTAGTTTAGTGTAATGCTATAGTGTTTATTGAAAGAATAGTTTTGAAAATTCAAAAATCATACTCATTGTTGCGTCAGAATATTGGATCCAATTTCCCTGTTGCGTTTTCGCAACGTTGGCGCAATCAGTGATCTTTCCGAGAAGCAGGTCTCGACTCGCACAGGCGCATGCTATCTTAGAGCGCTCTCGTAGACGACGTGTAATATTACTGTTTCTTCAGTTCTCCCGTGATTTTTGCTGTTTTCATGCCAAATAAGTTCGATTTGTTTCTTACGCGTTATTTATGACATAGTGGAATAGTTGTGGGCCATGGTAAGTATCTTTTTTGAAGTAAGGAAAGTTTATTCCGATTAGTTTTGTTTTGAAATATAACACCGAATTTCCTCTTTTGTTAGAATTCAGATCGTGTGAAAGCTTTGACAGTAGAAGAACTTACCGCAATCCTAGAAGAATCTGATTCATCTGATTCGGAAACTGAAAATGTTGATATTGTTTATATACCACCTGAAGTGACAGCGTTGACTGATGAAGAAGATATAGATGACAATTTGCTTACTGAAGACGTTTTGGAAAAAGACATCGCAGGGACGTTCGAAATTCATGGAAAGGAAAACTCTAAGGTAAAAATTTCTAAAACATCGAAAAACTCTATGAAACCAAATTGGAATAAAACAGAATATCCTATTTATTCGGCCTTCCCTACATCAGTTGAGTCAGCATGTTTACAAGATATGGTGGTTCAGTATGGTGAATTGTCACCTTTTGAAATATTTTCATTGTTTGTGGATAATACTCTCTTGAAAATGATAGCAGATTTTTCAAAAAAATATGCTAATTCAAACAATCGCCACAATTTTGTTTGCTCAGAAACAGAGTTGAAAAAGTTTCTAGGTATTTTGTTCTTATCTGGATATAATACTTTTCCCCAACAAGATATGTTTTGGTCGACAGACGAAGACAAAGGTGTGGACCTGGTAAAGAAAGCAATGAGTAGAAACAGATTTAGAGAGATAAAGAGAAATTTGCATGTATCAGACAACTCTTCTCTAGACAAAAGAGATAAATTTTCAAAGTTACGTCCATTCATAGAATATCTGAATAAAAAATTTATTCAGTTTGGCATTTTTTCCCATAATCTTTCAATTGATGAACAAATGGTTCCATACTTTGGAAGGCATTCGGCGAAAATGTTTATAAAAGGAAAACCTGTAAGGTTTGGTTTTAAAATTTGGTGTCTTTGTTCATCAAACGGTTATTTGTATCAATTTCAGCCTTACGGGGGGGCCACTCAAATATTAAACGATGTTCATAAAACGTTAGGTGAAAGAGTTGTTGTTGACTTACTTCATGTAGTCCAAGATCCATCTCACCATCGTGTATTCTTTGATAATTTTTTTTCTTCCTTTGCTTTATTTGTCACACTTCGAGAGAAGGGTTTCTTTGCAACTGATACAATTCGCGATGCGCGAACTGGAAAATGTACACTCACGGGCAAAAAGGAAATGCAAAAAACCCAAAGAGGAAGTTACGATAGTGCACAAGACAATAAAAATGAGATTACAATGGTGAGGTGGAACGACAACAACATCGTTACTATTGCTACTAACTATGGTTCAGTTCATCCCCTTCACAAGGCTAAAAGATTCAGCCGGAAAGAACGTAAATCCATACATGTAAATCAGCCCGACATACTAATGGATTACAATAAACATATGGGAGGAGTAGATATTCATGACAACGGAGTGGCAAATTACAGAATCCAAATACGAGGGAAAAAATGGTGGTGGCCGCTATTTACCAATTCCTTAGACAGCTGTATGGTCAATTCTTGGAAGTTATTCAACCTTCTGACACCAGACAAATCCATGAGCCAACTGGATTATAAAAGTTACATTGCAAGATGCCTCATAAGATGTGAAAGTCCGGAAGATGTTGAATATTCTGGAGGAAGCTCACGTAGCTCAACAGTTTTGGACAAAATAAGATATGATGGAGTAGGTCACATTGTGGTAAAATCAGATAACGAAACAAGAAGAAGGTGTAAATTGTGCCATAGCACCACAGTGTATCAATGTAAAAAGTGCAATTGTTATTTGCATTCAAAATGTTTTGAAGAATACCATTTAAAAAAATAGGTGTAATTTGTACCTACAAGCAGCCAATGTTGCGTTTTCGCAACAGCAAAATTTTCTAACTTCAAATAGAAAAAAATTTTTTTAAATTTTATTTTTGTGTTCTTAACAGTAAATAAATACTATTCAGTAAGAATACTGACTTTCTGTCATTTTTTTCTACCTTTGGCCGTTAATGGGTTAAGATCCATCTCCGGATCCACTGTCAGTCAACCGATTCGCGCAGACCGATGTTATCGAAGTCGGTCATGAACGATCCACGCCCGAAAGATTTTCCGCCTTTCTCGTCCGGCAGCGTCAAATCCGATCCCGTTCTCCTCGATCAAATCCGATCGGATCGGGCGAAGCAGTTGGCATCGCCAGCCGTTCTCTCCAGCGGCGCTGCGCCCCAAGTGTTGGAAGGCGGCGCGGCGCGGCGCGACGCGGGGAGCTGGCACGTGTCGGCGCTGGGCGCGAAACGGACGGCTTGTTGGCGGAGGCGCCGCGTCTTGATGGAGAGTGGGCCGCAGCCACCGCCTTGGGAGCTGACGTGGTCTCGGCCTCCTTGAGAAGAATCGGACGCGGCTGTGGCGGCGCCACCGGTGGACGCTCGTACTTCATTCGGAAGGCTTTTGTTTTAAAAAATTAAAAAATTCGTTACTGTGCTTAAACGTGAACGACTTATTAATTACGAGTGTAACACCATAAGTAACCGTAGTGGCGCAGAGGGACTCTACACAGTGGATTGAACCGTTCGCAAATATTGCGATTATCTTGTGTTTTATAAACATGGCACAACCAGGTAACAGGCACGAAATTACGCAACCATTTTGGTGTGATTACAGGGTGATATAAGAACACGCAGCATTCAAGTTTTCACTGTGGATCATTTTTCTTGATTCTCTGTTTTTCAGCTAAACCAGGCGATAACTATGTAGGGTTCTATGAACGATCTGATTGCGACAGTATTTGGAATTAGATACTGTTAATCACGTTTCTTTGTTTTTTTTCTGTGATACTTGTATCAGTAGTGTACGAAAATCATCTAATTGTACTCCTTGTCGAGAATTGTTGACTGAAAAATCCGCTTATCGCAATGCTTCGTTCGTGTGTTTTGTTCGATTCTTCCTTCTGCAGTGATACGTGATGTTACGCGAGTATGTTTCAGATTGGCGTCACTAAGATGCCATTTGGTTTTGTTCCTCTGTAATCTCATTCCACGACGTACTGCTATTCCTAATAAAGCGAAAGCTATATGGCAAACTAACAGACAACAAGGAATCTTTCCTAGTTACGGTAATCAAATGAAGCAATCTGCTAGTTGCAAAAAATTCTTCGGAATTCATTATTGAAGGATGAATCATGTCCTATTGCGATGTGACGTCCTGTCGATAAAAAAGGTTCTTATCAACTGTTTTCGAAATTAATAGTTTTGTTAGTAAGTAAAAGGATTTTCTCTGAACTGATCTCATCGACGTCCCTAGTAATGGATGTGTCAGACACTGGTAGGTAATGGACGGGCATCAGATTCGTCATTTAAGTGATGCAAAGACCCAGCAAACTAACATCAGAGCTTTTGAAATTTAATATCGAAAAACCCTAATAATTTGCTATGGATTAACCGGCAAGAAAAGTCTTCCACTGTGCTTGCACTAAAACACAAAATCATTCCCTTCTGCTAAACACCCCCCCCCCATCCGTCATTCAACGTAATGTCGCCATGCGTTTGATGTAGGTAAAAGTTGATGCTAATCGAGCACGATTTCGTCACACGCGTTAGGTGCCGAGCACATGGCATTAGGTGACAGTTGGTTAGACCCAAGTAGCCACGCTGGGATTTCTTCCCAAGCTGAGTGAACCCGGATAGAGGGGCACTTTTCCTTCTCCGTGAGAAACAAGCCCCGCCCCAAGACCATTTTCTCCGCGCCCCGTCTCTAGTACGTCTGGAAATGTACGAATTTGCGCCGCGGAGCGTTTCAATGTTGCATCAAAGAGAGCAGGGCGGGAGGGAGGGCGGACGTCGCAGCGACGCCAGGGCGGTGGCTTTCCAGCTCGTGCCCCTGTGATAAAGTGCCATTACATTTGTTTTACGTTGACGTATACGGATGGAGCAGCGTCGTAAAAGACGCAGGCCGCGGTGGCATCAGGGTGAGGGGAGGGGGAAGGGCCTGAATAAACAAATGAAGACCCCCGCGCGTTGCCGTTCAGCTGCCCGACGCAATCGCAGGGGCTCTCTGTTGGAACGTTGCGAGCGGTGGCCATGGACAGGCGACGCGACGGTCTCACGCTTCTCAGAAAAGTTGCTTCGACTTCTACGAATGTTCGTAAATTGAACGGTAGGTGTCAGTTTACTGATACATTTCGCAATTGATGCATTTTCCAGGTACATGCATTTTCCAAGTACATGAATTTCCAGATTTAATGCATTTTCCGGGTACGTGCTTTAGTTAACTTTCTTTGAAGTAGACGACACAAACGTTTTGTCGTCTGCCTCTTCTTTGGGAATAAGTTCTTATACAATATTTTCAAAGAGATGAGAGCTGTTCTTTTTAGGTTCCTTGAAGGCAGTGCCATAGATAGAATTTTCTTTTGAGTGAGCTAGAGGAGGAAACCTTTAACATAAAAACAAGAAAAGACGCAACTGGTGGAGATCTTTTTATGTAAAGTTGTGCAAAATAGTTTTATGAAAACGTTTTTCCCTGAAGGGAATTAAATGCTTTTATGTAAATTACTTACGATGTTCATGTTCACTGCGAATTTAAAAAAAAATCAATGTTTTTTAGTTTCCTGACCTCTACGTGTCTGACTGAAAAATAACGGGAGGGGGGATCAGTAGCGCCTACAATAACATTTGCAAAGGGTGTAAGTCTATTCAAAACATTTTTTTTTATTATTTTTAACTTCAGTGTACTGGCCAACTATTAAGGCCTTACATATTATTCTTTACTTTATTTACATATTGTTCGGAAGTAACCCTCAGGAAGATTTTGACATTGCATTACAGAGTATGTGTGTTTGTGGCAAATGCTTTCATTGATCGTTTAAAACAATTTTATTGAGAGGGCATCCTGTGGGTGATGGAAGGTCGTGTCCTAAGTTGAAAACTGGGGTGGAAGGGGAAGAATAAAGGTAGGAAAAGAAATTATTCGTTAGACAAATAATATGCTTACTTATACACTCCAACACCAGAGTTGCCTGGATCCGGAACATGCCGTGGGTCCCACGATTCGGACCTGCTGAGATGGATCTGCCCCAAACCGAGTGCATTCCGGTTCTTCCGGCGCCAATCGCGCGGCACACAAGGGGCTGGGGGAGATCGATGGTCGAGAGGTCGCGATGAGATGCTAATTAGGCTGATAAATCAGCGCCGCCGGCCGCGACTCTCGACGGGTGGAAGGGGTGGGGGTGGTGCAGAGCGTTAACGATCAGGCCCGCATTTCGGCCTCCCCGCGCGCCGCCCCTGCTCCGGAGGACTTCCTGCAAGAAGTATCTCGCTGCTCGTGTACTCATGTGATTTCTTGAGCGTCCAGTGAAGAACCGTGGAACGTCTGATAAAAATGGTCAGCTGGAACTGGCCCGGTCGCTCCACCGGACCCGACCCGACTCGACTCGACCCGATTCGACCCCATTCGGCCCGATCCGGCCCAGCCCGACCCGACCCGACCCGGCCCGGCCCGGCCCGGTCCAATCTTACTGCATGCATTTCAATCCTGACCCAAATGCACAATTCAGTTTCTTGTACCAATTCCGACGACGATGAGCGAGTTCCAGGCGCAGATCTGCACCTTGAGGACGGACGAATTTCCTACCGGACTGATACTTGTCCTCTACCAAAGCAATGTTCAGTTCTGTCACATGTTCGAATTTCTTCACAGGCCTCTTTTGGACAAAGGTCCTTTTCACTAGAAACTATTTGAACTACATTTCTGTTTAGATTAATTCTCTGATCCAAAGTACAACCGTCATTTAAGTAATTGAGATTGCGAGGGATCAACTTAGTTTTGTGTTTCGTGCGTGTCTTTGGCTTTTCGACACATTCTTGATATGCAATTTCCGTCGTCCGTGAGCCATTATTGTTGTTGAATGTGTCATGGCAACGAAGTTGCTAATATTGTGATATAATCTGTTTACGCGAAATGATTTTATCTGTTTAATCTAACAAAATTATCTGTCAATCTGACATTATTCGTGTTTAATGTACGCACGAGAAATGTGAAAAAAATGTAGTATGTGATATGTCCAGAAGGGGAGGGGCAGCTGGGGCAAGTTGCCGCAGGCGCCGACTTAATTGGGACCCCGAATATTTTTTCATTCAAAAGAAATCAACAATTTAGCTCTAATCCAAAATTAACTCTACAAGTTATTTCAGACGCACAGAGAAATTGATTCTGTTTATGAATTGGATGAGGAGGGAACATTTTGATTTAAATAAAGGGGCCCCCTTGGATCAACTGCCCCAGGGTCCTGGTTTCTTCCGGGTGCCGCTGGCCATGGTTATGTAATTACTTTTACGTGCAAATAAACCTTCCAAATCTGTGTAAATAAAACATTGTTGCAATCAAAATTCGAACACGTGAACTATAAAAGTCTTGCTTCATGCCTTTCAATTCATTTACTTTGTTGTGAACAATATCGCGAAGGTCAAGTCCATCATATCACCACCGGTTGTAAACATGTCTTGTATTCAGAAAAGTAAAAACGAACGTCGTAACAGAATCATAAATCGGAATGATTGCGTTACACGTGCAGTTCATGATGCGAATCATTTCAGGGGTTGTTGCCTGTGTGTATTCACTTCTGAAAGGGTGAAGTGGCAGTAGGTATTCGCTCATTTCCTTCATTAGGATTCGAGTATAAAGGAAGGTTGCTGAAAGACAAAATTGTCCATTTCAGCGAGAGTGGCTGAAGAGTTATCGTTGAGTAGAATACTTCTGGTGACTCAGAAGAGAAGATGTTTTAGATTTCGTATCTTATGACAACGCATTGCTCTACACAGTTGCGATGGCATTCCTGTTGACTACTATCAGTAAGTTCTATTACGTAAGGTTACATTGCGTTTGTTATGTATTGCTAACATTTACAATGGGATTGATTATTAGAATTCAAAAACTATACATACTGCATTTTTAAGTGAACAAAAAGCTTGACAAAACATGCCAGATCTGAAATGTCGAAACATACATGACATCTCCATTTAAAAAGATTTAAATACTCAATTAAAAATACCTATTCAAAATGATTTAGAGGGAAACGGTGTGGAAATACATCTTACCCGTATCGCCATGGCGAGGTCCACTTATGAAAAGCATACTGTTCATTCACGTGCATTCAAGGAATGCAGCACGAAACTGATGTGTCATGCGTTATAGTGAAATGTCACTGTCTTGAAAACATCTTCGGCCGTGTCATCTTTTAGAAAGTTAGACGACTCAGTCGTCTGATGAAGTGTGAAAGAAAACAGTAAAATGGGTGCAACGGTGAAACATCCACATTATATAAGCGTGTCATCGCATGCCTCTATTCCAGTACAGATGGGTCTCTATGCGGTTTGATGCCATTCTAGTTTTTTATTTTTTTCTATTTATCTGCTTTTCATTCATTCTTACTTTGTCGTTCTTGACATTCTGTCAATTGTTCTTCGATTCTTATATGAATCAAGGCAAAATAAATTCGAAGATATATTTATGGTTATATTTCTTTTTAATCCGATACCGTTTTTGATAAATGTTTTTATAGTAATGTTACAATTAGGAAATTGCGATTTAACTGACACAATACTGGATTTCTATAAATTGGTCCTTCGATAAGTTTATTCAGTGCTTACTGCAGCTTTGTTGTTTAATGAACTCTCCTTCCATTCTTCCCTTCCTGAGGTACGTCTCTCCCACAATGCAACGTGGTGTCGCCATGCGTTCTGTATTTATGTCAGTTGATGCTTGGATCACAATTGCGCCCCACGCCTAGGGCACCAATCCCGTGCAAAAAAAAAAGAAGTCACACCGCTCTCTGCCTCGCCTACCAACCGCGAGAATGACAGAGGTCAAGAGGACATTTGTCCTGTGCAGTTCCGCCCTCCAAGGATTTTATTTTGCACTATTACAGTTTCAAATGAACTTCAGTTCCAAAGGATTGAGTACATAAAATAATTTATGGTTCGGAATTTCATTAATTACTATTTTGGCAGAAAGAGTGCAATGAATTGAGAGCTTTTCACCCATTTTGATGGAGAGGTGATGATGACATGATTTGAATAAAACAGCAGGAGGGAACGGTAAGACCATAAGAAATCATACCGCGAACCCCCACAAATTTTGTATGAATCTAGAGGTCGTAGAGATTGTCGCAAGGTGATCGGGCACATGCCGTTGAAACGTGCGTCAGGGGCAAATCCAGCCGATATGGGGAGGGGACATCGTAGATGTTTGTTAAACAATGAACATATTTGTTACTATACTGTACATTATTTATGTACCGCAGATATGATTCTATACAATATTGTTTAAATAATTTTATAATTCAAACATAAATATTTAAATCACTTTTGCCAAATGAAGGAAGGTAAATGAAAACTAGACCTTTTAGGGGGGGACTTTGCCCCCCCCCCCTCCTGGATCCGCCAGTGTCGTGCGTCGTCATAAGAGTTCTGCAGCATTCGCATGCCACGGCGAGAGACACGGGGGGGGGGCGGCGGCGCCTTGGGGGCCCCGCGGAGCGGGCGGCGGCGGCGGCGGTGGAGGAATGCGCGCGTGGCGCTGACTCACGCGCGCGCCGTCACTCGAATCACCCGCCGCGCCGCGCTGCGCCGCGCCGCGCCGGCCGGGACCTTCACCAACCTTGCGCAACTCACCGAGCCCCTCGCAAGGTCGCCCGCCCGCCAGCCCGCCAGCCCGCCCGCCCGCTCATCCCGGTCCTCGTCGCCCCGACTCGCCCCCGTGCTTTTCCCAAGTACCCGCTTGAGCTTCTTCCCGTTCTGGTTCTTCTCATTCTGCTTGTCCTGCCCTGAACTTCCCCGTCTCTTTCCGCCTCGTTCGTTTTCTGCTGCTTCGTCCGACCGTTGCGTCCCGATCCTCCCCGTCGTGCCTGACTTTCCGTGTGACTTTCCGTCACCTGCGCACTCCTGCTGCACTCCCTCCATCGCTAGGCGTCCATATTCTGCGATTTTCTTAACTGTGCCCCTGGCAGTAATCAGCTGTTGACGGTTTCATCCAATCGGGAGCTTGAACGTCACCATTGTGACGTCAGTGTGACGACATACAAGCTTCCGATTGGATGGCAGCGAAACAGCCGATTCCTGTGAGGGGCACAGTTAAGAAAATCGCAGTATAGTTACTGGTTGAATTCAGTTCAGTCATTGCCTCTGTCTCAGCTCAGTCTCTGTTGAGTCCCGACTGCGATGGATTTTCAATACTGCTACGCTACATACTAGATTGAATTCAGTCACCGTGTGCTGGAGAAATGGAGAAGCCTAGTGTCCATGATACGAAGAGCGCGTGATATTTCCTTCCTCTTCTTCTTCTCCTTCTGTTGAGGGAGATACCTTATGAGGAAAATCCCCCGCAAGCTGACGTGTAGGTCTGCGCCGGATCCAATTGCAAGAACATCCAGTTGGGAGGCACCGTCTCCTCCCGCAATAAAACATTCACTACAATAAGGGGACTCATGATCGAAACAGTTGACGTGATCGGAAACCAATCAACCGTCCCAAAGGGCCTCGCCCCGATGCCCCATGGCCGCCGCTACCGACCTCACCCGCGGCTCACCCGGTCACCGCGACGCGGGTAACATGACACAGGGAGAGCGCAGGGGCGGTTCCAGAACAAAGGCCCTGGGCAGCCCCATGGACAGCATATTGACTGCTGCAAGTAATGGAATAGTAGGATTTTAAGTTTTCAACTGTTTGTAAAGCACCCTTGTGCTCTTAACCTTCACTCCTTTTTTGATGTACAAACGCGAATTATTCCTTTTAAAACAAATAAGAAGTAAAGTATCGAATAATGTAAATAACGATGCAAATTGATGTTGAATATTACATTTCGAAATAGAGATATTGGTGCTTCAAACTGCAGATGAGACAGCCAAAACGAATCTCCTATATTTAAGCCGAATTGATTACGAGCCCTTGTACCTGTTGAAAATGTCCACTCTATACCCACCCTACTTTAGCCACCATCACAATTAATTGCAGGGAATGCTCGCAGTTTTAGTGATATAATTGGAAATAAATGTCAGCAACTGCTGTACACATTTACGCCGAAAGTGTGCTGTTATGAAGTATGTGACCCTGTTTTAGTGACAAATGAGAGCTTATGAATCTTATTAAGGAATTTCTGTATGTCTTTTGAGAAATTCGGAAGTCGAGGTGCATTCCTTCGACGAACTACTTCTCTTTTGAATGCAACAAGGAACCGAGTGACCAGCGCACAGGACGGCGAGTCGCCACGGAGAGAAACCGCAGGAATGCATCCACCCCCGCACCTGCTTCTACCACCCGCCCCACCTATCCCTGTCCCGCCTAGCCCCGCCTTGCCCCGCTCCGCCCCACTCCGCTCGTTCCTCCGCCGTGACCCATCCCGGCCCGGCCCGGCCCGGCCCGGCCCGGCCCGGCCCGGCCCGGCCCGGCCCATCCGCCTCGCTCATCCCCGCTCCGCCTCCCACCCTGCCCTACTCCGCCCCTGCCCGCTTTACCCCGCCCTACCATGCCCCACCCCGCCCCTCTGCCGCCTTCGCGTTCGCCGCCGCTGCCGCCTTGGGTTCGCATGCGCGTCACCGGCCGCCGCGCCCTCATCTTGTAAGTTCACTCGCTTAACGGTCTCTAGATCGAGCTCTGACCACAGCACGCATCGGTGGGCGTCAAAGACTTCCTCCATTGGGAGGCGTGGACGAAAGTCGTGAAAGGTTTGGGCATGTTACGTACAAGCGATTAAGCGGAAATGCCAGTACAATCGATATTTCCTCTGTAATTGCAGTTGTTGACTTCGCAGCTTTCTTTATGAAAGATAGCACTAAGCGAAGTCACTTTCAATTATTACTTGTTAAATAAAAAAAAGTATGTTGCTGCTATTTCGAACTTTTCTTATTTTTTTACTTGTCATCTGACAAATTGATATTGTTCTTGCGCAATTTCCCAGCTGGACTCAACAGAAAGGTTTTTTTGAGTCTGTTACCTGAGAAAAACTGCTCCGCCAAGGATGAAATTTCAATAGCTACTCAGTGACAACTGTTGTGTTTTAAATTCGCAATCATTTACTATTGAGCTCAAAAACTCGCTGGCTAATGTTTCCATTTTGCAAGTCATGAACGATCTTAGTCCAAGGTCCTCCATGTTTTCGTTGTTTATTCATGCCGTTTGCCAACGAAGAATCAGTACTCAGAAGTTTCTCGATGAAACATGAGTATAAAACTTTTTAATGCAAAACTTCGATATATTAAAGACTGGAGGAATGTGAATAAGGGCATTTATTATCACAATGGCACATTGATGTATCATTCATTGTAATGAAATATTTAAAGGATGTGGAATGACGATACTTGATGTTTAAATGTTTTATGATATACGTCTGAAAGTATCTTGACAATATTCTATAAACTCCTTTGTGGGCCGACAGAAATACGGAAATATGTTTGATTTTGGCATGGTCTAATTTTAAACTTCCGGCAATAGAGGGACTTTACAAAGGAGGAAAAAGGAAAAAGCTTTTTTTCTTCTCCATTTTCGAAGATGTGGGTTTTCCACTGACATTTCCTCGGGGGCAGACTCACACATATTAGCCTGCGAAACTTCACTAACCTTTAGTGCCCCACCTCCCAAACCTTCATTTCCGAGAATTTGCTATAAGTAACCCACGTTTATTGACATGGAGACGTTGACAAAGTATCAGTCGAAATGAATGGACTGTGAGGCCTCCAACTGCGCAATCGAACCAGGATCGATTATCGATCTCCATTCCTTCGATTAAGTTGCTATGGCACTGAGATAGGGAGATAGAAAGCAACTGAAAGGTTGTTAACGAGTCGTGTTGCTTGTGTTTTGTTTAAAAATGTTGCATTCTTTTTTTGCAAATAATGCGAGTTGCCAAAGTTGCACGTACAAGTCGCAAATCATGTGATTGTTTTCTACCAGGTGTACTACATTTCAGTGTTATATTGAATTATTGTGAAATCGTTTATGATTTGAGACATCCGATTTTTTTCACAATGTGAGAGTGTATGAACCCGGTCCTTATTTCGATGATTCTGAATCTACCGTTGTCGTAGGATTGCTCGCTCAGTTGCGTGAGATTCTGTCGCCATCCTCCCCATTTTCGATGCAGATATCGTATCGAGTGTCTTCTCTGTGAAGACGGGTCGTGACCCTTGGTGGCGCCACTTCCTTGCACTGACACTGGGTTGGTTCAAATATTTTGCAACATGCCACGTAACATTTTCAGAGATATGTTAATTTTCAAACTGTTGAATTAACTGTTTGTATTTCGTTTGTACAGTGTCCAATTTACTTGATTTGTTGCGACTGGCAACAAACATACAATTTAGTGGTGTATTAGTTTTTTTAATAATATTATGTAATACTTTTTTTAACATCAGAATGTTTTATAATTCAACTGTTACGGAGATAATGCTGCTTGAGTTGCGTAAAAGATGTAAGTATGAATCCGAAGTTGCGGACAACATCAATTGCCGTATTTGATACTTCTGAAGCAATTTGGACCACTTGCAATATCGCAACCTCCTTTATCGCCATCATTACAGAAGCAAGCCTGCGCAGCAGAGAAGGCTGCCCGCTCGGCGTTCGCCTTTGTGCCAGTGGGCACATTTCAATGCGAACGAAAGAGCATTCAGTGCGTGGATGGGGTGGGGCGGGGGAGCCCGGTTAGTCGCAGACTCCCATTTCGTTCCGCGCGTCTGGAGCGAGCTGCAGCGCCTTGCTCCGCGCGGGGCTGACTCAGCGGCGGCTCCCGCCGGCCAGACTCCGCTCTCAGCCGCCGCTCAGCAATCCCGGGATGTGTCATTCGGAAATACGACACTGAGTAATTGAAGCGTTGCGATGCACTGAGGATTATTGGGCGTTTTAACTGTGGGGAATTTTGCCTTTTACACTCAACGCTCGTGGATTATGCGGGGCATAGTTGAGTATACGTATATTTTATCCTCCGTTTTATGATCCTCCCTGAACATGATTTTCTAAAGTGAACTCGTAGGCTTCCACTGCCAGAGTCATGTAAATGATCTTAACTGTCCGGGTGACGCCGCGTCGAACTGCGCGGCGTTAACCGGATAGCCAAGAACATTTACATGATTTTCTTTTATCATTTTCGAAATTATTGCTAGAAATAAACCAATCAAACTGAATTTTTACATACGAATGTTCTTATTTCGTCATATATAGAAATTGCGAAACTTCGTGTTAGGTGGGACAAGGGGAGGCAATTGCTTCCCCTCCCTCAGTATTTCAAACATTATTAAACATTCACAGATATTTAAAAATTTATTAATATTAAGTGCTAAATGTTTTGTATTCCTGTCGAATAATTGAAAATAAAATGAAGTGTGTGAACTCAATAAATCACTTCTTTTTTGCGAAATAATATCCGAAATGAAGCGCAACATCAGACGCCGCCCCGTGAGAACAAGGCCAACACCTTTGCGATGGCAGCTTCCTGGGGCTAGCGTTTCTTACTGATGAAAGTGTATTGTGCCCTGAGAATACTCAATTCTCTGGACAGATTTCCTTTCGATGTGGGGAGCTTTGAAATGTTTGCGACTGATAAGTAAGTGACTGTTGCTCTGAGAATTATCTGGGGGAAAGAGGAGTATGTGTTCATACAAAATATGTAGCAATATTAAAACAATATAAAAAAAATAATAATAATAATAATAATAATAATAATAATAATAATAATAATAATAATATCTCAACAACTGGAATAACTCGAAAGTTTATGGGAGTAGGGTAGATGTGAATTCCTAACAAAAAGACGTCGATAAATACGCTTTGGTCTTGTTTAACCTGTGTATTTGTCCTTATGATAAAAGAAAATAAACATTAAAATAAACTGCATAATAATAATAATAACGTCATACAAACTCTGAGGCAATTCTTTCTCTTCGTATGAATCAGATTGAATGTCCGTTGCTATCCCGAATGAGTTAGGCCCATCGTCCGCGTTCTCGCTGGTTCAGCAGCTCGCCGGGCGCGCTGGCGGCGTGGCGCTGGCGGCGTGGCGCTGGCGGGCCGGCTGGTGAGGCAGGCTGCCGCCGCCAACTCGCGCGGATGCGGTGACGAGGCGCGGCGGGTGATAGCGCGTTATCGCGGGCGGCTGGGCGATAGCGCCGCCGGGACGCGAAGTCAGGGCCGTGACTCCTCAAGCAAGGCTCTTGCAAGCGCGCCCCGCCTTCGGATTACGACTTCGGGGATCGTCCAGGACGAAATGTCTTGTTCGATTGCCAGCTCTCCTGGCCTGAGAAATAACAAGCTGTTGCACTAGTCTGACGGAAAATACGAAGTCCCTCATATGAGCAACCTGAACATTAAAAAAAACGTGATTTAAAACGCCAGACGTTTATACGGATTGAATTGTTACCTCAATGTCCTATTTAAGACAATTTATAATACGTTACCGATCCTTGAAATGTGAGCAGTGTTGTCTAAATATAATGTTAACTACGGCTTATTACGACACATGTAAAAGAAAACGGCTGGGAATAGTGGTAATCATCTGGAAGAGGTATCTATCATACGAAAATACTGTATTTTCTATGTTATCGTAACTGTCCACATACGAGTGAAAATTTAAGAGGAAACCCCCTCATACGAAATTTTTGAACGGACGGAAGGAAAGGGAGAGTCGTTAGTTCCGCCACGTGTGGAAGATAGTATTCCCAGTGTTGGGGAACGCGCGCGGGTTCCTCGTGGGCCGGCTCACCACCCGGCTTCCGGAGGCTCGGAGTGCAGGGCAGAGCAGAGCAGAGCAGAGCAAAGCAAAGCAAAGCAAAGCAAAGCAGAGCTGAGCAGGGCGAAGGGAGTGCACAGGGTGTTGCTCAAGGCCCCGGAGGGCGGCCGGGCTAAAACGGGAGGTCACGTGACTCCAGCGCTCGTAAAGGAAAGCGACTCGCCATCGCTCGCGCCAAAGAGGCTGCGTCTTTGTACGGGAGCAGGCGCAGTTTCAGGGCCTTTGATTTCGCCTGCCTACTACTGCGCAGGACTGCTACGCTGTGCTATAGCCGGGGTTTTCTCTGGACGGGCAGACAACAAATGTTTATAGTGCCAGGAGAACTCCTTTCTTCAGTGCTTAGAAGTTCCTTTGTTCCATTCAGTTCGCAAGCAATACTCCAATTGTGATTGAAACATTCGTATGTATTTTCACCTTAAAAACATCGAATAATCAATAGTTTTCTCTCCTTTTGTCACATCTTGGTGAGAGCGGTCAGACTGTTCTGTCTTCCATTGTTCGGTCAGGAGTTCGATCTCCACCGGTTCAAGAGGTGGGCTATGCGGATTCGCAGGTTTGTTCAGAGTCCTCCCGTTTCCTCTGTCTCTCATTTCACAATCGTCTCCATCTTCATGCTCATTACTCACATTATCTTCATCGTCATCATAATACATTTTACCTAGTGGACCCAACGACAACCATGTTAATGTCTGACTTCGGAACTACAGCCATTGAGCTGTGTCACCGAACATTAATTCCTTACGATAAATACTCAATAAATAAGCAGTGGATGTATATGTCTAGTTGCAAAGTTGTTTCCAATTAAAATCACAGACATTCGAAACAAGCGTCACTAATGTACGAAACGATATCAAGACATAATTTCGGATGGAAAATCACGAAATGAATTTGTTGGCCATTGAGTCTTGTTTCTGTCATGGAGTTCTCCCTTTCGTGTGTCCCTTCGCGTGGGCCGTCGTTTCGCCTTTTAACCCCGCGCGTCGAGTGCGTGGTTCCGCCAATGGCGCGTGCCCAGCGCATTGTGTGCCAGCGAAGCGTGCCCTCGCCATTCAGCCATGACGCGAGCGACGCGGCGCGGCGCGGCGGGCCGCGAGGCGAGGCGTGGCGCGGCCGAGCGGGCGCGAAATGCCTCCGCTCCCTTTTTGCGGGAAGCCAACAGTTCACTGTATTCCATGTTCGTCCTCCGCCATCTACCATGCGGCCAACCGGAAAGACTATCTCGTGGGCCACTTCTGACGTCACGATCGCTAGCGCGTTGGATTTGGTCTTGTCACGGGGTCGATACGTCAGGCAGTGGCGCAACTAGTAAGACTATACCTTCCTGGGTTTTTTCCCCATAGGTTCCTCAAGGTTATTTTAGGTAAATCGCTTAGGCCTGAGAGTGCGAAGACTCCTCAACTACTTGGTAATGCGCAAGTCATAGCGAATCAACTTGGCCCTGAAAAGTGTTTTGGAATAAATGTAATATCCCTAGTGAATGCCTATACCCAAATGTAATAAGTGTAACGTGCCTGCGATCGTAATGACAGAAGCGGTAGATGGTGACACTCGCCAAGTCGGGTGGTGTAGCGTTTTCCAATGACTCTCGCCTAGAATCTAACGTAAAGTTGGAGTTGGTGCATGCACAGATGCCAAAAAGTACGTTCACATCGTATACGATACGATGATTCAAGCTGTGCAAGGACCCTCTAAATGCGAAGTGTAGGCTTCCCTCTTCAAGCGCCCGGCAAGGGCCGCCATAAGCCCGTGCATTTTCGTGTTTCCCGCGCGCGCTGGCGAGAGGACGGGCGGCAGCAGCTCCTGCGGGACGCCAATCAAACGCATTATTTGTTATCATTGGCACGAGGCGGGAGGGGCGTGCGGCGATCTGCGAGCCGGCGCGCGTATCATCTCCCTGGGCGGTCTGCAAATCGAGTTACCCACTCAGCCACCCTTGCAGCCGCGCCACCCACTGCCTCCCCGAACGCCGCCGATGTGTTGCTGGTCACTACCGAGCCATTCCCAGCAGCTCACGCTCGCGCCGCGCAGTTTCATTTCTCTCTTTTCGAGATCCCTTCTTTCAGTTTTCTTGATGTTCCTCTTTTGTTGATATATTGTATTTTACGGTTGCCATGTTCTCGGTCGATTCTTGTGTTAAATGTTCCTACCCTTTTCTGTTTCATTCATCCATTGTCGTCCTCTTCTTGCATTACCTCCTTTTTTTTGTACTTTTCCCTGGTCACCTCCCTTAGGGGCGTTCCTTCTTCTACAGCTCCTACCTCTAGCCACAATCTTCGTTGTTACTTCGTAGTAGCAGTTTAGTAGTTACATCGTAGTTTACAGCGTACATTATAGCGTAGTTTGAATCGTCCTTCTAGCCTCGTGCTTTCACACCCCTAATGAAGGACGAAATATCGTAGCGGAGGTGTGGCTAGTGACAGGAGCTGTGGAAGAAGCAACACCACCTCAGGAGGTGACCGGGGAAAGGTAGAAATAAAAAAAACAACAACAAAAGTTAATGTAAGAAGAGAAGAGCAATGGGTGAAAGAAACACAATAGTAGGATAATTAAAACAAGAACCGACCACCCATCCCCTTTTTTACCCTTTTGTTAGCATATTATATTTGTAGCTAATTTTTCGCCCCCCCCCCGTTGAATGCAACGTTCCCCCCGCTGTATTCGTGGCCTCTCTCTCTACCGCTTCCGTCCGTAAACTGCACTGCAACACCACTTGCAACGCCACGTGCGTTTCATCAAACTCCCCACAGGCCCCTCATCCGCCCCCACACGCCCCGCCCCCGCCTCCCGCTCCTGAGCCGCCTGCTTGCCGGGTTGCTTGCCTTCCTGCCGCGCGCGCCAGGCTCCCTGACAACCTTGCTGTTTGTTCTCAGGATTATCCTCGTGCTTCACGCGCCTCCCTCGTGCTTGTGCATGCTTTAGTTTTTTGTGGGATCTCTACTACTTCACTGTGTTCCCGCTTGCTGCGGCGTTCTCACAGGCCTCGCCCACTTTTTCACACGTGCACTTCATTTCAGCTCCTTTTTTTTTGTTTTGTTCTTCCACACCTCACGCGCCTTCCTTCTTCGCCTTTTCGCTTCGCCAGCGTGGCCCAGCTCGTCCTTAAGGGCTCGCGGTGCACTTTGCCCCCACCGAAGATCAATCAGCCGCCCTGCCCATTGCGGTGTCGCGCCAGGAGCATACATCGCCCCCAGCCACCCCACCGCTAGGCGCCTCCACGCACTCCTCTCTCCTCGTACGCAGACAGCCTGCCCTCCCGCACACGATCATCGGCGCCGAGCAGTTCGACGGCCAATCGAAACACCCCTCCCACCCCACCCACCCGTTCGTCCGCCAAAAAAACCTTTTCCGCTCCGGCTTGTCGTAATAACTTCAATTACGGCTTTGGGAGAGGCTATCAAAAGACTTATGAACAATTGCAGGAATTAATTTATTCTAATTCCGAGCTAATTAATTGAAGTTCGCTACTTTTTTTCCCCCGCGCGAGTTCATTCACGGCGCTCCGCACCCTTTTGTAGAGAGGTTTACGCGGGGCGGACAGCGACGCTGAATACCCCGCTCCGTTGCCGCCCCCGCGCCCCCGCCGCCGCTCGTGGGCCCACGTCTGCCCGTGAAAAGGACCCGATGAAGCGTGTGCGATAGCCGCCAAACATGAAACGCATGTCGCTGTGCGTCGCGCCGCTCTCCTGCACCCCCTCTCCCCGTCGCACTCGGCGCTACACCAAATCCGAGCACTAAAGGTTAACTGGACGCCCCCCCCCCTCCGCCCTTCCTTTTTATTTTGTTTCGCGCGACCCGTTCAAAATACCTATTTGTCATTCTTTCGTAATAAGCGCGCGTGAAAAGAACCCCCGGTTCGTTTTTTTCAGCGAACGCGCCTTTTCGAGTGACCGTGCTCTGCCTGCGCGGCGCGCGCGAATACAACTGCAAATGAGCCCGCTGTGTGAAATATTTATTTCTGGAGGTTTGGGCCAGTGTGGGAGCAGATGAAACGCTGGATCTGGCAGATAAAGCGTAATCAGTTAATGGATGCCCCGTGTGCTGGAGGACGGGTTCGGAGGAGCGGCTTCGCGCTTGGCTAGGAGGCAACCGGCCGGCAACCCGCCTGGGATGCTGGCTTCCGGGAGAGGGGTACGGGCCCGAAGATTGTTGGCGTTGGGGATGGGCGGGGCCGCGTGGATTGTTTCGGTGCTTGCTCGGCTGTCACGCGTGGGGTGTTCGAAGGGAGGTGATGCGGTGGGTACACTTCATAATACCAATTCTGGGCTCTAGACCGAGCGGGAGGTGCAACTCCGTTCGGCAGTGTGTTCAGAACTTCCTGGTTTTCTACCGCTCCGATGTTTCTTCTTAGAAGTTGAGTAAAAGTAGGAGGAAACGTCGTGAGTTCAAGATGTTACCGGATTATTTTTTTATCTCTTTCATTTTAAATAGCTCTAATACCTGAATGTTCCTCTATTTTAAATTTTATACAGCAATATTGAAACAAAATTAATACAACAAATTTTGCACTTCGAGTTACTTATAAATCCAATTATCTGAATTGGATTAAGCCTCCATTCAGATGTCACATTGCTAATTAGCTGGAGAGCACATCTTAAACTGAATGCCTGTTTCCTTTTAAAAGTAATGTGTGTCTTTATCGTAGAGTATGTAGAAACTGTCGATATTGTTGATAACATTGGTGTATTTATGTGAAGCATATCCTATTATTTCTTCAACTTAGCAAAAACAACCAGATAAAAACTGCTTACATCTGTAAACACTATCGCCCTAAGATGAGAACGTATTTTAGGAGAGCAAATAAGATGCATAGCCTTATCACATTTATTATGTTATCATAAATTTATTTATGTTTACTTTGTTGGTAAATAAATGGGACGCCTTATAACATTGTTCGTAATGCTCATGTAGCGACTTTCGTTCGAAGATGCTCTCTATGATATTTTCAGGATCTGACACATACTTCTACTTTTCGCATTTTATTACTGTGCGTCAGCTAGTTAAAGATTACATAAACTAGACCGAGATAACATTCATAACCTGCATTAGGTTGGATTTCAGTTTCATCATTGTTTTCTTATGCTTGAAGGATCTATTTCGAAATCTGCGAATCTCGAATATTTAAGCTACGACCACACGCTCTAGCCCTGCATTTTTAAAACTTCATTATTTTTAAACGTTCTACATTAGATATCTTGGCAAGTTGCGGCAATCCGTTTTGCCAGCCATAGAATACTTTACGTGCTACCGACTTACAAGAACACATTGCTTGTGAACCATAAATGATACATTTCAGAATTTTTCCTGTATTGTAACACGCGAAATGTTAGTTATTGAATTTAGGCTTTATTGTAAGATATCTAGATAATTGTTGCAAATAATTATACCATTATTATTGTGTTATAGGAGCAGAGTTGGATTAAAATCCTGCATGCCGACAAACACATTAAACTTTCACAAGGTTGAAGAGTTTTTATGCCCTGCACGTTTCAAAACATTATTTTATTCACAGTTTGTTCAGTCGTGAATACATAGTGAATTATTAATTGCGCAAGATTACTTGAGAGAGTAAGCTGCCCATTGGCCAATTCCCTCAATTATCATTCATAAATGATGGTTTTCATAAGTGTAATATACATAACATTACTAAAACATTTCATGGTAAATATTTCTATCTGTTAAAAATCTTCAATTCAAATCTTTGGGGTGAAATCTTTGCAATCTTCTTTTCACATCACCGTTGTCAAGGAAGTAAGCACAAGATGTTAGTGTTCAGCCTTCCCAAGAATTTAAGGCTGCGCTGCTTTCTGCTCTTGTTTTTCTGATGGTAGGACTGCAAATCAGTGAGATGGCAGTAGCAATACTATCTAGTGTGATTTTTCTAACTCTGCCCCTCAAGCCCCCTATGGCCACGATGGAATATCACACGGCATTTCGTGTCTTTCTCCGTCATGCCGCTAGAAGGGGCATGTTCGCAAGCACTGCTTGATACGGTCGCGATCATGCGGTATCTGGCGGCACGCCTCAGAACGTCTCGAAATATTATGACATATTACATCGTGATGACAGGCTTTGAGGGGCAAAGTCAGAGAGATTGCAGTATAAGCATGGTGCAAGTGTGGGCACGGAGGGTTTTGTATTGAAAGCTTCGCTCCAGCCGTGCTCTTTCTTTCGGCCACGGGCCGATCACATTCGCTGTGGTTTCCACGCGCATGCGTGACCCGGCAAAACGAATGAAAAAAACTCCGCGTATGAAAAAAGAGGGAGACAAGCGAGGCGAGTTGGGGTGTCCGGAGCGTGAGGCCGCGAGTGCAACAGGTTGCTGCGGACGGGAGCGGATTTTGCATTCTCGCACGCGTTAAATATGCCCCTGTGCTCGCCCGCTTGTTCTCCCCGCCTCTCTCTACCCGCTTCGCCCACCTCCGTGCCTTGCCCCGCCTTGCCCCGCCACGCCTCTCTCAGCCTCGCCTCGTGCACCTTATTAGCTTCAATAAAATGAGATGTGACAGTCATCATATTTGCTCCAATTCAAGTCATAATTCTAACACGGTATTAGCCTATCCTGATACAACGTTCGATTTACGGTTCAGACATTTCTTGTTTGTTTCTTTGATGTAGGGTCGAACTGTTGACACTCTTACCAGATTGTCGTTTCGCTGACATAAAGTAGAAACCAGAAGCAAAAGCATTTGTTTACAATGTTTGATGAACGGCACATCTACTATAGGCCGTTCGCTCAAAAAAAAATCTTGTCAATCAATCAATCTTGTCAATCTATCGTACCATTGTTCCATATTGAAATTACGACTCAACACAACATCACACGTGTAAACTTTATTTAAAGTGAGTGAGGTGCATTTCTTTTACCGAGAGAAAGTACTAGGCCCCGCCGTTACGCGGGACTCGCGCACGTCGTGGGCGGCGACTGGCGTACGCGGCGGCGCGCCCGGAGCCCTGGCGGCGGAAGTAATAAAAAGAGAGGGGAACAAAGTGCACGTTGTGGGCGACACAGGGGGGAGGCTAGGCGGGGCGGGGAGGGCACGCCGAGGTCGGTGGGCGCAGAGCTGCACCATCGCCCCGCCCCGCCCCGGGCCCCGCCGCCCCGCCCCGCACCCCGCCGCTCCACCCCGCCCCCGCCCCGCCGCCACGCTACCCAGCCGCTCCACCGCCTCCCCGGCCCGCTGCCCCGCCGCTCCACCGCCCCGCTACCTCGCCGCCCAGCCGTTCCGCCCCCCAACCGCCCCTTGCGGGTGCCCGGGTGCGGGGATGGAATGTTTTAATGAAATGGAGGGGGATTCTAAATATTGAAATGTGTTATTGCCGTTTTTTTAGTGATGAAACAATAGTTATTAACGACATAAGCAATCAGAAAATAACTGAGGCAAATAACAAATAACAGCGGTTGAAGTTTGTAAATCGAGGCGTTAGTCGAGCACTGGCCGTTAAGAGTGGCTTTTTGTTTTTCTTTAGGGCTGTGTTAAGGCGATACAACAGTGTAAGTTGCGAGTCCACGAGAGGAGTTTCTTATTCCGAGAGATTCTAGGATTTGGAAACCAGCGGTTCAATTTTCAACCCCGGGTCGAAACTATCTGCAGCCTGGTTGAGAATTCTCAGCGTGAACTGTTGTCAGAGGCCAAATCCAGTCAATTCCCGGCGGATACGGACCAAAAACGGTATATCATCCCTTCCCCAGATAGTTCTCATTTCCATCCATAGGGCCGGTCGATGGACTGACGTCATCTAGATCTCGTCCTCGTCCTAGGATCTCGTTGATCTAGAAAGTCTCCGCCAGGAGCCAGAGAGAGGGATTCGGCGATAGTTCTGAGACCCTCCAAAAAAATGTTGGCCGTACCTACAGGAAGAGAATAGTTCTGTATCTTATGAATAGTGCCTGTTGCTATGTTGCATACATCATGCAATGTAATTTTGGTCTGAACTGAATTAATCATGTTATTAATCCATGGGGTTGCTGCACACAGACACGAAGTGCTGGAGGAAACAAAGCACGCGGGCGCTGCACTCGCTCGCCACATCCGTCGCGTCGCTCCTTACGTAACGGCGGGGGCGGAGCGGGGCGGGGAGTGGAGCGGGCCACGGGATGGGGCGAGGCACGGGGGGCGGGTGGGGCGGGGCACGGGGTGGGGCGAAGCCTTGCGGGGCGGTGTGGGGAGGGGCGGGGCACGGGGCGGCGTGGGACGGGGTGGGGCGAAGCGGTGCGACGCAAGGGCGGAGCGGGGCGGGGCGGGGCGGCTGTCTCCGGGTGTGCGTGGCCACGCAGACCGTCGCCGCCCCCGCTGCCCAAGAGCTCATCGCCCCTGAGGCTGGTCAAAGCTCCCTTGGGGAAAAAGCTTCTGGAACCCCCGGGGATGTCGAATGACCTTATCGGTTGAGGCGGGGCTGGGTTATTTCGAACAATTATCCGAAATTGTAATTTATACTCTGAGAACATGTAATCCGGCACCGGGAGATTGTATTTAGAACCAGTAGAGCCTTTTTTTACGTATTTTATTACATAATGCAATCTGCGTCAGTTGTGAAAAATCACAACTTAAAGATAGTTACATGTATTGACTTGTAAATAACGTATTTACTTCAGTTCACTACAAACTACATCTCACGCTACATACACACTCACACTCATTCATATACATGCATACATACACACAAACACTGCTGGGTTTGCTCTCCAGTTTCAATGTGAAATTTTCGCTGCTCGCCTAAGAGCGTAATGTTGTTCGGTCCGGTCCAGTCCCAACAGCTTTTTGTAAATTGCAATTTTTTCGATGAATTATTAATATTTAGTGCAAAAATATTTGTGATTGAAGTAGTTTTCACACGTCTGTGGACCGTGATCTTCGATTTAAGACCGTTTCTAAATCCAGTCGATCGTTCTCACGAAACGCACAGAAAAATTCTGCTTCCGCAGATGCTAGTTCTCCAAGCAGAGTTGGCCTGCAGTTCCTAGCAAATGTAAATTCGCGGCGTGGGAAAGTTCGAGTTCGCGAAGCCCTCTATACTGCGATTTTTCTAACTGCCTTCCTCAAGGCCACTCAAATCCCATCTTCGCGATGGAATATGTCACGGCATTTCGCGTCTTTTCACGGTCTTGCCGGTAGAAGTCGCATGATCGCAAGCACTACTTCATACGGTCGCGATCGTGCGAAACCTAGCGGAACGACTGAGAAAGACGCGAAATGCCGTGACATATTCCATCGCGAAGATGGGATTTGAGTGGCCTTGAGGGACGCAGTTAGAGAAATCGCAGTATAGTCAGCGGCGCAGCAGATATGGGCACTCGAGGAAGCAGATGCTCAGGCCTGGGCTTGCGGTCCCTACTCCGAGGAGAGGAGAGGCTAGGCGAGGACATTCGGTCCACAGGGCCCGCATCCTGGTCGCGGCTTTGAGCGCATGTGGCTTTCGTTTCCCGCGTCCTTGCTTCCAAATGCTATTATTGCCCAGGAATTGGTTTGATCAAGCATTATTATAATTAGACATGTTTTTACTACCTAATTTTACCCGCTGGACCTGGGCTAACCTAAACACTCGTTCTCAGCGCCTGAAACAGGCTTGACTAACGTGAAAATAGGCGAAATAAGTACGAATATAAACAACATTAAATAATACTTAAATATGCAATAAAAGTCCTTTTTCTTGCTTATGTTTACATCATTGTTACTCGGCGCCATATGCCAATCATTTAACATGATCTGAGCGAAGTTTGTTCATTGAGTATTGATGTCTGAATGGAAGCAAAATGTAATTTAATTTCACAAAGCTAAATTTTGCTCTTTGATTAACATTTTCGAGGTTTCATGGCATCCGGACCATGTCTTCCCAAGAGAGCGAGTCATGACGCGCGTACATGTTCTCATGTTCTCCTCTGACGCGTTTACTAAACGCGTGGCTCTTAGACCTTTGAAAATTCATTACACTGTCTGGGCTGCTTCCCTCTGAGTCCGTAAGACGGCACGTGCAAACAGCTGAATACATGCTGCTCGTCTGTATGCCTTAAATGTATCGGGAACTGTATGGAGGCGTGGAGAGGTCTGAACACCTCATTATAATGAAATGTTTTGTCGAAGGTGTAGACATACTTTGTTAGACAAAGTTTAAAGAGGAAGAGAGTATATGAGTGAGAATGAAAGCGCTGATAATCGAGAACGAAATCGAACGTACGCAACTTCAGTGGTAAGGACTTTTGGGAAGGCAAACATTCCACCCGTAACTGCCCTCTCTCCCTTGTACTTCTGATTCTTTTCCGACGCTTTGTAAGTGATTTTACCAAGCATTATACAGAAACCTCAAGTGGCACGTGTCATATCATACTAATAGTTATTTCTATTGTCCCGTAGCTACGTTATGAGCCGTATCGAAATGATACACCCTCTGAGAGGCCTTTGTTGCCCTTTAAGGGAATCATTCGGCTACTTCGTTTCATTCCGTACTGTTATTGCTGTGGCCCCAGCGAGTTCTCTTCGTCCCCTCCGTGGCGTGGCGTGCCGTGCCGTTGCGCTGGCGTGCCGCCGCCGCGGGCGCAGGGAGCGAAGGGCCCGCCACCGGTATTGAACGCGGCCCCCCGCGACCGCACTACTAGCCCCCTCCTCGGCGGCCGGGCCTGGCGGTCCCGCTCCGTCATCGGCCCGAACCGGGCCCGGCCCCGGGCCCGCCCGGGGCTCGGGGCTTCACGCCAGCCACATCGTATCAACGCCCGCGACGGAAGACACCCCGCCAAAGGCACTGGCGGATCCAGGGGGGGTATGGCCCCCCTCAAAAGGCGTAGAGATTTAGATTACCTTCGCTTATTTGACAAAATTGATTTAAATATTTCTGTTTGAATTATGTAATTATTTAAACAATTGTGTAGTATCTACAATACATAAATAATATACAATATAATAACAAGTATGTTTATTATTTAACAAAAATCTATAATGTCCTTCCCCCAAAATGATCGGCGCTGAATCCGCCCCTTGCCAAATGGGACCCCCAGAAGGGTCTGTGCCCATCTCCCCTTCAAAATGAACAGAATTGAAAATATTTTTAAACGATTAGAAATGTGCTTAAAAAGAAAATGCTAATTTTATTTGTGAATTTATTTTAAAATAGACCATTATAAACCTATTTTTTAAATTCAATTAGGACAAGGTTGCCTCCAAATTTTAATTTAAACTTTTTCCTCATATAAAAAGTAGTAGTGTATTAAAACACTTTAACAAACTTGTCCTTTCAATGTTTTATTTTGAAATTCTATGTTCATTAAATTATACACATTGAAGGTTATTTATACATTAGTTATTTCCATACATAAATATAAATATTTCCTTTAATTTTTGTGTGCTTCACTGTATGTGATTCATAGTAGATCTAGGTTTAATCAGCATAGGGCACCTTCATTGGTTCCACTTTTAGCAATTGATCATCAGACAAGATAGAAATATCATCCTCGTGCAGCTGATATTGTTTTCCTGTTGTCAGGAATGATTTGTTGAATTCCATAAAACAAATTAATGTGGCATGCAGCACAATGTTGCTCACATAATGCGAGTTTTAATGAATAATAGCTGAATCTCCTCCAAACATTCTTCTATAATTCTCAAAAGACTAATATTAACTGATTACTTTGTCATGAATGCTAGTATATTGTGAAAAATCTGACATGTATGTAATAAAACCCATCCACATTTTATTGCATGATTTTTTGTACATTTTTGTGCATTTATTGTACTCACCGTTGATATTGAAAAAGGGAGATGAGGGTAAATGTGCAGAATAATAATTTACATTTTTTTCATTTTTGTTGCAGCTCCAGTGCCAGTACAGCTTGGTCCTACTGAGCATGTGCCCCTTCCCCCAGTAGGGTACCAGTTAGTGAGGGACCCAATCACTGGTCATCTCTTGTTAATACCTGCTACAAATATAGGTGGGTTGTCAACAATAGCCTATTAGAATATTCTGTGTCATAATTAAGTTATTGGGTCTTATTTCATTTCATTCAAAATAGATAAAGAAATCTAAATTGTAATACATTCCTCATTCATTTATGAATTATTGTATCAATCGCATGATCTCACAATAACTTGTTTCTTGAAAATATCATGTTAATGTACCACATTTCCTAATTTTCATTTGTATTTCATTCCATAGAACATCTGCAGCGAGCAGTTCTGTGGCCTAGTTACCCTGCCACTTTGCAGCCGTCCTTGCACATGGCTGCTCAGCCAACAACTCAGCATATCCAGCTTTTTGAATCTACAGAGCCTAGTGAATTTCTCAGCACCTTGTCGGCTGCACACAATCACAGTGGACCTACTCAGGGGCAAACTGCAAGAATTCTTGTGCAACCTCAGCTAACTCTCACAGCAGCTGAGTCGCCATTACCCAAGCGCAAGGGTACTGTAATTAAGGTAAATGGAGAAGAAAGAAAAAAAAATACTTTCACAACAACAACCTTTTTTAGCAATGCAGTGACTATGTGTAGTTTTGTTCAGCAACAAATACATTGTACATTCTATACATCTAAAAATTTTCCAATTAGGTTCATACCTACTTTTCAATTTATGCAGGTTGAAGCTACAGACTGCAGTGCTCTGGAAGTTAAAACTCCTGGTATGAGCCGGCCACCTGAAGTAGCAGTAACAGCAAACACTGCTGCTCAGGTCTTCTCAGGCAACACCAGTGTTGCTCACTTTTACTATGAACATCCCACAGCTGTTGTGCAGCTAGCACAAACTCCCCAACCAACAGCTGCCGTGCAGACTGACAATGGAAAGAGATCGCAGGTAATGTGTAAAGAAAAGAAAGATAGGGCAGAAAAAATTGTGTAAATGTTTCAAACTGGTGGAAATAAAGTATTCATAGCAGTTAAACAATCTCTTAATAAATAACTTTTTTTTGAAAGAGATGTACAATATCCGCAGACAAGTATTTTATGTCCAGCTTATTAAAGTCAATTAACATTTGCCCTGTAGTGATTGACCAATAAACAATTAAATGTTGAAACAATCATTTAATGGATTTCAGGCGACCTCTCCTGTCAATCCTGCTGAAACTAGTTTGACACCACCTCCTGAGGCAGCTTCAGTTCAACTGGAGAGTGAAGATAGCAGTAACAATGTCAACCTGGCTGGAGCATGTGGGAATGGAGAAGGCAGTGCAGTTCAGGTGCAAGATGCCAGTAATCAGACTGATACTCCCCCTGTCAGTGAGGATGAAACTGGAGATGCCAATTCTGCATCTCTGGCTTCCTCATGCTTTCAAACCAATAAGACATCTAGTACAACTGAACCTCTTGCCTTGCCTCCAACTTCGTTACCTGCTCCAGTTGTTACTACTACCACCATAACATCAAGTATCACAACATCTGTAATTACCACAACTAATGCATCAGAAGAACACAACACGCCGCCCATACCAGAAAGTGCCCGAGACTTAAAACCACCAAGTGCCGAAACTATTTTGCCAGTTGTAACTAAACCTCCCACACAGAATCAAGTGGTTGATGTTAGTGGTCTTGAACTCTTATCGAACAGTATAGAACAATTTGAAAGTCATTGTAGTTTATCAGATACTATCAAACAGTCAGAAAAAGTTGTTGAACAGTCTTTTGATGGTGTTAATTCACAAGTTGTAAATGGACTACTTACTCTTAGTGGTACCCCTGTAGAACCCCTGGCACCTGAAAAGCAAATAAAGCCTAAACAGGAGGTTGATCTGAAGCCTGCTGATGAAAAAGCTGCTGAAACATTACAAATGTTATGTCAGCAGGGAAACATTAAAGTAGAACCAGTGCAAATTAATGAGGAAGCTGAAAACTGTGATAAAGTTCTTACTTCATCAAAAAGTAAAACAGTAGAAATTCCAGTGCCCACTAACAGTGAACTTCAAAATGAAAAAACATTTGAACAACATTTACAAATCACTGAAAGCGATCCTAGTGTATGCAGTAATAATAGTAATAATTTACTAGGCGGTCTTGGACTATTGTGTGCATTAGCTGAACAAAGAATAATGGAAGAAGGTGCTGGAAACGGTAACATTCAATCACAAGTAAATATTGATATTCCTCCAGAAACTTCAACTGAAATTAAGAAGACTGTAGATAGTGAAAATAAATCAAGCAGTGTAGATGTAAATCGTAATTACAAAACTCGAAAATCTGAACGAGAATGTAAAAAATTTATTGCCAACAAAGTGATGCAATATTTCCATCAAAATGGCAACAGGAGTGGATCAAGCAGTCCTCAACATTCTGGGGCGCACAGTGTGTGCACAAGTCCTTCTTCTGCTGAAATAATGGATGCAATGGAATTAGATATGAGAATGAGGTTGGCAGAATTACAGAGAAAATATCGTGAGAAGCAAAGGGAGTTATCGAAGTTAACTCCAAAAAGACATCAAGCAGTGAAAGTTCTGGTGGTGTAGCCACTGATTCTGCAGGGGCAGTATCAGCCAGCCCCACCAAACGAGGACCAGGGAGACCAAGAAAGAAATGTAATAAGTTAAACTTGGAATCTTCTCCATTGCCTTCTCCATCTACTCCTTCAGCAGTCAATGGACAATTGAAGCCCCGTGTAGGACGTCCTCCACTCCTCAAAGGAAAAGACGTTAATTCAAATAAGGAGCTTCCACCACCTGTTTTGGAGAAAGTTACTGACACCCGTCCACGTTCCAGATTTGATTCTGAGGATTGTGCTGCTCCAAAACTGAAAGCTTCAAAATTAGATATTCTGAAACCTCCAACTTTAACTGCCAACAAAATTGCTTCATATTCCAAACTCAAACCTGCTGTATTAACTGGCAATATAACTACAAAGGGGTTAAAGTTACCACAGTGTAATGTGAATCTCATAAAACTTACAAGTCACAATGGCAATCTTAAAATGAAGGATTCAGGAATGAAGACTCTCTGTGAATCCTCTTCCCTCAAGAAAAGCAGTTGCAGCAGCTTATTGGAGGAAGCGAGAAGTAAATTGGGATCTGTCTTCTCTTCAGATAAAACTGAGAAACATAGTGGTGAGTAAATACATGTATTAATTTCGGTGGATATACAATTGATTTTTGTCTCAATTTATTCTTAGTCATATTTTACAGGGCTCATCAGTAACCCTTCACCTATTATTAATGTATCTTAAATTCCAGAGACAAAGAATGAATGTATAGAGCTTTATTAACCATAGATATTGATTTTCTTTAAGTGCATGCATCTCATATTTCCCTATAGTTTCTCGCAAGAGTGGAACCGAGTCATTGTTTCTTGTTTTGTGATTTAGGATATGGTGTGGCTTATACTCTCTAACCCGGCACTGCTGAATCTGTTAACTTACTTCTTGTCTGGGAGTAAAGTAGTACTGTGTACTCCTTTTGTTGCATATACACTTAAGATGTTGTCACATGATAAGTGTGATTTAACAATGTAATTTCAGCAGTATACCACTTGGCATCTGCTTCCAAAAATATGTTCATTGTGAAATCATTCTTATCAGCACAAAGTGGCATAACCATTTGTTTCAATAACAATATTAGAAGCATGGCTCACCTTTCATAATTTTGTTGTGCTTTAGAATTAAAAATAGCCATGATGTCTGTACATCAATTAAAATTTTCTTGAAGAAAACATTCATTAATTGATAAACAGATCTTAAAAGTAATTTTCTCATCTAAGAGACTGCCATTCACAAATTTGTTGGCTTAAAAAAGTACCTGATTGAACTAGTTAAACAAACAAAATGACATAAATTGCTAGTAATTATAAAGTGCATAAAATTTAATTCAAAATAAATGTTATACCATTATGTTTTGCTTTAAATATGAAGAAATGTCATGTAAAATTTAAATGATTGTAGTGAGAAAAAAAGATAAACTGGATTATTTGGACAATAGTAAATATGTCTGAAAAGTGTGACCATGTTTGTCATTTTATCTCCAAAAACTATTAATTTGGTAATTAGATGTAAATTTATTTCTTTTTAAACCATGTTGATGTAACCTTTATTTCTTTAGTATGCAAAATTGGTTTCACAAATCACACTGACTATAACATTCAGTCATGACAAGGCAAATATCTTACTTTATTATCTTCATAATAAATACAGTATTAACAATAATGACATTGTAGCTTTTGGTACATTTTCATTGCAACAAAATACAAGTGCTTAGTTCACTTATCAAAAGTGAAACTAAAATACTCTTGCACTTTGTTGCTGTGATTAATATTCCTTTATTTTTAATATTTTGTTTATTTGTAGAGATTCTTTTGCTTTTTTGGCCATGAGAAAAAGACAAATCTCATCAGCCTTGGTGGTGTGGTTTTTGCTTGAAGCCTTTTATTTTACTACCATCAACTCTTGCTTTCCGCTTAGTGTATGGGATGTGCTTGGTTGCAGCCTTTCTTTCGTGCCGCCTGCCCCTAGTGCACACCGCCTGTCACACGTTTGGCTCGAAACCCCTCTCGTGCCTGACCCACCCAGGTGAGTGCTGTGCAGAATCACCAGATATTGTGTAGCACAGGGTCGGCCATTCCTGAAAAGCCATTTGAAAATAATGTGCTGGTCATTCAGTTCATGTGCCTCAATTATTTATTTATTTTCTTATCTTTAATATTTTTTATTTTAATTTCTTAGATAATGTGATTATTTTATTTTGAACATTTAAGTTAATTTGAAGTTACTTAAAGAGAAATTCTTATATTAACTTTCTTTAATGTAATGCTTCAAGTGAGTAAATTATTTTATTCATATTATGTTTTACATTCATTTCTAAACTATGCTACATAATTCCACATTAATTCTTTAGTGTTCTATTAGAGTTGTTTTTCTCACACTTGGATTATTTTATTATTGCTTTCCACAAGTTTATGTTTAATTAAATGACAATGCACTCTAATCTACATTATAAAGACTCTTTGCAAAATTAGAAATCCTCTTGCAAGTAAAAACAATTTTTTGAATGAGAATTGTAATGTAAAAAGAAAAGTATCATGTGGCTTACCCACTTTAATAGAGGAACACATTTCATGTATCAGAAGATGAGCTCTCTGCATGCAGCAATACAAAGGGTTAAATAACTAATACTGAATGTTCTTAACCAACTGGTCATGCTTCTGTTTCTGTTGCTAGTATGCTCGTACAATATTTTTTAATTGTATTCATGCTAGATCATGTTATTAAATTTATGAATATGGTGTCCACATTCAATGAAACTAAATTACAATATATAACTTAAACTATTATATTCATTTAGAGAGGGTAACTAGTTCTTATTTCTGAACAAGTGTTGTAATTTGAGGTTGAAAGTAAATTTGAACTTTCTCAAAAGCAAATAATTGTAACTTGTAAGTGAAGTATTATAAATTGTGACAGTCTATATGTAAAGCAAGTTTAATTTTAATATCTCATTAAAATTGCTTTAGGAGATGATACTCATTCCTGGTTCAGAACCACTGAAAAGCCTCTTGGAAGTATTTCACACATAGAACAAGATGCATCTTCAGTCGAAGTGAGTATTTATATTTTGAGAGCAAATATACAAAATAACTGAATGTCTGAATTAATGAATCTAAATTTTTATGTCATTACCTTTTCTATAGAGCTCAGATAGCAGTGCTAGTCGCAAACCTAAATTGCTGCCATCATCTTTGGAGACTTCATTGTCGTCATCTAAAAAACGGAAAGTTGGGAGGCCTAAAAAGCATCCAACGGGGGATGGATTTGAAGATGCTACTGAAACCATTGTTGCAAAGAAACCAAAATCTAAGAGCAGTTTAGTGGGATTTTTGTTATCAAGATCCCGAAATGCAAAAGTTAATAATGCCCTCCAATCTTCACCAACTTCCACTTCATCATCATCATCGTCTTCATCTACTCCAGTACGAACCTTCGGACAATCTCTGGATGTGTCTTATTGCAGTAACAAATTAAAAAATGGTGCTGATGGAAACAAAATTAGCCCAATCAATGGAACAAATCTTTTACCACCAAGTTTTGCCAAGGCAAAGATAATTAAATCAGATGAAGCATCTGATCATAAACCAAACAAAATTCGTCCTAAACTCAAAGCTGAAGCAAAGGTAAAAAATTTTTATTTTAATTCATAATGTGATTTCTGATTATATTTCCATTGTTTTAGTTGTGTAACATACATGATATCGAATGTAAATTGTATATTGTATTTAACAGGTGAAAACTTGGACCTGGACCGAAGAAGATGATCCAGAGAGTATAGATTGGACATCAGAACAAGTATCTCATTCAAGGGAAGCATTGAAAGATGAATGGGCAAAAAAATTAGAAAAGCCTGAAAAAGCAATTGTGAAATCATCATTAGAAGTACCAAGCAGAATAAGTAAACGAAAGTTAAGTCTCAGTGACTCCAAATCAATTCAAGGATGTCCAAAAGCTTCCAAAAAGTCTACTAACACAGGAACAACACCAGCATCAACTGGCAAAGCTTCTAATCAGATGCGAGAGAAAGATTCCTCTGATCAGCCCAGTGCACCCAAGAAGCACAAACGCAGCAGTAGCGGCAGTAGTGCCAATCAAGGTTCTGCAGGTGGTACCACAAGCGAAGGCGAAGATATACCACTTAGCATGTATAGTGCAAAATACAACAATAACAGCACCACAACCAATAATAATAATAACAATAACCACAATAACAAAAATAACAATAATGAAGCCGAGCTAAGCAACAATAACATTAGTCCAGGTATGTGAAGTATCTAATGTACTCTAATCTTTGACTGTGGTTCCTGTATTAAATTTATTAAACTTTAACTCAAGAAAAATTCATCCTTATAAGTTAGTACAGAAATATATAAAGTTATATAAGTTTTAGTGAAAAGTATAAAAAATTTTATTCCAGCTTCTTCATGTGTACTTACCCAAACACATTTAAATGAAGAAAAACTCCGAGCACTTACTGTAATGGGAGGTCTATTTTATGCTGGTACATTAAGTGCAATTCGTGCTCCAGATGTCTATGGCATTACAATTGATGGAGAACGTGGAAACAGACCACATATTTATAGCCGTGAAGAGATATTAAGAGATGCTGTAAGTTAAATGCATAATGCTTAACTTTATGAAACAGAGTGATTGTATATGAGAAATGTTTATAAAATGTGTTGCATACATGCAAGCATTAATATAAGACTGAATATTTTGTTCTACAGATCTTAGAAGTACGCCCTTCAAGCATTGCAACACTGACACCCGGAACACGGTTGTGTGCTTATTGGAGTCAGCAGTATCGTTGTTTATATCCAGGAACTGTGGCACAACCAACTTCTCCTGATCCAGAACTAGATTCTCATTTTGTAAATGTTGAATTTGATGACGGAGATAGTGGTCGGATAAATATTGATGATATCAGGCTTTTACCTCCCAATTATCCAACACTTGGTAAGATTATGATTATGATTTTAAAGACAAAATATTAATATTGATTATTATGTTAATTTTCTTCAGAATAGAATTTTTGAATTTAAATAGATTGTAGAAATGAGAGAAAGATTTTACTAAAGAATGTCTTTCATTTCTGTATTTCAACAAGTATTTTCTGTTTTTATATGAAGTTCAAAACTTGTAATAATTGCCATATGTTAATATTGAATTGTTTAATTAAAAATGCAGTTACAATTGACTTATCCATATAAAAATATTGTGTTTCAGAATATGATCCAAACCCGTTGCTAACATTGGGTAAACGCCGCCGACGTAATTCTGGAGCAAGTTGTGACAGGGACTCTAAGGATAGACGTGGAAATGTGGAGGCACTTTCTAGCACTAACACAAATGTTTCAAATTCTTCAGCTAAGAATAACTTTTCATCAGCAAAGCAGGTAATACTATTTTATATGTTCTCCAGTGGCAGCTGGTTCATAAGTGCTGCAGCATACTATCTCTTCTCTTTAATAAATTAAACAATTATGTTTAAAAAAGTCCAATTTTTTATTTAATTTTTATTAATTTATTTAATCTATGCTTATTATTTAAATGTATACTAATGTCAATAATTTTTAACTAAACCACAAAAATTGTATAATTCCAACAATAAAAATTTCAAACTACTGAAATTAACTATTAATGTATAAAATTTTAAAGTAAATGATTTAAATTATATAATTCCAACTATGCAATAATTTAATTGGTGTTGAATGGAGCCTCAGATTTGAACATGTGAAACAATTTTATGTTTATATTTTTTGACAAAGTAAATTAACACCACATTATCAATAAAAAGCTTAGTTATAGCTCAACCAACTTGAGAATGATGTTTACAGGAGAGCGCCACCATCTGTGTTTATAACCGAAATGACAGAGATGGAGATAAAAGGATACTCAATTCAAAATTAAAATGGGACCGTGCCAAACTATTGTGAAAGAAAGCACGATTTATTTCGTTGCAAAATCTAGAATCTTCCCAATTAATATTTTAACTGTATTTAGACATGTCTGCACCTCATATTGGAATAAATAAAAGTATATTTTTCTCTGCAAAACAATTCAAAATTTTGAAACTAATTCTTTCGATGAGCAATAACATTCATATAAATCATTTATTTGAACTTAAGTAGTTTCTCAGAATATATACCAAATAAAATTATTTTTTTATGTAAGGAGTAACTACCAACATAATGAAGAATATTGTAAATATTTATGACAGTTAAGTTAATGTTTTGGTATTTTATTGCATACCTAACAAACCGTCTAAAGCCTATGGAAAAAAAGATGAATGAAGGAGAATACAAAATGTTTAAATTCAATGAATAAGTATTAAAAATTCAATATAAATAGAACTTTTTATAATAGTCTTGTACTAGAACGGTGAAAAGTAAAGAAAGCAACTTAAAGGGACAAAAATAAAACGGGCAGTGCAAATCTTGCGTGATGTGTCTCTGAAGTTATATTTTATCAGCTGATTCACAACCTCTATGAAGGAGGCCATGGTGATTCCATGGGAGCAGTCTCTGAACTCGCTTCCCGCTTCTGGCGACTTCTGTTAGCTAAACTGACTGTACAGACCCATGTTTACACTGTTAGTTCCATGACGGGCTGCAAACACAGCCTTCATTCTTCGCTTGGTCGAGTTATACCGTATTAAATATAATTATTTTACTAGTAATATTTTAGGTGTACCACTTATGAATTTGAAATCAAAGTATTTTCAACTAGGAACAATAATTCAAACTGATTTGTATATAATTTTAGTGTGTAATATTAAACAGTTTCCAAAATTACGTTATCAAAATACTTTTAATAATTATGATAAAAGCTTGTGAAGGGGGATGAAAATTTTATTTGCTCCTGGTTTTCAGTACCAGCTGCCACTGATGTTCTCTTCTGTAATATTTTTGCTTTTATTTTGAAATAACCTCCTAGCAAGATTTACAATTGCTTAAATTGGAAATTCCAGATGTCAGGAGAATTAAGTGAGAAAACCAAAACTGAAAATGATAGTATGAAAATCCATCAGATAAATCCTCATCTGCTTCCAAAAAGGCAGAAGAGGGAAATGTCACTTCAAAATCTCTTCTAAATGAAGAAATGAGAAAGTTGGAATCTGGAAGCAGCTATGGAAAGTCAGACAATATTGATCGAACCAATAAAGAACGCAAAAGACTGAAAAAGCGTCGCAAGGAAAAGCTTAAAAAACTTTTGTCATGTGCTGGTAGTTTGACTCCTGATGCTGTTTTAAAGAAACGTCGTAAAAAGCATCGTTGTTCTGAAGAACATTGTAAACATAAGAAACATCACAAGAGACACAGAAAACATAAGCATCGACATGGTAATCGAAATAAAGAATCAAGCAGTGGTTCTTCTGGTGAATCCTCATCAAAGTCTGGTGAGTAATTCTTTCTCTTTGAAATAATGTTGCTTATTCTCTCATCTTCTTAAGATTTTATCAGAGTGATATGTTAGTATCTAAATATCAATATGATAATTTAATATATAAATACAGAGCCTGCTTAGGAGAACAAACTTTTAGTGAATGAATATTTGGAATTGAATATTCCATACAGTGATAAAGTGATATAAATGAATAATAAAATGTTTGTACTTTAGGCCACGGAAGAAGTGATGCATTGACAAGATTATCTCCAGTGTTAGAACAACTGGATATTTTAGAAATCCAACAAACAGCTCTTAAGCAACTTACATCTGGTGAAAACAACAATTCATCTCGTACTGCAACCAATGCTAAAGTGGACATAAGTTCTAGTGGTACTTCTGCAAGCACTGGTAGTGAAGATGAGGAGGAGCCAGAAGCTCCTCCTCATGCCAAAGGAGCAACTTCTGGATCCTCAACTTTGACATCTTCTGAAGGGCCAAAATCAAATAATACTTCTGATAAAGAAGCAATGTCAATTGCTTCAGCACCTACTACTGCTGCTGTTACAACAGCAGCTACTTCCTCATTCACTACTACCACCACCTCCACTACTACTTCTTGTAATTCTACTAATACTGGTTCTTCTTCAACTACTACCTCGACAACTACTACTACCACTACTTCAACAACTGTTAATGCCACAGCCACTTGTGCAACAGACCCTGCTTCTACGGCAGATACTGAAAATGGTTCTTCAGCTACATGTCAAGATGGTCCTTTGTCTCCTGGAAAGAAAGCCAAAGTAAGTAAAAATTCTGTGTACTCAAAAAAATTGTGAAAAAAGTGTTTCTCTGTATAATACATGCATTATTTTTATTCTGAAATTCAGAAAGATAAGGAAACAGGCAAGCCTAAGAAACATAGGGACAGACAGCCATCTGTAGAAAATCGCAGCAAGATAGCTGCATTTTTGCCTGCACGCCAACTATGGGGCTGGTCAGGACGTGGATTCAAAAGACCTGGGGCGAAAGGACGAGGAAAAAAGGAGTTTTATAAAGCAATTCAACGGGGAAAGGAAACTATCATGGTACGTCAATAATTTAAATTCTTCCCAATGCTACGGAATTGAAATGCTAGTTTCACTACGAAACTCCAAATTGTTATTATTTTCATAAGGTTGGCGATTGTGCTGTATTTCTTTCAACTGGCCGACCCGATCGTCCATACATTGGACGTATTGAATCAATGTGGGAAGCCTGGGGTACAAATATGGTTGTGCGTGTGAAATGGTTCTATCACCCAGAAGAAACCAATGGTTGCACTGTACAACTCAAGTACCCAGTAAGTGAACTTTAATTTCTTCATGCTTTGGATTAGAACTTTTGCCCTTCTTAGGCAAAATAACTAATACTTTGTGATGAATATTTTGTATAATAATCGTCATTTATTTGAAAGGAATTAAAATTATTAAATTGAGCTGATACTCTTTAAAATTGAGATTAATGATTAAGATTAAAGAAAAATTAAAGATTCTTTTTAAAAATGAAATTTTGTTATCTCCAAAAATTAAGTAGAAGTATGTAATCATTTAACTTCTCTGTTTATATGGCTGTAAAAAGGCTTAATATTTTATATTGATACACGACATTGAAAATAATTTGAATTATTGAGAAAATATTACTACAACTTACTACAATTTTTTCTCCTTGATTATCAAATTTTGTGATAACTAACAATGTTACTTCAATTCATACAGGGTGCTCTGTTTGAGTCTCCTCATGTGGATGAAAATGATGTTCAAACAATCTCACATAAATGTGAAGTTTTACCACTGGATGGCTATACTGGTCGTCTTGGAACAGAACCAGAACGATATTCATCAATTTATGACAACAATGACATATATTATCTGGCAGGTTATTATGATCCTACCACTAGCCAGCTTAGCATGAAACCTGGAGTAGTATAACTAAAAACTATTGTGGCCAAAGCAAGGTACAGCAAACAGATTGATATTTACTGTACTCTGAAAACTTACAAGATGTTTTACTGAGACATGTGTGGATAAACAAAATACATGAAGAGAAGAATAACAAAGACTGTTGACCAAATGGAATGTATTGATTTCCACATTTCAGTGCAATAATTGGATTGTTCAAAGTACTCTAAATGTGAATATACTGAAACTGACTTTGAGTTTTTTCTTATTTAAAGTAGTCTGCATTATGAAATATTGACTAGACTTTGAAACTGTATATAATTATTTGAGTCTATACTGAGATTACCTTGTATAGTAGTGTGTGAAAACATTTCACACTACAACATGGTGTCTGTTTAAAATTGAGTAAAATTCTGAGTGCATTGCACAGTGTAAATTTGACTTTTTTTGCATTTGTATTCATGCATAGTTATTTTTGCCCATATGTTTATTTTTATATCAATATATATATAAATAAAAGATAGGTGTCAGTTTCAGAATATGTACTTTTTTTAGTCGCTGCTATTACAGGAACTAGAAAATCTGTCATGTTTTCATCATGTGTAAACAATAAATGTGTGAAGTTTTGAAATTGGTATGCAATGAAGAGTAGTCTATGTACCTGCAAGTTATTGATATGTCACATTTCAAATTGCTGTGACTGTACAAAAATTAGAAGAGGAACATGGGAGGAATGGTTTTGATGGTTCATAATAGTAAATAAAAATTGTCAAATTGTATATAGTTAAAATGACCCTGTCAGATTCTGAATTATTCATGTTATGGCCAATGTAGACCTTTAGTATTCTTCCTTGTGCAGACATTGGGAAAATATTTTAATTATTATCATAAAAAGGTCTTAGTTCAATTGCATTTGATCCATTCTCATTTCTGTATCTTTGTGGTTTTGATGTGTTCTTAAACAAACAATTACGCATGTCTTAATTTTATAATCAAATTGTTAGGTTAATTATGAGATTCATTTAATATTCTAAAGAACCACAATACACAATTCAAAGTTATTCTGTGATTTTCTCATAAAAATTGTTTCAAAAATAATTATGTGCATTTGTGAGGTATGAAGTTAAACATGATTCCTATTATCTTTTGAAAATTCGCTAATTAGTTTGTCATCTTTTATAGCCAGAAATATTAGTATGTTGCACATTATTCTTTAAAGGCTTTTGAACTGAGAAACATTTGCTAGATAACAGTTGATGGTAATTTCATCAGTTGTGTAGAAACTTGTGTCCTTAACATTTCACAATAATTTATATTTTCTTTCCAAGTCTGTACATTATCTAATTTGTTCTTTTATCGTAATTATCTACTTGACTGAATACTGACCTATCTAGACAAGAATTAGTCCCATAAACTTATATTTTCCCTTGTCTACTGATCATGAGCACAGGGTTTTCTAGAAGTTAATTAAATTGATAAATAATAAACTTCTGAAACCAAAGCCATGATTAATTGAAATTGAAATTTGCTAAATTGTTTAAGGCATAATTTGATATTTTGTTTAGTTTATTTTAGTTTATTGGTATTAATGTTTTGTACATAACTTAGATATTTTAAGTTCTAAATTTAAATCTATACCCTTAGAAGAAATCATTCCAATTGATTTTCTTTTCTTTTTTTTCCCATGTTTAAATTTTCTTTCATATGCAGTAAAGTCATTTAAGGACACAGAATGTTGTAGTAATGGAGGACCAATTCACATGCCGTGAAAAATGAATGCAGTATTTTCTGATGCTTAGGAAAGTTGGACCGATAAAGATAGTCATTCACATACACTGATTATGTACTTTTTACATGTGCAGTGAATATTGTAGTTCTAAATAATTTGTAAGCCTTGGTGTTGGTTGTTATTATTACAACCGATATACAGTACCACAAAGTTCTCAACAAATATTTATGAATTGGGGTGTCCATGGATGTCCACATCCTTATGTGTAAGGTATTGGACAATGAACTGGCTTGCTGTTTCTTTTAATCTGTGGCTTTAAATTAGAGATCGTACAATTATATTTATGATAAATGCAAACATGTTGAGACATTTTGACTTTTTCATTACATTAAGGAGGAGAATTTTATCTGTGATACGAAAAGTCAAGATGTTTTAAATGTACTTATAACATTAACTTTTTAGATATATATTTATATTATTATAACATGTGCCTAATACAAATCTCAATTTACTCTTATTGATGATGTATGCCATTTAAAGTCACAGCTGATGGTTATTACAGTTATTCTTGGTAAAATTTGAATTTTGTAATAATTCTTTTATAAGCAATTATGTTGTCACTAAAAACCATGCCTTAGTGTCCTTGCACCAGGGTTATTTTATCATGTCCTTAAGAATTTATATGTAATGTTTAAAATGAAAAAATGTTAGTAGCTTTGAGATTCCTTGTATTTTATGAATAGTTGTGCTAATATTATATAATTGCCATAATCTTAAAAATATTCCCTGTTTGTTCTGAACAGAATATTAAATTTTACCATGTCTAGCTGTAAGAAATACCATGAAACTTGCAGTTAATGTACAGGTTTAATGAGATCAACATCTGTACACATAAAGAGGGATGTCTTCCTCCACAAATTGCAACAGTTCTGTGTCTAAAGTCTTGGACTGTCGAAATGGTGTAAATGAAGTATGAATGTGAAAGAGAATGATGGAACCAAACTATGGTGTGTTTCTCACATTTTGGGGAAAAAAACCTTAACTTATTTTCTCTGTCTTTTAGTATTTTGATTGTTGTCAGGTGGGTGTCCTTCCTTGTAAAGTTATAAATGTTCAATTTTTTTATCGCTATTATATTATAATAATTATGTGTCAAAACACAGAAGTTTCAGTGAGAGTGCTAATACATTTGTTTCTTGCCAGTAGATGTGCCTATTCTTCCTTATACTGCTGTTAATGTACTTCTTATGGAAGTGTAATTATAGCATAAGTGCACTGATCATTATTAATAGGCTTATGTATTATTACATATAGTTTGATGACTACTTTGCTCCAAGAGCACAATTTGAAAACAGTGCCGCTAATTTTTAATGTATGATACTATTGCAAAATGGTTCAGAAATTAAGTTGTGTTATGTGTTGTATTTTGTGGCTGTTTAGGAAATCTTATTGCATTCTTAACTAAGGGAAAGTAAATATTTTCCTATTTTGTTACATTGATATAATAGTGAATGCACATATTTACACATTCCATAATTTTCTCTCACTTATGTAAACTGCATTGGCTAGAAATAAAGTTACTAGCATATTAAGAATTGTTAAGTGATTGAAAATTGAATTGCATATTAAGTTAAGTTGTTATAAAAATGTTGGTGTTTTTATGTGTGCAGTGAATTGGCAGCTAAAATATACTATTATGACATTTTGTAATCATAGGATTTTGTGGCTCAATCTTAAATCTTCATTAAGATTTATTACATCTTCATAATCATTTTAAACACAGTTTTAATAAGTCTTCAAAAATCATGTAATTATAGTCTGAGTAGTGTGTGAAGAGAAAGTATCTGTTTATTTGTTTATTTGGTCAAAAACAGTAAAAACTATACGACGTGTGGGGAAAGAGATTATCAATATAATTTTTAATGAACTAGGGCAATTTTTTTCATTTCTTTCCTTTCTCTCTTTTACTTTTTTTTTCTTCAGAAGGATAAAACCACATTGTGTTATTTAAAACATTGCAGTAGATTACTTTCTTCACATAAAAAAATCTCCTGTGTCTAATATTTCTGATTAATCAAAATTTCTAAATTTTAACAGTAGGATTAAAAATAACTTAACTTTTATCTAAGAATTTTTAATATTGTCACTGTGCATTATAATTTTAAAAATACCTTGGCTATTAATTTGCATTATTAAATCTTTAGTAGTTGCTTGATGCACCAAGAAATATAATTATGGGAATAGAATAAAAAAAATATGTTTTTTTTACACCACATTTTTATGAGTAAAATATCTTATGTTAGATTTGTTGCAAGTTATGCAGGATGCAGTTTACATATGTTTGATAATGAGAAAAAATGGCACAATAAACCAAGTAGCAGCTATGTACTTTAGCTACGTAAAATTAATTTCTTCTTAACAAGAGCTGTTAACATTGTGAATTGTAATTATTTGTATGTGATATTTTTGGTCTTTTGTATTCTGGTAAAACTTTTTTGTTTACTACTTCATACAATACTTTGCTTATTATCAGATTAATTTTTATTTCAGTCATACTTCAGCCACATAAAAGTGATTCTCTACATGCATTTACTGTTCAGTGTGTTAGAATGTATTATAGTAGACCAATACTTTTATTACATAATATATATCAAAATACGCTTATATCATAAAAGAGCTACAGTCTTATTTAGGTGCTGTTAAAATTATTTTTAAATGTGTTTTTATAATGATTGTAATAAAGTGGAATACTTCTATTGTAAAAAAAAAAACGAGCAGGAGTGGAATTTCAAAATATCTCACTTGCTCATGTAAACAAGCGGTGCTATGTGCGTATGTTTTGGAGAAGGAAAAAGCAATTTGTTTTCAAACATGTTAGTATGTTGCCATTGTGATTTTTTAAAATAAAGAAACATGTAGGATATAGACATGAGTTTTTCTGTGTTTATTTCTTGAATTTTCACTGGTATTATACTAGTGATTAAACAGAAACTTAAATTATATTGTATGTTTATGTTCATAAACAAAGCAGGGTGAAAATGATAAGACAAATGAAAAAGTATTCTTAACATTTTGTACATACATAGACTGTACATACTGAAATGTGAGAGAAAATATAGAATCATTCATATTATAATATTTATGTATCATATGTTAACCAATTTCCTAAGAATCCATATCCACCGTAAATGAAAAAGTATATAGGCCTACCTTATTGTTACTTTCTAATATACGTATGTATATACGGAGGAATTTACGTAGCATACAGAAAGTTGTCGAATGCTGGGCGAAAAAACGGCGAATTTTCGAAAGAAGAAAATTCATTGTCGGGCCCTGAAAATGAAATCCACTTGCTAAATTAAGAAAACAAAAATCCTATAAAACGTGGTGTATCCAGAATCCCTTTGTTGTGGGACATTGATACCGAAAAAACAATTAACGCCCGTCCGTTCATCCGTCAGATCGCCTATACTTCTAGTGGTGCTACAGAATGGCACAGACTTTCTCGTATTAGTTTTCTATTTCCTTCAGTCTCGGCTAGCTATTCGGAATTGCCACATACTCTTACCAGCTGCCACCTATCACCGCACAAAATACATTTTTTTGATGTTTTCTTAATTGTTCAGTTTCCTAATGGTAGAACGGAAATATTCATTTTAGAATATTAAAGAACACAAAAACCTAGTCATAAATGACAATTTTCTCTAAAAATTTTCTGCCGTTTAAAAGAAAATGGCGTTTTACCGCTATTAAAAATGCGAAATTTGAAGCTCGTTTTCACAGAAAATTTTTGAGTTTTCAAAATACTTCATTTGAAGCACATACACTCACAAATATAATAATGTTTACAAATTGCCGGTAATGTGCATATTAAAGATGTGAGAGATCTTTCAAAAAATTTAATTTGTGTAATTTTTTAAAAAACAAAACAAATACCTCAGAATAAACCTTACGTCATATCAAAGAGTGCATTTAGCAGTATGCGATCGAAAAGTTTGAAGTCTTTTTTTCTGGCCATTTATGAGAAAATGGCTTTTGAGCGTTTCTGAAAATGGGGAATTTTGAGCTTGTTTCCATAGAAAACGGTTTTGTTTTCGAGAAACTTTACTTGACATTATTTAAAGCACATGTACTCATAAAATATTAATGTGAACAAAGCCTCGCTGATGTAAATATTATCGACGTGAGAGACAAGTAATATATATATATATATATATATATATATATATATATATATATATATATTGTAATATACAAAATATTACAGAACAAACGCCGCGCCTCGATCGGGACGGACGGAGCTGTAATATACAAAATATTATAAAACAAACGCCGCGCTTAATCTGGACGGTCGCGGTTACTAGGTAACGAAGGTTGTTGACGCGCGAGAAGGGGGCGCTGGACGAGAGAGAGTTGGTGGTTGACTGGCATCCTGGTGGTAGCGGCGTATGTAAGCTGAATTATTTAAGTTGGACATCGACGCGAATAAGGAGGACAAATTGTGGAACAAGAGTGCAAGAAGTGAGCAGCAAGATAGAAGCTGCAAGACCGGCGCGAAGACGGATTTTCGGCGCGGAAGTCAAGGGGCTACGAACTGCGGGGCCATCGTTTCACAACGCCAGACAATTTGGTACAGTGAACTTAATGCATGAAATTAAGCAAGAGAATTTTTATATTTTTAATCTCAAATTCCATTCTTAATAAACAAAATTATTGATGTGCCACGTTGTGTGTAATTCCTTCGGGACATAAACAATTTCAGACTTCCAGGCTTCTCTGTATAGAGAGCATGAGAACCAGAGAACTGAGCTAGCAAATTAATATATATATATATTAATTATATATATATATATATATATATATATTTGCAATTTTGAAAAAAACAAAAGAATACAATATGACTTTTATGTCATCTGGTAGAGTACATTTACCACTATCCCTACAAAAAGTTTAAAGAAAAAGTTTTGGGCCGTTTTTGAGAAAATCTAGCTTTTGTAATTTTTTTAAAATTGCACATATTGCGCGAAAACTACTAAAATTTTCAAAAGAATGTACATGACCTTGAACAAAGAACTCACTTTGGAGAACACATTTTATTTGAAGGAAAAATCTCTATCTTCAATTTTGTAGTTGGACAAAGACGCCAAAAAATTTCAAGCTTTCACAATTTTCGAAAATTGAGAGTTATCCGTGAAAATCGGACCTATGCCATCTTAATAAGTGTATTTTACTCGATTCATACAAGAAATGTAAAGAAAAAATGTGGAGCCGTTTTTGAGAAAATTTTTGAAAATGTCCAGGGAGCTTCATGTAAAGTACCCCCAAATTTTGAAGAATCTTTTTCAAAATCTCAAAGCTTTGACTCGAACCAAATCGATCGGTTTAGGCGCTAGCAGTGTTCACAGACGGACGTTTTCCTTTCAATTGATTTTTCAGTATCAAGGACCCACAAAAGAGGGGTTCTGGCTACACCACGTGTTAGGGGATTTTTTTTTCTCGACTTAGCAACTGGATTTATCCACTTTTTCGTTATCACGGCCACTTTACATTTGCAGACGGCACAATTAGGAACTAATGTTGTTTTGAAAGTGAAGGCCCGAACATACAACCGAGAATGCACGAATGGCCCCGATGTCAATCAGCATCTGACCAATCAGCTGTCTCCGAAGGCAGCACACGCGCTACGGAGCAGAGAGTATATAACGGAGTCCGTAGTATGGACACAGCTGACGAATTATGCCTTTCTGACAGTGAGCTGGAGTCGCGCCCTTAAATGATTAAGATAATATACAATAAAATAGGTCACACCACACGCTATTCACAATATTCACGTACAATATTTTTATTTCTCCTTTTCACTTATCTACTGCTTAATGGTTTTGTTCTTGCCTCGCCGGGGTTCTGTGTGCTGCTCACCGCCATCTATATCATATTAAACGGTCAGTATACACTGCAGACGCGCGTTTCTCATTCAGTCGGCGGTGACATGTAAACAGATCGCAGCGCTCCGTCTGCAAATGTAAAGTGAACGAGTAATACTCATAAAATATTAATGTAAACAAAGCGCCGCTGATGTAAATATTATCGACGCGAGAGACAAGTCAAAAACATTATTTCTTTGCAATTTTTGAAAACAAAAGGATACAACAATATGGCTTTTATGTCATCTGATAGAGTACATTTACCACTATCCCTACCAAAAGATTAAAGAATAAATTTGGAGCCATTTTTGAGAAAATCTATATTTTGTAATTTTTTAAAATTGCACAAATTCCACCCAATATTGCGCGAAAAGTACTAAAATTTTAAAAAATAATGCACATGACCTTAATGAAAGAACTCACTTTGGGCAAAAATGTTATTTCAAAGAAAAATCTCTATCTTCAATTTTGTAGTTCCAGAATGACGTCGAAAAAATGTTTAACTTGTGCAATTTTCGAAAATTCAGTTATCCGAGAAAATCGGACCTATGCCACCTTAAGTGTATTTTACTCTATACTTACAAGAAATTTAAAGAAAAAAATTGGAGCCGTTTTTGAGAAAATTTTGAAAGTATCCGGGGGATTCATGTAAAGTACCCCCAAATTTAACAGAATCTTTTTCAAAATCTCAAACCTTCGACTAGAACCAGATCAACCGGGGAATATCCATTTTGGAAGAAATCGTACGTATGGTTTAGGGCCTAAACCTAGTGCCTAATCTTTAGGCACTAGCAGTGTTTACAGACGGACAGACGGACGTTTTCCTTTCAATTGGTTTTTCGGTATCAAGGACCCACTAAAGAGGGGTTGTGGCAACACCACGTGTTAGGTTTTTTTTTCTTAATTTAGCAACTGGTATAATATGCACATTACATGCAATTTGTAAATATTACTATATTTGTGACAGGAAGTGCTTCAAATTACTTCAAACGAAGATTTTTGGAAACTCAAACATCTCCTGTGAGAAAGGGCTTCAAATTTCGCTTTTTTAGTAGCACTGAATCGCCATTTTCTTAAAAACAGTTGCAAATTTTTAAAACAAAATTGCCATTTAGGACGTGGTTTTTGCATTCTTTAATATTGTAAAATTAATATTTCCGTTCAACCATTAGGAAGCAGAAAAATTAATAAAATTATATATATATATATATATATATATATATATATATATATATATATATATGGATAATTCCATGTGAAATAAGCCGAAAAAAGCATGACCCATTCCGATGGGTCTAAAAGTTGTTTGAATGGTTCAATGTGATGTAGAAAAAGCTAGAAGCCTCATATTTAGTGCATATGTTTGATCTTTGACATTGTTTTATATTTATTTAAAATTAGCCAAATTTCCGAGCAATTTGGAAGAGCTTTAGAAAAATTGAATTTTTAAATGAAAATCCGTTCTAATATCAACAAGAGTGTTTCTCCTAGTAGTACATAGTTCAAATAAAATATTTATTGCGTTAAAGCTTGTATAATTCGCATTCTAGACCAAAGTTTTTACTCCCGAACTCAAAAGTGCATTTTTTTTAAAACTAAATTTCCAAAATACGTATCCTTCGATTTTCGAGTTTTTTTGTCTGAAAAATTCTAGACACTCTATATTTTCATTCCTCAAAAAATCAGCGTGTGATTGTAGAAATTTCAAAAGTTACGGATGTTTAAAGTCAAAAAATGTTTTTCAAATAATTCATTTTTTAAATGTTGTGCATATTTTCATAGATTATTATTACAATCTACATTTCTCAATCAACCTTTATGGATAATTAGTTATTGTAACAATATTTCTGATCATACATTCTGCAAAGATTAGATTAATTCTATATGATATTTCATACCAAGTCGGACATTTTTTCCATAACAACTTTTAAGCCTAAATAATTTATTTCTGATTCATCGGTACCTGAAACTCAAGAAATAAATGATAACACGCCTTGTTTGACAAAATTGTTTTTTTTCTTTATTCTAAAAGTCAATTAAGAATTATAAAAAATATTTGAGTTATTTTTTCGTAATAAAATTGACTTAGTGTTTCAATTCCCAGTGGACTTTCTTCTTTTTGCTGATCTAAAAAATAAAGAATTAAAATATAATAACTTACAAATACAAGTTAGAGTAATTAATTTATTCAATTTATTTATATATTTTTGCACCTTGTGAGTGTTGGTGAATTCTCTCTATACTGAGATTCCTGGTTGTAGTTCTCAAGTACGTTTATAATTTTCGAAAATGTGGAAAACGAAGTGGCTTTCATCACAACATCTCCGTTGGGTTCAAGAGTGAAAGAATGATGATTTCTAGTCCCATGAATAGAAGGGGCATGTTTGAATCTTTTATTTTGTTCCTGCGCTTCGATCTTTATTTCTTGTTTAGAGGCATAACTGAAATTAATTCCAGTTATGTTCTCTTTAGCCCAGTTATATAGTTGTTCAGGTTTTTGAATTTGATTCTCGTAAGGTGATTGTAAGCTATATCGCATTGCTAATCGTTTAAGAGTGCCCCCTAATCCATCACTGGGCCCCTTTCCGTGCGCTGTCGCAAAGAAATGCCACTCTGCCGAAATTCCAAAATCTTTCTCATGAAGTGCCAAATTAAGAATGTTATATCTGTTTTTATATTGAGTCGTGGCACATCAGACATGTAAACTATTTTATTCAAAAATGGAATTTCGGGTTTTAAAAACTGTATTAATAGTTTTTGGAAGTAATGGACTGCCGTGGTATTGTGGGTTAATTCGTCCGAGATGATCACAAAATTTAGAGGCTTGACAGGTTCACTTTCACTCGGTCGGTAATAGCAAGCGAAAGGATGAATCGTCGCTTGAGTATAACTCCAATGGACGTTTTGGACACTGTCTTGCAATATAAAGGCATAGTTTTCGGAAAAATCGGCAATAGCAATTACTTCTCCAACACGAATTTCTTCTCTTGATTTTCTCAAAAATTCTGATTGTTGTTTAGCAATAAAGTGATGAGGAGATAGATCTTGCAATTTTTCCAAAAATATTTCAATGAAAGAATCTGCAGGTCTTGCAATTGTTTCCAAAGAACAACGATCTACTTGTATCCATTGTTTACATGTTATTGAATCCATCAAATTTTCCTCGAAAAAATTTGTTAAAACTTCTTGTAGTACAATTGTTCCTGGACACTTTTGGCATATCATTAAATAGCAATCTTCAGTTGGTGAAATGCATTTGATGCTTTGTAAAAGATCTGTATATGTACTCAATTGTGCATCACGAAACTCTAGAGAGGATATTTTTGCACCCAATAACATGAGTTTGAAATTTTGATGTTGAGTATATACACACACTGTATGAGTGCCTGATGCACCGGCTAAAACACATTCCTTAGGTCGCAGTTCAGCGAATTTTGAAAACGAAATTTTCGTATCAGTATATTTCTCTTTGAAATAGATAAAAATGTCTTTTAAATTGCCCCCATATATATATATATATATATATATATATATATATATATATATATATACTTTGCGTGGCGATATATGGCAGCTGGCAAGAGTATGTGTCCAGGGCCATCTTTAGGCACAGGCAGACGAGGCTCGTGCCTCAGGGCCCCCATGATCAAAGGGCCCCCATAGATAATAAAAAATATATAACAAAACTGAACTAGCGTGCGAAACTACGTAAAGTACCATTGACAAATGCTTAGTTTGTTTTTTACTTAGATCTTATTATATAAATATTGCTTGTGTTGTTTTTTAATCATATTTTATTATGTTACTATTGTTAGAGTTATTAGTAAAATATTACTGTAGAAAATACAGAGATTAAAGATACTATTTAATTCCGTTTATGTAATTTTTTACAAATCCTTCCTTACCTTAAAAAGAGGAATCAAAATGCTTATTAACTGTGTAATATTCAATTTTCAATAACTTATGATCGCCAGAACGTAATTTGTTGAACTAAGAATTAGGGGCCTCGAAATCTCTGAGTGCCTCGGGTACTTTCAAACCCAAAGACGGCTCTGTATGTGGCACATTCCAAATAGCTAGCTCAAACTTAAGGAAATAGACAACTAATACGAGAAAGCCTGTGCCATTCTGCAGCACCACTAGTTACTTTCCCGTATTATAGGTACTTACAGTACAGGAAAAATTATGTAATGTTGCGCGAAAAAACTGCGGATGTTTGGCAGAAAAACTCTTATTACAGGGCCCTGGTAACGAAAAAGTGGATAAATCCAGTTCCTAAATTTAAAAACAAATCTCCTAACACATGTGGTGCAGCCAGAATCCATGGTTTGTGGTTCCTTGATACCGAAAAAAATTGATAACATAACGTCTGTCCATCCTCCGTCCGTCCGTTTATGAAGAACGCTAGCGACTAAACCGCTCGGCCGATTTTCTCCAAAATTGATACTCCCCGATCGATCTGGCTATACTGCGATTTTTGTAGGAAGAGCTCTCAAGATAACTCAAATCCCATCTTCGCGATGGAATATGTCACGGCATTTCGTATCATTCACAGTCGTTCCGCTAGATTTCGCACGATCGCGACCGTATGAAGCAGTGCTTGCGATCATGCGACTTCTACCGGCAAGACCGAGAAAAGACGCGAAATGCCATGACATATTCCATCGCGAAGATGGGATTTGAGTTATCTTGAGAGCTCTTCCTAGAAAAATCGCAGTATAATTACGTGGCGCCTTGAATTTGAAACCAATATTTTGATTTTGGGCGGTACTTTACATGAAGACCCCCGGACATTTTCAAAATTTTCTCAAAAATGCAGAGAATGCAACGATTGAATTCCATTCCGCTGTAGCGAATTAATGTGAATTACGTGTCATTGTTGTGACTTGATACAGCTGTATGGTATCAGGCTTCTTTTTCGAATACAAGTTTACAAAACTTTTGAATTATATTTTTTATGCAGTTGTGGAATTCACATAGTTGTGACAACACTGCGATGGAAACAGTGAGTTGTTCACTTCTTGGTTGAATTGGACGTTTTCAAATAATAGCTAAGATGTTTGTAGGGCAGAAAGTGCAATATTTCAATCCTATGTAGCTGTTTCCAATAATACGGGAAAGTATGTGCTGTTGTAGCACCGCTAGTTTTAATTTTGTTGGTTACAATATATTCATCGGACAATTTCCTCATGACCTTATTAATTTTGTTTATATATTTATCAAAGTGCTGTGATATGCCATGAAGCTAATTTAGGTTCTTTCAAATTGCCTACATCTATTTCCAAATTTTTTGTTAAAAGATTATGTGGAATTCCTTTCAGCAAATGAGGCACATCAAACAAATGAATTATTTCTGTTTAGTCAATGAGGTAAGTTAATCCTATAACTGATGTTTTCTTTATTTTCTGACAATTGTATAAATATAAAAAAATCATTAAAATATGATACTAAAATAATGTGAAAATATTAATGAAGGTGTACAAAGTAAATGCCACACAGGAAAGCTATTGAAAAATCTGTCAATGAATCAGTCATTGTGTTTGTTGTGATAATAATATTACAAAAATTCTGAAGAAGAGATGAAAAAATTTCAAAACTGAAGATTATAAATGTTTTTTTTTTGGATACAAATTATTAAATATTCACAAAAGCACATATAAAATATTATATATTATATACATTTATACAATTATATACACAAATACAAATATTATATACAAATAAAATATTTATTTTGAGCATTGTTGGCTTTTATTCTGTTTTCTAATTTCTTTTAACAAGGAATTGACAGTTTTCACAATTGAGTATCCCTGATTGCACTGTTCCGGAAAAAGATTACTTAATATGGTGTTAGAAAACAAGTAATATTTTTTTTGTATTAACTCTTTCATAATGGGCAATTAATTGTTAATGTAGGATATGTAATGAAAGTTATTTTTACATCAATTATTCTAAATATTTGAGTAGTAAAAATTAAATTACATTTACCAACAATATTAAAGCCAACATGTGTAATCTCTCTAATGCTTATCTTTGTACATCATAGTAGCTGGGGTGTTCATGTTTGGTTGCAAAAGAAACCTAATGAAACGGGAATTTTCCATAATTGTTTCAAAGTTTTTAATCTATATATTCGTGTCAAATATTAATTAAAAATTGTTATGTGTAACCAAGAAATTATTTAATGATCTTCAAATCCCACTTCATTGGGGAGATTGTAAATTTTATACTATAGAAAATGCCTCCTCCACCAATCGTCTCGTCTCAACAATCGTATCAAGATGTGCATATTTGATTAATTTTTTAAGTTTATTTTTCGGGAATTTGTGATACGGCATCTTTCAAGAGGTTAAATAATACAATTCTTTGTTGTAAAACCTAAGAAAAGCAGATAATACCCGTTGATATTCCCTACACTCACCACTACCTGTTCACAACTTTATTTTCAAAATACGCGCGAAAACGCAACAGCAACGCTATCTGCGCTGTTAGTGACCGAGGAAACAAAACTTGGTCCTCAGCATTGAGTGAACCGGCCCTGGCGGGAAAGATTGAATTGTAGCCTGATGAAAGCCTGCGAGAATAATCTCCGACTTGGAGCTGGACGTGAGCTTTTACTGTAGTATTTCTTATAGTTCTTTTTAATTGTTGAGTTTCAATGGAAGTTGTGGTGCTATCTAGCGATTCAAGCTCCCCTCCTTCGCCAAGTGCACATTCTTCGGGTAGCCACAGAAGTACTGAATTAGATGGTGTGGATATATCCGAAGAAAGAGATTTCCGTATAAAAGCTACAGTTAACAAAAGACCAGTACACAACTTTTCTAGTAGTGATGAATCAGACAACGAGTATTCACCAATTCTGGAAATTAAAAAAGTTGCAAGTGATTCAGCAGCGAAGATTACTGAAAATGACGTAGATTTTGAATTCTACCAAATTGAGTTAGTTTCACCCCGTTGATGTTTTCTCCGTCATTAAGGTCTGATGTTTAAAAAATATAGCTCTCGGTTTTGTATTTATTATGCGTGATTCATAATTTTCAGTGAAACTTTCACCCAAAGAGGTTATGTATCACAACAAGTGAAAGAGGATCTGAAGAATGTTGAAATACTGAAGAATTCTGATAATGTAAGATAGACCTATTTTAATTTTACTTCTCGGGCAGTAAATATGTGTCACTTCTAATAAATAGTTTGTTTTTTTTCAATTTGAATGTAGATATATAGAGCTCAAGAAAGAAAGACATCAAAAAAGAAATCATTGCAAGAAGAACGTGAAAGACGTTTGAAAGAGAAGGAAGAAAGGGTGGTAGAAAAGGCACGTGAAAAGGCTTTGAAGAAAGCTGCATCTGAAGCCCAGAAAGCTAACAGACCTGGTGAATGTATGAAAGTATGTATAGATTTATATATTTTCAGTACTTTTAAGTAATTGAGGAAAGTAATAAGGAAACTTTAAAGATATAAAATGCATCCCTGATATTATATCACTAAGAGAACATTTCAGGATTTTCATGAAATAACCACCTTTCTTCTGAGAGAATGTTGAAGTGTGACTTAATAATAATTATTTTACTTATAAATTAAATTCATGCAAATCCATTACAAACTTGCATACCTCCATTACATATATTTTGTATTGAAGTCATACTGATTTGAAAGTGATATACCTTTCTGGCTGCAGTATTTAATAGTAGTACTCAGTAATGACACAAATTGTATAATGCTATGAACGTAAGTGAGGACACTTACATCAAGTGATTTTGGAAGTACATATGTCAATTGTGGTGAAAGAGAAAAGAATAAATGGGAATAGTGTGTAATCCGATTGTTATCATATTCAAGAAATGTATTTCATGTAATTAAATAAATTATTTCTGACATTTCTTCATGCCATTTATATGATGTGGATCGTGTTGTCATGATTATTGTGATGAGTAAAGCGAATGTACTTTGTATTGAAAATCTTTCACTATTATTATATTTTACAGATTCCTATTCTCTTGTTGCGGTTTCTTTTGCTTCTGGAAATGTATAATTATGAATTATTTATGCACTTGGTATGAGAAAAAGTTAATAAATATGTGACACTTTTTTGACAAATGATTTGGAGGTGTGAGAATCACAGGGTTGTGAAATTCTGAAGTATGAATTAGTGCTTTCATAAGCCTTATAGATTAAGTTGTGATCTTCATTTGCCTAAGTAGGTATGGAAATGAATCTTTAAGTGCTTATGGGAAATAAGGTCAATAATTAGAAAGGAAATTACTTACCAGAAAATCACTATTTCTGCAAATAAAAATGTGTACTAAATTGATAAGAATGACTCAATATGTACTCATACATTGTTACATTGTTAATTATAACACAGGTTTGTTTGCTTTTACATATTTTTTATTAATGTATCTTTTAATTAACTCATTTAAACCAAAAAAATATTTCAATTATCCAAGGTTGTATCCAGAATTAAATTTCAATCTTCCCTGTTGATACATCAAATACTGAAGGCTCTACTGTATAGACGTTTTTGAAATTGAAGGGATCAGGGAAGGATAGTGCCAACCCTCGTTTCATAAATCGAAACCAAAAGTCTTAGAATGTCTCCTAAAAACAAACATGATTGAAATGCGGAACAAGTGTGTTCATAGAACTACATTATGTGTCCAGAAAGCAGCCAGAAGTGCATATAGAAAAAGGGACACATTGTACTAAAATTTTGTTTTCCCTCTGACTGACAAAAATTATAGACGTGGGTTAGTTCTGTCCCCTTCGATTGTTTTTAATACATTCATTGTGAAGTGTGTGCATCTGCTTATTTATTCTGTTTGGCATGTAGCATATTCAAGTTTTAATTGATCAGAGATTATTGACAGAAGAATATAGTGGAAATTTACTCTCTGCTCTTCAAGCTGGTCAGATTCAGTATAGTATTCAAGAGCAGTTGAGTGAGAAAACTATTACATGGGTAAAAACAATCAACAGCTACCATTGTGATGATGATGGGCAGGTAAATATTAAAAGACTTATTGAAAATTATTCTTAAATGTGAAAGTAGACTTACCATACTAATCAAACAAATAGGTAATTTCCAGTACTAATTTGAAAGAAGAAAATATTGTCCTTATTATTATGATGTCAAATCAACTAACTCAATTTGTCAGGGAAATGAAATTGCGGGACCATATTCAAAATATTGCTAAGCAACATTTGAAGAAAAGATTGATATTAATTATTTACAAATTAGGAGAATATTACAGGTAAAAAACTTTGCAGGTAACACAAAAATATTTATTCTTAATTTGTGATTTCATTGTTTCTGTTTGTGTACATGAAAATAATATTTCTAGGTTGCAGAGTATTGAAAAACAACGAAAATTCAAAACTCAATGTCGCACAGGGTCAGGAGCAAAAGAGAAACAATTTGTGGAAAATAAAGTTTCTCAAAGCGATATAGAAAAAGCTTTAATTGAAATTCAGATATTTGAAAACTGTTCTCATAGATATGTGGAAACATCTCAAGATTTGGGTATTCTTATTGCCCAATTTACAAAAGCTTTGGCGGAGAAGGAATTCAAGTAAGTGATTTATAAATATGTATGTTAGTTGTGTAATGTCAAGTAGGCAGTTGTATGTTCATGAACATGAATGAACAAATGTTCATTTTTCAGCGTGAGTGCCAATAGGTCAAGCAATTAAATAAATAAATAAAAAAAAATAATAGTAATAATAACAATAACAATAATAATCAAAAATTCCCTTGTAAAGAACAAGTTTTTAAAAAAATTAAAGTTACAGTGTATTATTATTCTCTCTCCCTCTGTGTGTGTATGTGTGTGTCTAATTAAAATTTTTTATTATAAGTGTAGTCACAAGTACTGTCATTTCTCTTTTCTCAATTATTTTGGATTTAAAAAAAGCATGTCTTTATTTTTAGACTTGAAAAACAGAAGAAGGAACAGGAAAACCTTGGGTGGTTTGCTTCTGGAGATTCTCGAGACACAGTGAAAGTAGATAAAAGTGGTAACGGACTTCTGAGATTATGGAAACAACAATTATGTCAATTTAACACTGCTAGCCTTGACACAGCAGAAGCTATTGTTTCTCTTTATCCTTCTCCAAAGTCACTTTTTCAGGTAGCTTATAGAATTTTGATGTCCATAATCATATCAGAAGTGTTGGTAATTATATAAGAGCTTTAAGAAGTTTCATTGTCACAAATTCAGATTTTCATGCTACTCAAAGATTCTTTTGCCTATTCTAATGATCTAGACAGTTTCTTTGATACTAATGAATTATATGAGAATATCCTCTTAGTCAGTTTCTACACAAACTTTACCTTCTGTAGAGAATCTAGTTTTAATTGACTTCTTACAGACTAGCTCCACTAAATAGTCTACAAATTTAAAAGGAAAACTTTTTTCCTCATTAAAATATTTCTTAGTGTCTACAAAAATCATGATAAGAAATGAACTGATTTCCATTTGTGAATGATATCATTCTTCATTCAAAATGAGAATTACAGTAAAATACTCTAGTTTCTAATCCAACTGGGATTATGAATTATTATTTCAATCCTCACTTTTGTACTGTATGTGCACATTTAAACACCTGAAAGAAATATATTTATTATGTTACTATTATGGTATCCTTAAATTTAGAATGCGAGAAGAATTTTAAGGGAGATAATGAAAAGTAATGCCGCACCCAGGGAAAAACTGCCACAACTCAGAAACAATTAATTTTGAAGTTTTCAATATGCGTTTTGTGATTTACTTTGCCTTGCCAATTTTCCATATCTCTACACATTCCGACATGTACATTCATGTTCTGACTATAAATCATAAAATAGCAGTTGCCATCTCTTAATCTTTAAATACTTTTGAAAAAAATTCCCTTTTTACTTTCTCACCTTACGAAGTTCTTCATAAGAAGAGAAAGTTATGCAATTGTGTGCCGGAAAATGGCAAATTTTCACCAGATAAACTCTTATTGCCAAGCTCTTGTAACGAAAAGCCGTGTTGCTAAATTGAGAGAAAACTAGTGGTGCTATAGAATGACACACACTTTCACACCCTCTTTCTTTTTCTAATCTCTTTACTCTGCACTAGCTTTCCAATTAGGCATTATTCCCTTTTCAGCTTCCTTCTTGTGTAGCCTAAAGGACATTTTTTCACATTTTCTCCATTTTTCTGCTCGCTAATGCTGGAAGTGAAACAGTTATGCCTTGACTAATATGGAAGCCAGCTTGAATGCTAGATGTTGGTTTAGCCGTGATCGCTAAGTCATTGTACATTCCTGGCCAGAGTGTACACATAGCTTGTGTCGGTTCGAATCTTCATCTACAACCGTGCTTAGCTGCTATAAACCTGTGGTTAAGTGGAGGGAGAGGCCGATGTAAAACAAACGGTGGTTGGTCTGCATCGAAGTTCCAAAAACCCAAAAATTTCGTTGGGGTCCAACCTGTTAATAGCATGTTCGAATGTAACACTTGGAACCGAATGGTCGCGGGGTTTGAGTTTCACATGAGGATTTTATTTTGGTGAATGTGTTATAGAAAATTATTGAGGATTTGAGAAACTATTGAAAATCATGAAGATACAATCAATACATATAAATAAATTGTTTGTCCAATAAATCAAATCAAGTCGTTTAGTTTCTGGGCATCTATATGAACTGATTTAAGTAAACAAATGAATCTATTTGCATGAAATTTAAATACAATATATACCCTTCTGATGGGACCAACTTAGATATCCTTAACAGCTGAACGAAGGGGGGCTCAAGGCATCTACTAATGTCATTGTAGTGCCACTGTCTAGGAGGCTCGTGTCCTGATGACAATATTTTCGATATTAGCCATATAGCTAGTTTGAGTTCTGTCACTTGTGGAGAAGAATTCTAGCAACTGGCTGGTTTGACCAGTAGCTTTTCGTGGTTCCTCTGATCAACACCAACTGAATGCTGGGACAGTACACTACCAATCAGGCCATGGACCATGTGCGATCTTTTCTTTCCATTCCTTGTCCTATCCTACCCTTTTCTTACCACCACCCCCCCCTACACACACACGTGCACTACACTACCGCATGCCGGGAGGCTGGTTGGGAGCTTAGAGATTGTTCTGGCTGGGGCAATGCACGTCTTGTGGGAAGTACCTGGATGGCGAAAACCCTGCTAGTCGACTGTAAGTTGGCGCCGGATTTGGGTCATCCGGGGGGAGAACACTGCTACATCCCGAGTAAAACATTTACTACACTTACAGGATTAATGGCCGGGAACATACTGGAGGCTTTGGGAGTTTCTAACAAATATTTGGATTGTTGAGTTGTTGTTTTTTACTTTCCCGTATACGTACGTATACACGGAGTGATATACGTGGTATAGGGAAAGTTATGTAATGCGGCGCGAAAAAATGGCCAATTTTCGGCGGAAAAAAATTAATTGCCGGGCCGTGAAAACGAATAAGTGGATAAAACCAGTTGCTAAATTAAGAAAAAAAATCCTCTATCTCGTGGTGTGGTCAAAATCCATGATTTGTTGCTTCTTTATACTTAAAAATCGATTGACGGCATTCCGTCCGTCTGTCCGTCTGTGGTCAACGCTAGCGCCTAAACCGTTCGGTCCCCAGTCGATCTGATTCTAGTCGAAGCTTTGTGATTTTGAAAAAGATTCTTTAAAATTTGGGGGTACTTTATATGAAGCCTCCCGGGGATTTTCAACATTTTCTCAAAAACGGCTCCAAATTTTTTCTTTGAATTTCTTGTATGAATAGAGGAAAATACACTTTTTAACATGGCATAGGTCCGATTTTCACGTACAGCTCTGAATTTTCGAAAATTGTGAAAGTTTGAATTTTTTTCGGCGTCTTTCTCCAACTACAAAATTGAAGATATAGATTTTTTCTTCAAATAAAATTTGTTCTGCATATTGAGTTCTTTAATAAAGGTCATGTAAATGTTTTTCACAATTTTGGTAGTTTTCGTGCAATATTGCGTGCAATATGTGCAATTTTAAAAAATTACAAAAACAAAATTTTCTCAAAAACGGCTCCAAATTTTTTCTTTAAACTTTTGGTAGGGATAGTGGTAAATGTACTCTATCAATGACATAAAAGCCATTTTGGTCTATCGGTTGGTTTTTTCAAAAATTACCAATATGTAATTTTTTTTACTTGTCTCTCACGTCGTTAATATTTACACTATCGGCGATTTTTTTACATTATTATATTTACGAGTATATATGCTTTAAATAATGTCAAGTAAAGTTTCTCGAAAACACTACCGTTTTCTGTGAAAAGTAGCTCAAATTTCGGCATTTTCAGAAATGCTCAAACGTCATTTTCTCGTATATGGCTGCAATTTTTTTCTTGAAACTTTTGTAACGGATAGTGCTAATTACAATCATTAGTATAGCGTAAAGTTTATTTTGAGTTTTTTTTGTTTTTTTCAAAAATTATATAAATGTAAATTTTTTGAAAGATCTCTCACATCTTTAATATGCACATTATCCGCAATTTGTAAAGATGATTATATTTGTGAGTGTAAGTGCTTCAAATAACTTCAAATAAAGTATTTTGAAAACTCAAAAATTTTCTGTGAAAATGAGCTTCAAATTTCGCATTTTTAGTAGTGCTAAAACGCCATTTTCTCTTAAATGGCACATAATTTTTAAAAGAAAATTGCCATTTACGGCTAGGTTTTTGTGTTCTTTAATATTCTAAAATTAATGTTTCTGTTCTACCAATAGGAAACCGAAAAATTAAGAAAATGACAAAAAAATGTACTTTTGGCGATGATAGATGGGAGCTGGCAAGAAAGAGTATGTGGCAATTCCGAATAGCTAGCGAAGACCCAGGAAAATAGAAAACTAATACGGGAAAGTCTGTGCCATTCTGTTTCTGTTTTTTGACAAATAAATAAATAAAATAAATACGGTCATGCTTAATTTTTTCAAAATACGAGTAGCTTTCTTTAATTTTGTGACAAACGTAATAGGCCGCTGTAAATTTACTGCGCTTCGGACAGCTGGATGCGTCGTAAATTAGAATGTGCAATTTTGTATATTATTTCTTTCTTCATTTCTTACATTCGAACTTTGTTATAGACTTACACATTAATATTTTAGAAATTGTTTATTTTGAAATATTTGAAATAAGTAAAAAGAATTAATAGCTCTCAGAATAGCGACAATGCAGGGTCTGCAACAATGGAATTCACTTTGCGCTCGCGAATATCTGTGAATTAGTGTCATTGTTGTGACCTAATGGAGCTGTATGAAAAGGAGTTAAAATTGTCTAATTTATGTTGATATTTGCAGGCAAATATTTAGTTTTGCACCAAATGCTGTACCATTTGTAGTGAGTAGAGACTTTGTTGCATAGTTTTAAAATACTCTTCCCTAATCATGGCCGAAATGAAGGCATTTGTATATTTCCAGGGTATCAGGCTTCTTTTTCCAATACAGGGTTACAAAACTTTTGCATTCTATTTTTGTGAAGTTGTAGAATTCACATAGTTCTGACAACACTGCAATGGAAATAGTGAGTTCCAAGCGAAGATGTTAGTAGCACATAAAGTGCAATATTACAGTACTACTTAGCTGTTTCCTCTAATACGGGAAAGTAAGTGCTGTTGTAGCACCACTAGTTTTTTAAGAATTGGGGATTTACCTTCTTATGCCTTAGTTCGCCCATACAGCGCTTGTGTGGTGCAGTGGTGGGAGTGCTGGCTGGAGTATGTGGGAAAGTATGTGCTTTGGTAGCACCACTAGTTCTGTTGTGACATCTTTCTACAGTATGTTCTATTGTCTGTCTGCATAGAAAGTAACAATAATTACTCATTAATATAAGCACACACAAAAAAATTGAGAAAATAAAAAATCAGCTCATTGTGATGATGAAATATTCATGCAGAATTGGGAAAAATGACGTCAGAAAAATTCTTTTCTGTATTCCAAGAATTATTTTCAGAACTGGTGTGTAAGTTAACAATGTCTACAGACTATCTACATTACATTTTTCATTACATATAGTTAAAATATTGGAATTTATCTAGATATATGTGATGGAGGAATGAGTTCATGTAATTTTGATCTCTTTTCATATTCTATTTCTAATAAGTTTATATTTGCCACTAGCTGTCAGGATCCCACTGTACTGGGGCTTCTTATAAATGAGAAATACAAATGTGCAGTTCATTCCATTTCATCGTCTTCTCTTTATTCTCCTCACACTTCTCCTTTTCCTTCTTGACTGTTGTCTTTTCTTACTTCTCTTTGTTTCTTCTTCTTCTTCTTACTGTTACTCTCTGTCTTGTTCATCTCGTTCTTCTTACTCGTATTTTCCTCCTTGTTAATCTTCTCTTTCTTTCTCTCTTTCACATTCACACTTCATTTTCTCCTTGTTTTTTTATTTTTTAATTTCTTTACTTTTTTCATGTTAGTTTCATCATATTTTCTTTATTTCTGTACTCTTCTCTTGTTCTCCTCCTACTTCTTGGAGTCACAGCTAATAGTGATGCAGCATTAATCCCTAGCTGAAGGGATAAAAGGCACTGACTGACTGTGTCATGATGAGATGGCAGGTGCTAACCCCCCCCCTGACAATTGCAGGAGAAAGAGAATAAAGCTTAAATGCCACATGGTTGCCTAATAAAATCATTGACAGTTGTTAGCAATTCAGGGTGCTCAGCTAAATTTATTTTCTGACTTGAAAAATGTTCCTTAATATTTTACATTAAGGAACATTCAAATTCTCCTTTTTCCTTCTGTTTTATCAATATTTTATTAATAAATATTTTATTTACTAAAATTTAATTTTAATTACTGGGGAGTTTTGTAGATGTGTTTGCAGTAAGTTGAGTAATGCTACTTTTATTACACATTATTAAGAAATTTGTAATGCTTTCAGGCATATGAAAACTGTTTAACGCCCAAACAAGGACAACTATTGCTTCAAGATATTCCAGTGAGTATTCCTATAACATATAATATATATAAAATACTAAGCATTTGTTTTCCAAAGTTCAAGATTGAGGTCATGAGGTCATTGAGGTCAAATAGTACTTTGAGAGATAGGAAATAGAGGTAGGTAGGTAACTTTGGAGAGAATTCAAATGAAGTGGAAGAGCAGGGGTGGATTTTGACGACCTAAAACATCACCAAAAATGATCAATAAAATACTCTTAAAATGTTTTAAAAATTCCCCCAAAGCAAAGAATAATTATGTAAAAAATTTGATCAAAATCGGTTCAGATGAACAACTCGTAAAGCTGTTGGATATGTAGCTGATGTAATCGAGGCTTCTTCCTTTTGTTCAAGTGAACTCAGCTTGCAAACTTTTGGTTTGGACAGGACGAGGAAATCTTTGTCTTTTCCTTTTGTTATTGTGAAATTCAATAAACTGACAATGGTGCTGAAGGTGTCACAGGAATCTTAAATTACATACTCCCAACTGCTGACATTGCAATTCCAAGACAAGAAATTTAATAGGCTACTCAAATTCTGTGAAGATCAGTTGTTACATTTTGTAAACATTATTTGAAGCAACTACCATTAAAATAATTTTAAAATCTATGAGATCCATGAAAAATGCTTTAAAAATGACAATAAAGTTAAATAAATGACTTTGTTGTCAAAATTGAAGGGAAAAAAAATGGGTCATTTCCTTTGATATAACATAAAATGAATTTCTGTACTAAAAGGCATTGTTTGAAAGTGAAAAGAAAAAAGAATGATATTTCATTTAAATCTGTCCCCTATTGATGGGGCTGTATTTTTGAAGTTATCGTCTTTTCTCGGTCTTGCCGGTAGAAGTCGCATGATCGCAAGCACTGCTTCATACGGTCGCGATCGTGCGAAATCTAGCGGAACGACTGTGAATGATACGAAATACCGTGACATATTCCATCGCGAAGATGGGATTTGAGTTATCTTGAGAGCTCTTCCTACAAAAATCGCAGTATACTGTGCGATTTTTCTGCCCCTGAAGCCCCTATGGCCACGATGGAATATCACACAACATTTCGCGTCTCTCTCCGTCGTATCGCTTGAAGTCACATAATCGCAAGAACTGCTTGATACTGTTGCGATCATGCGATACCTGGCGGCACGACGAAGCATGTCGCGAAATACCGTGCCATATTCGATTGTGAAGACGGGCCTTGAGGGGCAAAGTAAAAAAAAAATCGTAGTATAGTTCTAATCACACTGCCAATATAGGCGTAAGAAATATGAAACAAGAAGGGATAGGGAGTTAATAAATATTCGACGCGATATAAACTCTTAAATTGAATTATTTCTTCATGTCCAGGGTACAACTCCCTTGTATCATCGCCCAAAAATTATATCTATTTAGTCTTTTACAATCTTGTCTGCAAAGGTATTCGGCAAGATGTATCACCATATCCCAGTGGCGTGCATTCAACCCCAGCAACCCCAGCACTGCTGGGGTAAGCAAGAATGAGAATTGAATGAATTTTGAGGATTAAAGCTATATTAAACTGTATGTTACGTGATCAAAAACTTTGCACCTACTGTACACTCTACTGCGATCTTTCCGGCGGCCCACTGCGCCTGCACTGCTCTGACCCCAGCGCTGAAATGTTCGCTGGGGACGAGAGGTGCGTGCGCATCCAATTCAATGGGCCAGCGGCGGGCGATAGTGACCGAAAGTCAGCTATAGCTGCGGTTGGATGACATCTCTTCCTCCCACTGCTTCAAGGCCAGGCCTCGCCGGGCCCGCCGTGCTTGCGATCGCGGTTACTCACAAGCCAGTGCTGGGTCATTCCATGCAAAAAAGTAGGAAATCTGACACTACATCTCAGAATTTAAAAATATTTTGCCACCTTACTTATCATGATACCTGCATGAACCAGGTACGATATTTTTGTCTCATCAGCCATTGTTTAGCAACAATGGGCACTTGAAATATTAGATTAGCAGTCTGTAGACATTCCTTTATGATTTTTTTCCGATGATACGCAAACAAGCAAAAAATATTAAAGTGACACAATTTGTAGAAGAAATATAAAGGATAATTTGACACTAAAAATATTTTTTTTATCTTGAGTCTTTAACAATTAGGAAGTAAACAAATTCTAAAAAATGCAATAAATGGAAAAACAATATTTTTAAATTCTTGAATTTTGGAAGAAAAACTGCTGAAACTACTTTCAAGCTACTCTGTAAATTTCATCATGGAATCTTGAATGGTTTTAAAGTTATGAATAAAAATATCTTACCGGCGCTCCGTAAACTAACTCGTCTCAGCTGCTACAGCCGCCGCGCCCAGCCCTCTTCGTCAGCACTCGGCGTTACTTTTTTCCTCCACGGCGCGATGGTGGATTTCGCAAAACTACTTCTCTAGGATCTTCTGGTGAATTAGAGTACGTCCTCACAGCAATTTTGTTTTCTGAAACTGGAATCACAGCGTGGATACTCCGTGTTCCCGGCACTATTTTCAGACCTACGAATCTCCCAGTATTTAAAAATTCGGCCTCTACTTCATGTTCCTCTTTGCTGGTAAAAATAAAATAAATTCCTTCCACATTACTGTTCGCCCAATCAAAAAGTTCCCTAGGGGTAGTAATACAAGTTCCTTGAAGGCTTGCATAAGCTGCAAGTCTCTTGATTGAATTGAATTGAATTGAATTGAATTGCCTTATTTTACGTGGCGAGACTCAGGCCATGAGGCCTGCTCTTCCGTCTGACCACGCAAATTTCGCTACGCTCCTTTCACCTAGCGGAGAAAGAAGGTATTATCTCGGGCGACGAAACAGGCGATTTGAATTTAGCTCAGAGGCGTCATTTAGGCTTGAGGATCTTTTACATGCAAGTAAATCTACTAACATGGGCCAGCCGGCTTTACTTCCCCTCCGCGGAAGGCGTACGAAGGATTTTTTCGCCCGTAAAAATCCACGGCTTCGATCGGGTTTGAACCCGCGAACTTGGGTATGACAGTCCGGCACGCTGACCGCCACACCATCGAACCCGCGGAACCATGGTTGATGGTTCCTCCTATACCGTCACAGGGACCTTTTCCGTGACTCGTGGCAAAAAAGTGCCATTCGGCTGGGACTTGGAAATCCTCCTTGTGATACGTGACATTGCAGAAGTTCTTTCTGTTTTTATATTGACCAGCCGCGCCGTCACTAAAGTAATAAATTTTACTAATTTCAGAAAATTTCTGGAAAAGACAGTAGAGTAGTTTCTTCTGAAATAAGTGCACTGCAGCAGAATCATGTACTAAATAATCAGAAATTATTGACACACACAGATGTTGCAATGAATTATCTTCAAAATTTCTGTAATAAATAATAAATGGATGTATTGTTGCTTGAGATTTGTTCCAGTGGCAACCTTGAATCGCATCCTGAATAACGAAACTATAATTTTCGGAGTAATCACCAATGACAATTAATTCTCCTGGTTGAACGGAGTTTTTCAATTGTTTTAAATATGATGATTGAGCTCTCGCTATAAAGTTATGAGCTTTGAATTTTTTAAGGTAGGTGATAAAATTACTGACGAAATTTTCAGCATTTGCTTTAACAGTAATAATTTCGGCTCTGTCAGTTGTTGTCCACTTTTTGTAAATCATTTCTTCAACAAGGTTGTTTTTAAGGCTGAAATTTAATAACTCAGAAAGAGTTTCTGATTCTGGGCACTCACTGCATTTATTGAGAAAGCAATTAGGAGAAGGGCTTTCACAAACCAGCTTTTTAATGAAACAATCAATTGTGTTCCTTTGTGCATCATCTTGATGAATATGTTCCAAGCTCATACACATCAATTTCGTGTTTTCGCATATTGTGCACACGCAAACATTGTGAGTGCCTGGTGATCCAGCTAAGACACATTGCTTTGGCAGCATACCAGCAAAACTCGAGAACCCGATTTTATAATTTGGGTGTCTTTTTTTAAATTCTCTGTACAGCTCTTTTAAATTCCCTAAAAGTAGCCGTTTTTGCTTTTTTACTTTCTTACCCTTTTCTTTGACAGATTTTGTATCCTTCATGCCAGCCATAATCCTACTTATATCATCCTCTTGATAAAAACCTTCTACAAGATCTTTTACATCACAAGGAAGATTGCGCTGATATTTTCTGTCAGGGTAAGTCATGACACCCTTCTGATTTTGTGTTAATTTTGCCGTACAAGCTACATGAAGAGATACGCTAAATTCGACCATTATTTTTTGTTCACTCCAACTTTTTGGCAAACACGTTAAAATCATATATTTCTCATTAGCTGTTTTCACATTTGAAAATTTTTCTTTGAATTGTGTTAACATTTCTTCTCCATCATTGCTTTCTGTACTCACATGAAATAATTCAGAAACTGCTTTATTTACGGCACTCACCTTTCTCCTTGCGTACGATTTCTCTCGGGTTTGCTTTCGCAATGACAATGGTGATTGACCCAGAGGAATCAAAATGTTGTTTACATTACTGATCGTGGCTTCCTCTGCAACTCCTGGGGCTACGTACTCCTCTTCACTTGATTTTTTCACATCACTGTCTGTTTCAGTTGAGTCACTAAGATCTGTATTGGGTATTTTAGATATTTTGAGACGACACAGATCGCATATTGCTTCACCTACCACTAAACTCGATATTTTCTTCCGCATCGCCTCTGTTATCTTTCTCTTACCCACCCGACTTTTGTGCTTCTCAAGTCCGAATGGATTGCAGCACCAAAGCGTGTTAAACGTATTCACAATCTTCGGCATTTTCTATCACGATGTATCACTGAACAGTAACACTCGAAAACTAAGCCTGTAAAGTGGTGTCAGGATCCCTTCGAAAGCATCGATGGATATCCCTAGGGAATGAACTTGGCGGTGCCTGCCTACGACCTAGCCTCACCCCTCGCTCGGCAAGGGCACGCGACTTTCAACCTTAAGAGCAAAATGCGCGTATACTTTTTACTTAATAACTTACGTATTTTTTAAGATTCCATCGCGACACTTTGCAGAATGGTTATTTATTGGTTCTTCTTGCAGTGTGTAAAATATGAAAGAAAAGAAAATGTTGTTTTTGAAGAAAAATGTATTTGTTTAATTTATTAGCATTTTTTATTATAAACAAATGTCTCAATCCTTAATATATTATCAACTGCTTAAAATATGATCATTTATCTTCAAAATAGTGTGCCCGTTTTTGAAGTTTTATTCATTTTTTGAACGTCATAATTATTTTCATTATAGAGTACATTGTGTCATCGTCCATGTTTAACCCGCAATTGTTGCTAAACTACCAAAGATATTAATTCCATACATTGTTTTTTAACTGTTCATTATTAGTAGATTAACATAATAAAATATGAAAAAAATCTGAGACTCACTGTCAGAAAACTTGAAATTTTGCATGGAATGACCCTGCTACCACAATGCAGAATTATTTAAATTTGTATATTTTGTTAGTAAAAATTACGGTACCGTTGGTCGAGAATTTTATAACGTATAAAATGATTATGGGGCATATATTTCTCTCTCGCTGTAATGAAAGTGAACAACAATGTTCAGTAGAGATTTTATTAATTTTTCTGATTAAGACAGTCCTGACTCACACGTGATCAGATCATTAGAATCCTCGAATTTTTGAATAGCACAGCATACTCTTCACAGAGAATGCTGTGTGCGTCGGTGTACGTGTCACCGCTCTCACAGTGTGCGTGGCATGGCAGTGCGTGAAGCAATGGTGATCCATTGTAGTGTGTGGAACGTATTGCCGTGTTTACCCATGATTTCGCGAGGATTTGTAGTAACTTTGCAAATAGTAAAAAGTGTTGTTTTTTTTTATTCTAATGGGTATTTAGGATGACATCTCTTCCTCCCACTGCTTCAAGGCCAGGCCTCGCCGGGCCCGCCGTGCTTGCGATCGCGGTTACTCACAAGCCAGTGCTACCACAATGCAGAATTATTTAAATTTGTATATTATACAAATATTATATTAATATTAGTATTTGTATATTATTACATTATATATGTAGTATGTCTTCGAGTGAATGTTCAGTTGATATTTTGAGGAGACTGTTTTCAACGAGGCAGTTACTCGAAAAGAAGCAGATAATTCAAAAAGGTTGGCCAATACCAACTTTGGCATAATTACAGCAGGTAACAAAACAATTGGAGTACGGGGGTGGAGGAAGGAAGCTGGTTAGCCGCTAGCAGCTGGGGTATACGAAGTAATCAAAGTACGCCCCTGCCATAACCTCTTGTCGTTACCAACGAGTTATATATATATATATATATATATATATATATATATATATATATATATATATAACTCGTTGGACGTTACTTTCAAAGACAAGTTTTCTCACTTAGCTCGCCCGGATGCAAGTCACGGCAAGGCTCGGGCCTTCGGCCCCGGTGTTCACTATAAACGACCTTGAGTCTATCCACCGCATAAATTACCAATTCACTTTTATGAGAAAGCACTTTAATAAGTAAGTTCATTCTCTAAAATTAACAAAATTGAAAACTCATCTTAGTCTGGTATTGGATAAACTTATCACCAAATCAGTACCCTACATTACGTCACTGCGGTTACTGACAAATGAACATCGCACAGCGCATAACCCAGTCTCCCCTAGAATACCCAAAAAAGTATCAAAAGCTGTGATCTGTATGTTATTACCTAGATGGTCAATGTAGAAGAACATCAATTTATCATCATAAGTACAAATTCCATTATAGATAAATTCTAAGTTAGACAGTATTAAAAAATAAAACATTCGGAAACAAAAATAAATATGCAAAACTGTTTTCAAGAAAAAAAAAGGATCAAAAGCAGTTATCTAAATGTTATTACATCGATGGTATCATTGATTAAAAGCATATTAGCCAAATTTTAAGTAGTATATGTTCACTTCCCTAAGAGGTTCAAGACTTTTCTGCCTGCATGTCAAATATTGTTAATCCATTTGAATTATTTTTTGGATTACAGATTCGGCGTTGTGCTGGGCCTCTGACGTCAGTTCGTAGGGTAGGACCGGAATTAAGTAAAAAGATCTATAACTTCTTTACATCTAAAAATGGGGAATTGTCGTTATCACAGGATTTAAAGGACACTTGAAATTAAATATTGTATTCAATTTAAGATCCCAAAATCAGAATGAAATATGAATTCAGTTGTTTTCTTGAAACATATTTTGTCTTTATTATTGCTACGACATTTAAATGGCAACTTTGTAAATCTTTATGTCTTTTTAAAATTAAGTATTTTGTCGTTACGGCTGCAAAGACGGCCATGTGAAATCAATTTAGTAATGGAAAATGAAGCTAAAGGAATGCTCTCCATTTCCAAAATTTCAATGAAACATGCTTGTTCCTTTAGGCTAATTTTCCCTTACTAATTTCACTTTACATGGCCAATTTTAAAGGTGTAACAATGATTATATCTGACATTTTAATTTTGTTTATTAGTATGTATAGTGCGATTTTTCTAACTCTGCCCCTCAAGCCCCTATGGCCACGCTGGAATATCACACGGAAATTAGCGTCTTTCTCCGTTGCGCCGGTAGAAGTCGCATGATCGCAAGCACCGCTTGATACGGTTGCGATCATGCGATAGCTGGTGGTACGACTGAGCACGTCGCGAAATACCGTGACATATTCCAACCTGAAGACAGGCCTTCAGGGGCAAAGTTAGAAAAATCGCAGTATAGGAAACAGAATTTATTGTAATAAAAAATTCAAAATATGTGTAGATACACTTTTTTTCAAAAATCTGGAAGAAGAAATAGAAAATATTTAAAATAAAATTCATTATGTGTTTAAATTTGCCCCATTTGAGCATTTTCACATTTTTTAACACAAAGTGATTAAAACGGTTTTGGAGCATCTCAATGAACATTTTACCTCTACAGAAATAATTAAACACGAGGCTATGGCAAATTTTCAACACTAGCTAGATTGCTGGGTCGATATCAACCACTGTCTGGAGGAAAATACTAGTGACTTGCTGCTCTGATTGGTAGTTTTCCCGTGGTTTTACTGATCAGTACCAGGTGAATGCTGTACTCAAACAGACCATGCACCGCACACAATCTTTCCTTCTTCCCCCTTGTCTTCTACTCACCCTAAGAACACATTTACATTCATGACACTCTTACTCGCGCAACTTTTCTTGAACGATGGATTGAAGAAACGCGAGTGGAGGGGGGTATTAGTTACGAAACCGGCCGCTAGATTTTATAAAGCAATGCCAATCTGAAGAATCAGTCATGTCTTCGAAACGTTCTCAATAATTTGCGTTCTAACTTTCTCAGGAGTTCGAGGAATCTCCTATAATGGATCTTTATCTGCCTCAGTCATTTCTTTAGATTTTTTGGAGAAAATCACGGAAAGAAGTTCTCGTCTTCAAAAGAAAATAGTTTTGCGCCAGTAAAGATGTTTTTGGAATGTCATCAGTGCTCGCTGCGAGCTTTTGCCGTCAACTGTTTATTGTGCCAGAGTGGGGGAAGGAAGGGCATCGTTCAAGAAAAGTTGTACGATTAATACCATAAATGGGAATTTAGACCATGGCCTCCTGTGAAAAATATCTGAAGGTGGAATAAACCTGCAAGTGACGTTTAGGTCAGCATCTCAAGTTCCAGGTCTAGAACATCACCACCTCCCGAGATACAACGCACTACACTTTCAGGATGAATGATCTAAATATTTGGCACACCTAGAAGAAACAAGAACGTACTCCACCATTGCAATTGAACTCTATTTACTGAAAACATGCCAAACCTTGATAGGATTACATACCATAGGAATATTTCCATTGAGTTACAGCAGGTGGGACATCATGAATAAGGTCTGAAATTTGCATCCCTGACATTCATTTCTCACTTGGGATAATGGAAACACGTTAAGTCAACGCCATCTACACTGTAGATGGCATTGGATAATCTAATGGTCTGTGAGAAATATTTGTCAGGTTACAATCAAGTTATGTATGGGCTGCATGAAACATGAGGATATGGTATATGGTTGAAATTACTTCCCCTTCACATATATCCATGCATTCCTTGATACCTAGTATGCAATTTCCGAGAAGCTGGGTCAACTGACAGTTCACAAGGTTGGTTCGGATGAGGTATCAGTGCAGTATTACTTTTCTTTTAACTTTCCCGTATACATACGTTTATACGGAGTAATCTACGTAGTATAGGGAAAGTTATGTAGGCCTAATGAAACGGAAAATCGATTTCGAGATTTCATCGGAAATACAAGTTTTGAGATCCCTTGATACCGAAATAAGTGTTGTTTTATCTCTCTCTCTCTCTCTCTCTCTCCAAAACGTTCGTTCGTCTATGAACATGACTACCGCCTAAACCATAAGTAGGATATTTTCCAAAATGGATATTCCCCAGACGATCTGACTCATTTCAGGCACTGCAATTTTGAAAAAAAAACTTTATTCAAAATTTAGGGGTATTTTACATGAAGCCCCCCGAACATTTTCGAAAGTTTCTCAAAAACGGTTCCAATTTTTTCTTTACATTTCTTGTTAGAATAAAATACACTTATAAAGATGGCATAGATCCAATTTTTATGGTTAACTCTAAATTTTCGAAAATTGCAAAATTTTGAATTTTTTCGGCGTCTTGCTAGAACTACAAAATTGAAGATACCAGGTTTTTCCTTCAAATGAAATTTGTTCTCCGTAGGGAGTTCTTTCATTAAGGTCATGTACAATTTTTTTGAATATTTTAGTAGTTTTCACGCAATATTGCGTGCAAAATGTGCAATTTAAAAAAATCAAAAAGTAGATTTTCTCAAAAAGGCTCAATTTTTTTTCTTTAAGCTTTTAGTACTCTATGAGGTGTAAACATCAGTTTACTCTATTTTGTAAACTCATAACTTCAATATTCTGCTTCGAAAGGTAAATGTATTAATACATTTATAACGAAATATGTAGCAACAGGTAAAATATGTAATTGTACCAAAATATGGGAAAAGAAAACTAGTCTACGGCCATGTTTAGCAGTGTCTATGGTTTCGTTCGATAGCTGAACACTTGGGGGGGGGGATGCATAACGTCTCTTCTACTAATTTCCGATGCTTGCAGAAAATGGAAGAAAACAATGCAACGTCCAACCATGTCAGAGGAGCATGTGGTTTTGTTAGTTACCCAGGGCCTCTGGGAAAATACGAACTAGTGGTGCTACAGAATGGCAAAGGCTTTCCCGTATTAGTTTTCTATTTTCTTGGTTCTTCGCTAGCTATTCGGAATTGCCACAAACTCTTTCTTGCCAGCTGTCATCTATCACCGCCAAAAGTACATTTTTTTGTCATTTTCTTAACTTTTCGGTTTCCTATTGGCAGAACGGAAATATTAATTTTAGAATATTAAAGAACACAAAAACCTAGTCCTAAATGGCAATTTTCTTTCAAATCTTTTGTGCCGTTTATGAGGAAATGGCGTTTTAGCTCTACTAAAAGTGCGAAATTTGAAGCTCATTTTCACCGAAAATGTTTGAGTTTTCAAAATACTTTATTTGAAGCACGTACACTCACAAATATAATAATGTTTACAAATTGCTCGTAATGTGGATTTTAAAAATGTGATGAGATCTTTAAAAAAAATTATAATTATGTAATTTTTGAAAAAACAAATAACTCAAAATAAACTTTACGCTATACTGAAGAGTGTAATTAGCACTATCCGTTACAAAAGTTTCAAGAAAATTTGCAGCCATATATGAGAAAATGGCGTTTGAGCGTTTCTGAAAATGCGAAAATTTGAGCTACTTTTCACACAAAACGGTTGTGTTTTGGAGAAACTTTACTTGACATTATTTAAAGCACATGTACTCGTAAATATAATAATGTGAAAAAATCGCCGCTAAAGTAAATATTATCGACGTGAGAAACGTGAAGAAATTTACATTTTTGTAATTTTCGAAAAAATTAACCTATAGAGCAATATGGTTTTTATGTCATCTGATAGAGTACATTTACCATTATCCCTACCAAACGTTTAAAGAAAAACTTTGGAGCCGTTTTTGAGAAAATATTGTTTTTGTAATTTTTTAAAATTGCACATATTGCACGCAATATTGCGCGAAAACTACTAAAATTTTCAAAAAAATGTACATGACCTTAAGCAAAGAACTCCGACTCAAGTCGGAAGCTAATAGGGCACTTGTCAGTGTGAGGTCATTTTCTGGGCATTTCATTCGCTCTCTTTGTTATGTGAAATTTTGCCAGTGCCGCAGAGACGGACAAAGCAAGATCACCCAGCCGCCCTGGTGTCGACTTATGATGTCTTTGGGGAATTTTCCTACGCGGACACTGGAAGGGCCTCTTAATTGAATAGTTCCGGTGCTTTTGTTAACAATGCTGCACTGTCCGACGGGGCGGCTTGCCCGGGGAGATCCCTGGAGGCAGTTTGTCACTGTATTTGTTACTTGATGATGGGTTGGGAAGGGGGGCGCGGGTGCTGGTGCGCGCCTTCCGCAAGGGGCTGTGACGAATTGAAAAGGTTCCTAATTTGGCGTGACACGCGAGGAGTCTGGGTTTGGGCCGAAACGCGAGCTGGAGCTCGTCGCAATATGACTTAAGGAATAGATTTCATTAAGGAAAAAGAAAATTTTGGCGACCTGGATGGTCGAGGTGGTTAAGAGTGTGTACCGACTCAACGCTTCGGTCTGAAGGGTCGCGAGTTCGAGTCCTCCTTTGGGCATGGTTGTTTGCAGCTTGTCTATTGCAATGTCATAGCACTCGATGGACCGCACAAGTTGTGCAGGAGGGAGGGGCTGGTCCTCTGGCGGCCACCAGAGCAGGGGACTGCGAGGATGCGAGCCGGGGGCGATTCTTGGATCGCCGGGTCAGCAGCATTGGGGACGATGATATGTGATGACAGCTTCGGCCTACAGCTGGCGGCGAGCTCTTGTTTCGCGCGGGGCCCCAAACTCGGTAATGAGATGACGCCTTCAGCGTTAGAGGTCGTCACGTGACATCTCTCGAGGTAGCTTGTGAGGGAAATTGCCAGGCATTCGAGTTTGAGACGAATCGAGGTGCGGATACATCTGTGTCATCCCTGGGGTGGGGGAATCGCAAGCAGCGTCTTACGATGTGGCTTTCGCTACGGGACAAGAGGCTAGGGGTGGCGCTAGTGTTAGCGAGCTGGGGTTCTCTTGGGTGAGACTGAGGCGGCTCGTCTCAGGAAAAAGTGCTTCGGAGTGAAGCGCAAAAAGTTCTTTGGGAGTGTATAGTGAATTACGGTAAATAAACATGTACAGAAAAACTCCGTGTCTGTGTTCTTCCTCATTTCATGACGACGTCACACTATTATGTACGTATTGTCGCGGAGGACCTCGCGTTCTTAGCCCAGATCATTGCGTTCCTAATGCTGTTCGTCTGACACCTTGCGGGGATCTCTTCGAACCGGGTGGCTCTCTTGGGTTGGTGTTGAGTATTTATTTTATGACTCCTCCCTCGCGTACAAGGACTGGGATTGGGAGTCTGGGAAGTGGTTAGACGGGTTATTTTGTTCATGCGATATTGTGTTCATGCACGAGCGCGGGGCTCAGATTCGCGATACAAACATATCACTCGCTTCCTAGGGGGCAAGTCAATAACCTCGACTGCCAAAATTGATATCTCACTGTTCCAGATGTTCGTAATGGAAAGTAATGGAAGGGAAGGAAGACTGTTAATTCAAAGAATTACATATACATATCTTTCGTAAGCCAGTTGTGAAAATTAAAGGCAATTAGAACATTAATTTTTATCATTTCTGGGCTTACGTATACTATATTTCAATATGAGGCATTTTTCTATTGCTAAAGAATGTTATAAATCATTAATTTTCCCTAATTTTATATGGTGTAAATACAAATGCTCTTCTAAATTTAGATACAAGTGCAATGAAATAAAGTACCTTTTTCTTCCAATTTTGATTTTTTTTGAGAGCGTAGGCTTCCGCGGCCGGAGTCAATATTAAGTTGGCTGTCCGGGTGACGCCGCGTCCATGGCAAAGGTGCCGCGTCCATGGCGAAGGTGCCGACGCATTACGCCCTGAGGAAGGTCGCAGAATGGCGACCGAAACGTCGGCACCTTTGCCATGGACGCGGCGTCACCCGGACAGCCAACTTAATATTGATTTTTTTTGCCTTTTTCCTGCTTATTATTCATTTTTCGGCTTTTCAGGCATGTTAAACGCAGATTATCTAGTATTTTCTTTGCTTATTTGAAAGTATACTGCAGGTCCATATTTACATTATTAGAGATCCCAATTAATAAACTTCATTTTTCAACATTATGTAATAAGTTACAATGTAAAAAGAACTGATGAAAATTATTTTAGTTTTTAAAAATTTTATTCCATTATATTTATATAGCTAAAAAGCTGGTTTTAAATTTCTTTTTAGACTTTGTTTGGCTTTATTTCTTTCAAAATTGGTTTGTTTCTATAGAATTATTTTCAATTATTCGACAAATTGTTACTTTTCAATTAATCGTTTAATTGAAATTGTACTTCTTTCGATTAATTAATTGAAAGTGTACAATTAATTGAAAGCGGCGGCGGCAGCGGCAAGCCGTGGACACAGCATACCAGGATAGAGCCGTGAGAGTGAGTCTCACCGCCTAGCATCGGTCCTTTAAAGGGAGCCAGCCGGTACCCTGAGGGAAGTGCGGAGTGCCGACGAGTCGAATCCAGTGAACCAGCAGTCGGTAATCTATCGTCGTGGGGCGGCGGTCACAGCCAGCAGTCGGCGGGAAATGTCCAGGAGCCGGACGTGTGGAGAAGCAGGGAATTGGAGATTGCCAAGGACTGGCAATGTGGCGGCTAGTGGTAGTTACTACCCGTCGGTCTGATGCCGTAGGAAGACGGCACAGCTCAGGGAGAGGCTATACAGACGGTCGCACCGTATTCCTTTGTGCAAATAACGTGACGGCAAACAGGGCCCTCAGTTAACAGAAAATGCATGAGAATCAGTGGATATTAGGCCAGTGCAGTTTAGGAAAGTAGAATCGAAGCTACTGCCAAACTTGACCCCGCACCTCTTATTTCGTGGAATATCAACAACCGAAAGTTCGTGTATCTGACAGAATCAACGCGGTGGGCCCAGGATTTAACACACTTTTGAGATCACACAGGCTTTTGAATCGTTTTCTATGAGTTTGTGGCTTGAGTGTTGTCTTCTCTTTACATCAAAACGTGTTAATCTGTGCCTTTGTGCACAATTGTGTGACCGTTTATGAAAATGGAGTGTGATCGTTGTAGAGATGATATTACTAATGAAGTTGGTCATAAAACTTTATGATATTTTTCCTAAGGACATTAAGTTAATTGAAGACTTTGGTGCAGAGGAGAAAGTGTTGTTTTCATTAAGGACTAACTGTGATATCACCAGTGGCGTCTCCTGGCTAGTAGATGTGGGGATGAGATCATGACATTACAGATTGAACGCATAATTCCAAATATTTAAAGTCTGCGTCATTCTACTTTACTCTGAGGTATTTTAGAAGTGTATGTTGCAGACACATTCTGAATCTTCCTTGAAAATCATTTTCTCATTGCATGCACTAACTTTTATAAACAAAACAATAAAACTAAAAAAATAACCACAAAAAAGTACATACCTAATTTTTGAACTCGAGATCTATTCGCGTTGTCTTGGTTGTCCATCACAATCTACCTTACGTTTTTCGGAATAGGAGAAAGAACTGCACCGAATTTCACGAATCCTGTCTATGACACAATGAAACGTTTCACTACTGTTCCCTGCCACAAATAACTCGCCCACTACCACAAATGAACTGGATGAGCTCGCCATATCGCACACGCACACATACACAAGTTTTATTCTTTCGCGTTACAATTTCGAATTCACGATTCTCTTTAACACATCACCAACTAGGCAAAGTAGTCTATTTAACGCACATTCAGTAGTAAACAGCATTTACGCTAGAACGCAGAACATACATGAACGAAATAACATCGCGCGCACCGTTTCGAGTTCGATTCATTTCTGTCACCATTTCCTTACATGATGGGAGTGATCTTGTTTTGTCAGGCCTGCTAACACACACCGTGTTACCCAGTTGTACTGAATCAGATTCAAATGTGCTTGAGCATAGTTGGCAGACTTGCTTGGCTTGTAAAGAAAAGCAATCGTGCCGTCTGCGCCCCGCTCCCCGCTACCGGGTCACAATAGTGGCACGTGACGTCTGGGATTCCCAGGCGTGCTGCCGAATTATGAGAGAGAGGAGGGGGTATGGAAGGTTATTGGGAGGGATAAACGAACGCCAATGAGAAGCCTTTGATGTGAGGCTATGTCACATCTCCGGCAGTCGAAACCACCCAGCTTAAACATCAGGGGGCCGTCACGGGGTAGGGAAACCTTCACACCTCCCACCACTTTCTCGTATAAACGCTGGTGGGGACGCCCGGGGACGCCTGACTGGGTCCGCCATATCCGGGCCCGGAAATTACGTACGACTACTGGGATCAACAGTACCCTCTAGCGACCATTTCTGACAACTACCGAAGAGAACGTAACTTCCTGTTTCTATGTTTTGAAATTTATGATTGTGGTGAACCGCTGGTGAACCGTTTCACAAAGAGTGGCTGTGCAAAACGAATGCCCTTTTGTGGATACCTTTGTTGAGAGGATCGGAGAGGATACCCTTTGTTTCTTCCCTGCAAAATGCCACGACAGAGGCGATGCCAAATCTGTTTGCTTTTCCCAGCGATGTTCAAAGGTAATTGTGTTTAACACATGTGCTCGATATGTTAATCTTACATTTTTATAAAATTAAATTATATTGTTCATGCTTTGATCATTATTAGTAGTAGTAGTAGTAGTACGATAGAAATACTTTCATAAAAATGTGAAAATTATTACCATCACTATATTTTTTTGTGGAATAAATAGAAGATGATAATATTATTGATATTTTTTTTAATATAACTTCAGGTGTATAAAGTAGCTGAAAGCAATTGGCGTCCTGATGGCTTCCTGTTCATGGCGCACTGTAACTAGTGGTCAATATGTGTGCGTAGATCATTTTACACCACACATGATTAGTGCCTCTAGGAGAGTGCTGTGTAACGCAGTACCAACTCTCTTTTCTGATGTATGTCCTGAGGTACCTGACAGGATGCTCAGGGCATTCTTGCAGAGTGTACCAGAGGAGAGAGGTAAAGTATTCACTGTTTACAGTTATTGCACATTTGCTTTTAGGATGTTACGAGCACATTTTAATTTAACATTATTTTTTTGTCTCTAGTCTTTTCCTTTCATTCAAGTGAACAGAGCTTGCAAACTTTGGGTTTGGACTGGACCAGGCTGTCTTCAGGTATTGTGAAATCCACCAAACAATGGTGATTATCAGTGGCGTAGCGTCAGGGGACGCTAAGATGCTGAGCATCCCCACGTGAAATATTAATCAAAGACGACTAAATATTGTATTGATAATCTTTCAAGTGAGTGAAACACATTCAGCGAAACACGTTTTGTATTTATTTTAAAGTGATTTCCTATGATTGAATTCCGCGCGTTTATACAAGCTGGTCTCTGATTGCTTGGACGCTAAACTGATTCTAGCGTCTGCCGCGAGGTTGCGACGAGCAATAACGCATGCGCAGACGGTGAGGTTCTCCCCTCCCTTCTTCACCCCTGCCCCAGGATTCTCGAGTCCCGAAAAGCTAGCATACGGGCAGCATACTGCTGGTGACAAAGGCTTATGAGAGCAAGTTGCTCTTTTATGCACGAGAGCGCAGCACACTTGAGGTTGTCGGAGAAATATTTTTCTTTCTCACTCGTGATTCCGTGCTTGGTAATTAGCACAAGTAGTAGTTATAGTGCTTGCCTACTAATTCTCAATTAATTAATAAGAAGTTGAATCCTGACTATATAATTTTATTTTGGTTCGAAATATATCAATTCACAAGAGATCTCATTGTCAATCGCGCGTGAGAACTTAAAGCGTAGCTATTTCATAATTTGCTTTCAAGAAGTCTCCTGACATAAATTTGTTGAAGTAGTGTAACATTTGTTTCAATAACCTAGATTCTAGAGAACATTAAGAATCACGACGTCTTCAGTTCGCATTATTATTGAGCATCCCCAAACACACGAGAAACGCTACGCCACTGGTGATTATATTCTTGTAATGGATGACACTACAATTTCTGAGCACAAAAATTGAATAAGCTGCTCAGAAATTCTGTGAAAAACATTTGTTGCATCTTGTAAACATTACTTGAAGCAAGTACCATTAAAATTGTATTAAATTCAATGAAATTAGCAAAACATACTTTAAAGATGACAGAAAGAAGTAAAAAGTGACTTGGTAGTAAAAATCGATGATAAATGCAAAAAAGGGCATATAAAAATGGGTCATTTCCTTTTGTTACAACAAGAGCTGGGAAGTTAATGCAATTGCAAGTTTTTTGTCAATGGTCATATTTCCCTGAAATTGTAAAATGTATGTTTCATGGCAAAATATTGGAAATAAAATAAGAAATTATTTGCATATACTGCATACCTTGTGTTTTCAGAGCTTTTTGGCATATAAATGAATGTTTTTTCATATTGTTCGACTTCTTCGCTAAAATAACACAAAACCATAAATTTCCAAGTAAAAAATTTGTATTAATACAAAGCATGAACTTTCCTGTTGCTTCAAATATGTTAGTACAATGAGTAGATACTTTGTTTTTAATTTGCATATTCCCTGTCTCTGGGTGGCAAAAATATGTAATCTTGTTAAATATCTTTTTATGGCCAAACATTTTTGGGGCATATTTGTATGCATATTTCAGGGCTAAGAGCTTGCATAAGCTTCCCAGTTCTAGTTATAACATAAAATGAATATCTATACTAAAAGGTACTGGTCTAAAGTGAAAAGATAAGGAATTACATTTCGTTCAAATCCACCCCCTAGTAATTAGCCTACTCTGTTGATAGTGAACTCGGATACAGTGAATTCTCAGTTATAGTGAGCTTAAGTCATTGGTCTTGTTTCATTTACATTACAAATAAGCATAAGCAAACCCTTACTTTGTGAATGCCTGCACAGGAAAACAGTTGTTGAATGGCACTGATGAACATAAACTAGTGTTATACAGAATAAACTTTGTATTATTGTTTGATAATTGTCCATCACTTTTAATAATTTAGATTTGTCATTTAAAAATGAAGAGAACTCAAGTTCTACAGCTGAAAGAAGCTTTTATTTATTTATTTTTAATGAGGTCCATTCACTAGCCAAATCAAACAAAAAGAAACTATCCTCATTATCTTCATGTATTTTTGAAGTATTTTAAATATTTCTTTTTTAAATACACCTATTTTATGTATTTAAATACTGCCCAGCCCTGTCTACATTTTATTTGCAATGTATTACATATTCTTTTAAAATTATTCATGAAAGATTAGAAAGACATTTAGTTCAAATGTACATGGTTAATCTAATTTATAGAACTTACAGAATTCACTCCACAAAATATTATTAAAGTTTGTCTCCAGTTTTCCCTCTCATGTTGGATGGGGTTTTTACCAGAACTAAGCAATATTAAAACAAAAGGCACTGATCCACATTGGAATGTTTGAAACAATGCTCGGTAACTCGCAGATTTGTAAATGGTCAATTGTGTGAAAAAGATTAAAGAACTTGTTTTCAGCCACACAAATGTATAAAATTTGTTTACTGGCTAATCTGCAAGCTACAGTATTTGTCCATCCTAGTTATGCAAGAGAAGCATTCGATTAAGACATTATTTTACTAAAAACTTTGGTGTGTATTGTAAGTCATAGTTGAACAGTATTAGTACATATTTATGTTAATATTATGTATATTATTCCATATAAATCTGAGCATGAATAAGAGCTTGCACTGTAACAAGTGGGCAAATACATAAGTATATATTTACTACATATCAATGTATTGACAGTATATGAATTCAATTTACACGTTTTGTATTTACAAATCTTAGTATGTTGATTCATTTCAGTGCTTTGAATCTTGGGCCAAAGGGTTTTGAGATTAATTGATAGGATCTTACTTATCTGTTTGTATGTTATGACTAGAAAAGTTCAAGTCGATCACTCAATTGTATTTTCCTATGTTTAACTCTTACTGTTTGGTAACGGTGCATTTTATACATTTCACATTGCAACTCACTTTAGGCTTATTGCAATATCCATATATCTGTGTTTTTTTTAATTGTCATCACTGTATGCCAATGAATTATGCTATGTTTTTGCTGCTTTTTATAATTTCTTTTTGAATAGATTGTCAGGGTTTAAATATGTATGTAGGGAGCCAACAGAAAGTTGAATTAGTGATATTTCACAATTTTTGGATGTATGTGTTTTGTGCCTTTGTATTATTCCATGTTTAATTTGAAAATAAATGTTAAAATGTGAAATCACTTTCGTTTATTTTGCATGTTTATCCTAGATTTCTTTCCCTGCCTTCAAATTCCTAAATAGTGTAACATTTATTTTGTTCTTAATTCATCTGCAAATCATATGTACTTATAAATACATTCAAAAGTCAATATAATATTGGAAGTGAAACAGAGCTGTACTCTCTTGACACCGGGGTCGTCTTCGCTACTCGTTTGGAGTGGGTGGTCGTGATTGGCTGATTCGTATTCCCGGCATATTTTTAAAGCTTCAACGCTATTGGGGCCCGCGAATGGCGGCGTCCCCCACTCTCTCTGTCGGTTCCCCCCACCAGGTCAAATAAGAGCTCGCCAATATACATTGAGTGCCGTCTCTGTTATATACTCTCTGTTAAACATACTGCATGGCCGTGAGTTCAATAACCTCGCCAACGAAATGAGGTCGTTCAAGGGATGTTTCTCGGCCCGTCACATCCAGCAAGGGGACTAACGCCTATTGGACCGCGCACGTATATGGCGGGAGGGAATAGAGAAACAAAGGGAGATACTTAACAAAAGAAAATAAAATACTTTACTGAAAATATTTTTAAGTGATGGAAAACTAGGGGATGTAACACATCACTCGCATGCATTGAACCTACGCCACTGGATATCACATCTCTCTTTAAGTATCAAGAGATAAAATAGTACAACAATTTGATCTCTTTGGCCAGTCTTTTTCAGATCCTTACAAAAATCATAAAAAGTCCTTTGAGAGAAATAACTTTGGCTCGCACAACGTTCGCATAACTAACAAGAATTAAAATTTGTCGGACAATCTTATGCCAGGGAAATTATTGTGTCCATCATGTTATTCTAAAATTCAATTGCGATCATTGCGTCTAAGGAGTACTGTACGACTGTTCGTATCTCTGCAGAAACCTTCAGAAATAGTAAGCAGAATGGTAAATTTAAACGCGAAAACAAACAAAACGCTGCATTTTCTTATTTGTTGTATTTTATAAATAATTTTTGTTTTAAGCGGTTCAGCTTTCAAAATCAGGAAAACCATATTTTCAATTATATTGTTTTAGAGTAAACTAAACGTAATAATGAAAATTATATATTATGCCACTTTTATGTTTATTAATTGTTAAGTAAAATTAATTATTTTAAATCAATGTAGATTTTAGTTTAAAATAGCTTCAAAATAATGTGATACTACTTGGCACAACGTATCCTCAATGGGGAAATGAAGCCTTTTTTAAGTTTTCAATTTTTTAAAATACTTTGAGTACAATCTAAATGTTGTAATTTTTATTGACGTTTGGTATGATAGCGGTCTGTCATGTATGCAATTTTCAGATTTTTACCTGGTCCCCCAACAGAGAAATTGGGAAAATTGGGAAATAATCCAAAATTCCAATTTTCAAGAGGATGTTATTTTCAAAGGGTACGCTATATACCAATGACTTTTTACAAATGTAACTATACTGTTGTGTGTAAAAGCACAGAAAAAATCAAAACTGAGATTCTATTCTTTCTATGAAAAATTACTCTCTGAAAATCGAATTTCGTTCATTCGCGTTCCACAGATTTGGTTGCAAATATTTCCCTAATAAAAACATAGAAAATATGTAAATAACATTTCGATTTGCAGGCTAGAGTATGCTGAAACGAATTCTTTTCATTCTAGAACGCTAGAACAACCTAGAGCTGAGTAATTTAGGAAAGGGTAAATGTCTGCAAATGCGAAAAATGGCGCACGGCGCGAAACAAAAATAGCCGCTATTTGTAAACCAGGTACAATAAGAAATGGTGAAAGATGTTTTTGAACAGCCAAAACATAAGCAAATTTGTATACAAAATATGTTGGTTTTTTTTCGAGATGGTCGAGCGATTATGCCACTGAAAATGGATTGACCCCTTTGCGCAGGGGTGGGCTCTCAGTCAAGCAGGCCTGTCGCGAAACGTACCTCGTGCGCAGTGGAAGCGTTTAAGTTCTTTCCTGTACTATACTGCGGTTTTCTAACTTTGCCTCTCTAGGCCCGTCTTCACGATGGAATACGTCACGATATTTCCCGACGTTCGTAGACGTGCCGCCAGATATCGCATGATCGTGACCGTATCAAGCAGTGCTTGCGATCATGCGACTTCTACCGGCGCAACGGAGAAAGACGCGAAATGCCGTGTGATATTCCATCGTGACCATAGGGGCTTGACGGGCAAAGTTAGAAAAATCGCAGTATAATGTAACATTTCAGTTTTTGTGCATTAATGAATAATAACAAAAATCATTATTTCTGTACTTTTGTCCTAAGGGTCCTAAGTGCTCTTCTCTTATTTGTTTAATATAAATTAATTATACATATTGAAATTGATGTAAATTCTTCCTGTTGGTCCTGGTATAATTGGAGGTGTTGATGGTACGAATAAATATATAAATTTGACCATATAGGATCAATCAAAATTGATTTCAGGAATTAAACTTTAAAAAACATTTATTAATGGCTCAACGTTTCGCACGTTTTGTACATGCCTTGTCAAGAGCAATTATGGTAACGGTTAACAATGTTATATAAATTAACATAAAACAATAGAATTTACAATTTTCCTCTGTACTTGCCAATCTAATCATGGAACAAATAGAAGTCTTCTGCTTCTCCCAAATTCAATTCCATGTCTTATTTTATTAGAGGTACATGGATGACTTGATTACTTGTTTACATCAATACAATGTCGACACTTTGGTCGATATACATAACAAATTCCACCCCAGGTTAATCTTTACCACAGAATTTGAGAACGAAAAAAGAGAAATTAGTTTTTTAAATCTTAAATTAATTGTTAAACAAAATAAAATTATAACAGACTGGTATCAAAAGCCAACCTTTTCAGGAAGAGTTTTAAATTATCTATCCAAGCATTCTAAAAATCAAAAAATAGCCATGGTTTACAATCTTGTAGATTCCGCACTAAATTTAGCTAATCGTGAATTTCACAACAAAAATCTAAAGATAGTCGAAAATATCCTGAAAAACAATCTCTACCCATCATTCTTTATTAATAAATATATTCAAAAAAGATTAACACACAAATCCAAAGCAATTACCAGCAATAAAAATTTACGAATACCCTTACCATTTTATGAACCTGTCAATGATAAAATAAAAGCCTATTTCAGAAAATACAATTTAGACATTGTATTTTACAATCTAAATAAAACTAGCCATCTTTATGACAAGCAGAAGGATAAACCTAGACTAGGAGATAAATCTAATGTTGTATAGTCCATTCCTTGCAATGATTGTCAGCAGGTGTACATTGGGGAGACTAAACAATATATTAGCAGACGGATATACCAGCATAAATATATCAACAAAGACGCGGATTTGCATACCTCTTTAACCAAGCATAGGACGGAACTTAACCACTCCATTGCATTTGACAAAGTCAATATTTTACATAATGAAAAACAAACATTAAAAAGGCTAATTGCCGAAATGTGTATAATAATGAATGATACGATGAACACAAAAAGTGACATACAGAAGCTGAACCAAATTTATAAAATGTTAATGCTGCACCAACTTCCATAATTGTATTATTTTTTTTGCCAATCCCACATGTTCGAAATGTTTATTCCTTAACATATCTAAATGTGCTGCTCTCATAAATTGCATAATGTAACTATTTGTTTTGACAAGCCTTCAAGGTTTTGTGGATGTACCAGCAATGTAAATATTTAACTCAAAAATTGTAAATTCTATTGTTTTATGTTAATTTATATAACATTGTTAACCGTTACCATAATTGCTCTTGCCGTTACCATAAGCCGTTACCATAAGGCATGTACAAAACGTGCGAAACGTTGAGCCATTAATAAATGTTTTTTAAAGTTTAATTCCTGAAATCAATTTTGATTGATTCTATATGGTCAAATTTATATATTTATTCGTACCATCAACACCTCCAATTAATTATACATACATTATATTATTATTAAATATAAATTGTGAGTGATGAGAAAAAGTTTGAATTGCATTTATTTGAGTATTCCGCTATTTTTTCGAATAATCAAACTTTTTTATGAAATGCTGTTAGCAGACAAATACAAATAATCGAGATTACGAAATTACAAATGAAATTTCGAATCGTAAGATCATAAAAATTAAAATATTATGAGGAGTCAATCTGCCTCCGTATCTGTTTTCGCGTTCCCGAATTTCATGTCTGTAGTTAAGGGTTAATGAAAGAACTCACTTCGGAAAAGAAATTTTATTTGAAGGAAGAATCTCTATGTTCAATTTTGTAGTTCTAGGAAGACGCCGAAAAAATTAAATCTTTTGCAGTTATCGAAAATTGAGAGTTAACTGTGAAAATCGGACCTATGCCACCACTTCGTGTATGCTGTGGTCAGCATTTGAAGCTGGCGCGCGCGCAGCTGTACGCCGCGCGCCACGGAGCTCGCCGACGCGGAACGCTGGCCAGCGAACGTCGGAGCTGGCGGAGTAGCGGTCTGAGAATCACCGAGTCACAGCAGTGAGGCAACGCAGGGGAGTCGCTGGGAGAGAGTCTGTAGCCAGGGAGAGAGACACACGCAGAGGGGCCGCACCAGTAGTCGTGCGGAATACGTCGCGACTGCCAGCCAGGAGGCGCCGTGCAAAGGGACGCACGGCAAGATTGCGTGCTGGAATTGCACGCGGCGCAGTCGCGCAGTCAGGTGTGTGTAACAGGAGCAGTGCTAAGTGACGCACTAGAGAGATCCGGGCTTGAACGTTAATGCCAGCCGGAAGAGAGCAACTCCTGTATATTTGATTGTGTAATGTAAATAGAATGATAGAAGGAATAAATGAGTAGTTATTAAGATGACGTACTTCCTTTCATTGACAAACATAACATTGGCGACGAGGATAAACGTCGGAGTGAATTGAGGAGGAAAAAGACTGCTTGCTATACGGGCGTCGCCACATAACATTGGCGACGAGGAAAATTAAGAGAATTGTTGTTGCCGGCCGTCGCCATAACATTTGGCGACGAGGATAAACTTGGAGTGTTTGTGGCTGCAGGCGTTACGACGTAACAATTGGGTGACAAAAGGTTTTGCAAAATGGCTACAGAAATGGAAATTGTGCAAGTGCTAAAGGAAATGATAAAGAAGCAGGAGGAATTCGGAAAGCAAATGGAGCAACGGTATCGGCAGTTCATGGAATAATCGGAGAAGAAGCATGAAGAACGGCTGCAGCAGATTGTGGCGTGTAAAAAATGCAACAAGTCATGTTTGGACGACACGCCGCAGCAGGCGTGTGCGCGGCAGTCGCACGGGGTGCGGCGCGGCAGATAGATCACGAGACCGTTGTAGCAGGAGCTGCAACCCCGGAGGTCGCTGGGTTGGCGACACAAGCTGGCCGTTGGGACGACGGCGCAGAGCGGCGCGGCATTGGGCCGCGACAGCGGCGAGACGCCATCGCGGAGCGTGGTGGACGAGGCCAAGGGCGTTGTAGCGGCGGTCGCCAGCGAGGTTGACATGGTGGAAGTGGCCGCTCCTAGTGACGCAGCGAGCCAGAAGACTCCGGGCGGCGCAGCGGTCGGCGGATACAGCACTGGCGGTAGGCGTGGCAGACGAGGAAAGGCCACGTTTTCGGCACAAGATAAAGTGGCTGTGAGTTACCACGACAGGGATGCCTCAGCGAGGGTAAACGCGCTCGGCGACAGTGAAGTGCACGCAGCGAGGTAGGAACTTGAGTAATAATAGGGCAGTGAAGAGAAACAAGCCTCGTAGGAAATACAGTAATTGGGAGCGTGATTGTGCAGTAAAAAGCCGTAGATTCAAAGTGAATTATGGAAAGATGCAAGTAGGAATGGAATTTTTTCAGGACATGTTCATAAGACTTGAGCAGGAATATACGGTAACGGGTGAGAATGAAATGTGTAGAAAAATTTATTGCGAGATCAAAAGAGATAACAGCGGTAGAACCGGTCGGAATAGTGAAGGAACTCAGATCGCAAGTAATAAAGTTAGCAATTCGGAAATTCTGAGTATTTCGATAAGCGAACTGGCAGTGTTGAAACAAAGTTACTGTGAAACGGAAATCAATGAGACTGCGAATGTTGATAATGATCAGGTTGCTAGTGAGGAACTGTCGATAGCAGAAGTAAAGATAGAGAAAAATCAGAGTAATGGCAAAGTAGTTAGTGATTCGGATGAGTACGTAGCCTCGGAGAATAGAGAGATGGCAACAGGTAATGAGTGTAGTAAACAAGAGCGCGAGTTGCAGTGCAGTAAAGAGCAGAAGAAAAATGATAAAGTTGAGTGGGGCGCGCAAGCAAATTAAAGCGGTAACTTTGGCAAATTCTGGGTTACTTAGTGAAAACTCAGTCAATAACAGTTATGTGGAAAGGGTTGCAACAGAGGGAAATTATGTTAGTCATATTGTAATTTGTTATGATAGTAATTATGACGAAGTGGTTGCAACGAAAGAGAATGTTAGTGATATTGTAATTAGTTTTGTTGGCAGTTATGAGGAAATTCTGGCAACGGAGGAAAATGACAGTGGTGTTGTAATGGGTTATGTGAAATATGCAGAGCAAAATAGGGAACAAGTAAACAGTAGGAAGGTATGTAAAGTGCCAGTGCAATGTATAGTTAAAGCAGGTGTTAGAACAGTTATTAGAAAGAAGGCAATGCGCATAAGGCGTGACAAAAAAGAAATGGTAGGTGTACGAAGCGATGGAAATAGCAAGTATAGCAGTGATGGCGACAATCAATACGCGGTGAAACGTCATGCAGTGCAGCGAAGAGGTAGACGCCGGGTACAAGGTGAGAGTGGCAAGAACACCGGGGGCAGATTTGAGTGCAAGCTAGCAGAATGGCATTGGGAGTTTAAACGACGAAAGTGCTCTCGGGTGAGCGTGATAAGCTTAGGCAGAGATACAGTATTGTTGAAGCAGGGAGTGACGGTGCAAGTGACAAACATATGCAAGTTTGGGAAAAGCATATGGTCTGTGGAAAAACTAAGTTTAAGACTAAAATTGTTAAATACATTAGTGACTTGAATGTTTTTTGGGAACTAATCAGCTATTTAAAAATAGGACATGTTTGTTTTGAGGGAGTCCAGTTTTTGTGGTGGTATGTTTGTTGTAAATATTAACATTAGGGCCAAAGTGTGGCAAAGTACATAAATATTTTGAGATTTTGTTTGTTAATCACATTGTTTTTGCAATTTTTTGGAATAAGGTTCCCTGTTAAGGCTAAGGATCGCCTATGTTTGGAATTTAGCAACAATTGTAAAGTAGAGGATAAGGTTCCTTATATACAGTAAAATTTTATTGGTGTATTATATGTACAATTGGTGTTTCTGCGGGAAAAGTGCATGTGTTGTACTTGATATTATGTTCTGAGATTTTGGGTGTAGTGTTTACAGTGACACATCTGCCAGCAAGGATAGCGCCGAATGGGCGATGGAACGCCATTCGACGCATTTGGAAGGGGAGGAGTGCTGTGGTCACCGTTTGAAGCTGGCGCGCGCGCAGCTGTACGCCGCGCGCCACGGAGCTCGCTGACGCGGAACGCTGGCCAGCGAGCGAGTAAGCCTCGGGCCGAGGCTAACCCGGTCCGCGCCGCCCCTATTTAGGCGGGAGCAAGTGGCGGCCAGAGCAGTAGCGGAGTAGTGGTCTGAGAATCACCGAGTCACAGCAGTGAGGCAGCGCAGGGGAGTCGCTGGGAGAGAGTCTGCAGCCAGGGAGGGAGACACACGCAGAGGGGCCGCACCAGTAGTCGTGCGGAATACGTCGCGACTGCCAGCCTGGAGGCGCCGTGCAAAGGGACGCACGGCAAGATTGCGTGCTGGAATTGCACGCGGCGGAGTCGCGCAGTCAGGTGTGTATAACAGGAGTAGTGCTAAGTGACGCACTAGAGAGATCCGGGCTTGGACGTTAATGCCAGCCGGAAGAGAGCAACTCCTGTATATTTGATTGTGTAATGTAAATAGAATGATTGAAGGAATAAATGAGTAGTTATTAAGATGACGTACTTCCTTTCATTGGCAAACATAACAGTGTATGCCTCCTTAAGAAGTGTATTTTACTTTATTCTTACAAGAAATTTAAAGAAAACATTTGTACCCGTATTTGAGAAAATTTTGAAAATGTCGGGGGGGACTTCATGTAAAGCACCCCCATATTTTCAAGAAAGTTTTTCAAAATCGCGGCGCCTCGAGTGGAACCAGATCGACCGGAGTATGTCCATTTTGGAAGAAATCGTTCTTGGTTTAGACGCTAATGGTGTTCACCGACGTTTTGAGAAAAAATAACTCTTTTTCGGTATCAGAGGACCCCAAAACATTTATTTCCGTTAAAATGTCGAAATCGATTTTCCGCTTCATTACATAACTTTCCCTATACTACGTTGTGTAACAATGTGTAAAACATTCTGATTTGAATATCTTGACATCAAACACTGACAAAAAACTGAACTAGCGATGTTACAGAATGGCACAGACTTTCGCGTATTAGTTCTCTATTTCCTTTAGTCTCGGCTAGCTATTCGGTCTTGCCACATATTCTTGCCAGATGCCATTTATTGCCGCCCCAAGTACATTTTTCGACATTTTCTTAATTGTTCGGTTTTCTAATAGAAGGACGGAAATATTATTTTAAAAACATTAAAGAACAGTAAAATCTAGATCCATATGGCAATTTTCTTTGAAATATTTGGAGTCGTTTCTAACAAAATATCATTTAAGAGCTATAGTTAAGCGAGCTAAATTCGAAATTTGAAGCTCTCTTGCACAGAAAATGTATGAGTTTTCGGAAAGCTTCATTAGACGTTATTTTAAGAACTGTAACTCACAAATACAATAGTGTTTACAAATTGCTGGAAATTGCTGGAGATTTTATTCTGACACTGAGAGAGAGAGGGAGAGGGAGAAAGAGAGAGACACACACACACGTCAGTTACAAGAAAGAAGACTAATCTACATAAATAGGAAACAGTGTCTATAGTTTCCTTAAAAAAGTAAGCCCTGTAATAGCAAAAATAATACTGCTCTGTAATATTTTTTCCAAAGTAGTACTCAACTGTATTATTTTCAGCAAACGCCGATATCAATAAGTTTAACTCACGACGTAGTAATCTTATTCATCAGATGGCAGTATCAATAGCTTACTACAAAAAATTCACCTACAATTCATGTACACACACGTTGCCAGATGACATTAAACGATTAAATTTGATAGAAAAGTTTAAGTCCCAAGTAAAATGTTTTCTGCTGCATATCTGTTTCTATATAATTCGAGACTATACCGAGCATCAACTAGTGGTGCTACAGAATGGCACAGATTTTCCCGTATTAGGGCCGGTATCACCAAGAGTGAAGTAAAGTTAAGAATAGCTACTCGAGAGTAAGCATTACTCTGGGATATTTACACTCGCATAAAATATAAGCGTTTCACCACGCTTCTGGAGGATTATTTTACTCTAGAGTACATACTCTCCGGTTTACTCTGCGAACCGACTGAACGCGCAATTTTTTATACACAGCAGAGTGCGATTCAAGAGGCCGTGTGCGACTGTGATGCTATGAACCAATGCGGACCAACAGGAACCTCTAGTTATTTTCTTTCATTTTTCAGTTTGGGAGTTCTTGGCGGTGACGTGTTAGGTTATAGTCTTGTGTGGTGTTTTGAGTTAGCGTAGGTTATTTCTTAGTTTTTGTATCTTTATTGTCCAGTTTTTCGAATATAATTACGAATTAGTATGCAAACGTCTAATTTTTTATTTGTTGCTAATCTCGCGCTTTCTAAAATTGTATTATTATTTATTTTATTTGTTTCACTTTTAAAATGTGTTAATCTTTCAACTTTATATTTTAAATGTTGGAAATGGATTCTGGAACTCAAAAAAACGTGCGCAGATTATTTTCTCCCCTATACGTCATATACAGTTTTTACTGTGTTTTTTTAACTGAATAAATAAGTTCTTGTAGTTATTATTTTTCCTTTTGTCATTCTATATTTACGACCTTTATTTCGTATCCACATCCGTAAAAAAGAAATTTACAAAGTCCTCCACAGTTTATAATGTACCTGATGAAGTTAACATCGTACTTCACAAAGAAAGTACTTTGTTTAATGCCCTTAATAGCCCTAGGTTTAATGCCCTAAATGCCCTTAATAGACATTCTGTTTTGATCAGTGGCGTGCGGTGATAATTTTAGAAGGGGAAGCACTTTTGAAGTCCAAGGTATAAAAAACGTAAAACAATTAAAGATTATATGAATTTTCACAAAGTGTGAATATTCCCGGGCGTCTTGCATACGAACATCACAGGTCGGCCGGGAGTAAACAGATCCCAGGGAAAATTTCTTTGCCTAAATGCCTTCTAACATTATAAACAAATATTATTCGGGATTGATGTGACTTACAACTTAATCTTATTTATCGAGTACTTAGTTATTTATTAACAAGTTTTTAAAATCCATTAATGCATTATAGCAGTTTTTTCTTCCATAAAATGAAAAATAAGTCCGTAAACTTTAATATATGGTGAATGTTAATTTGAAAATGTATCTACAGAGTTCAGTAATAATGTATTTTTTCTACTCCCGTTGTATAATGCTATCATTGGTTGGCTGCAACCAGTTGCATAATGATAGCCATTTCGATACAGTTTTCATTATGATACAGGTTCTTGACCAATCACAGAGACGCTTACAAACCAAGTATTGTCACTTCATTAATCAGTGAGAATGCTTGCAGTAAATGTTTCGTTCGAGTGTGTATATTAAAATTGCATTTAATATTATATTATGCTTCTCAGTTTTAATTTCTTTTATCAGTAGTAATTTTTACGTGACATTTTATTTAAAATAAATTGGATCGTAATTTCACTTTAATCCTATTTGACTAGCGCAGTGGTTGTTATTGCAGAGAACATTTGAGTGACGTTATGATCTGAACGCAACCCGTTTTGTGTTATTTGCTGCTGTCGTGTGGTTGTCCTGAAAAACAGGCCAATTCTTTAGTTTAAAATATTTAGTGAATGGTAGTTCTTTTGGGTGGTGTTGACGTTTCCAGAAATGAGAGAAAATGCGAAAATGGTGACGTCGGAATATTATTGCCGCAACCTTTGTAATCGCTCGCAAGCGCTGTGGTAAAACAAAGCCGACTGCGGGTGTAGGGTAGAGAGGTGTCCGCTAGGTGGCCTTGGCTGAATCTTGCATGTCGACTGCCACGAAACGATTCTGTGGAGACGTTTAACTTATAAAAGTTACCATAAGTCGTAGAAAAAGTACCGTATGAAACTCGATGTAATGGGTATTAATACACTCGTGTGAAGTTTACGATACTCGCTCGTACCTCGCTCGTATCGTAATATCACACTCGTGTATTAATACCCATCATTACATCATCGTTTCATAATGTACTATTACGACCTATACAAACAATGGATGTGATGTCCTTTCTACTGTTTTCTTACACTTTTCACATTCTCTGGATGCTCTGCAGTTTAAATTCTTCGGACAAATTTCACGTCCTGTTGGTTCTCTTTCTTGCATCTTGTGTTTCTTGTTTTTGCTCTGAATGCAAATATTGTATTATTTTTTGTATCAACTCTCGCGACAATCCTGGTAGAATTTATCTCATAATAGAACAAGAGCGAATACGATCCAAACTTCCGTCTGCAATTCTTATGAGTTGTGATTCCTCAAAATATCAGTAATGTTTTATTCTTCTAAAAGTTGATCGTGCCTACTTCGAATGTATCACCGGAAACGGGCGTTGGCGTCGTAAGGGCGTTGCGCCGCGCCGAGTCGATGTCCTGTCAACGCGGGTCGTTCCCATTTTCCTCGCTAGATGCCATGACTACTGCGCGGAATGAATTTCCCGATGCATTCTCTTCCCTTAAGGGAGAACTGCAGAACGGTACGCAAAGAATTAGTTTGTTCAGAATACTTTCTTTAACATAACATAAACGTTCTCGCTGTTATTAGGTGCTTTATACTTTTATTGTATTATAATGTAGTAAGCGCCCACGTAAAACACTCTCAAAAAGCCAAAATAATAAATTTTTTCGAACTTGAAATTGCTACCAGTCGATCACGACGAAACGGATTCTCGTACTCATTCTCCTTGCGCACTCCCGGACCGACCCGACTTTTCACGAGGCATGACGAAGTCGAGCGCCTGCACCTTCGTAGAACGCTGACGTCACGAGACGAATTTACACACCGTTTCGAAAACATCGATTTTTACGGTTCAACCACTAGTACTTAGTTCAGAATCTGAGTTGAGTAACCAGTTTTGCTCTGGCCATAAGCAACGAATATTTTAAATACAGAAAGGATTTTTCTGTGCTTTGCTTAGGGGAATAACTAATTCCCTTCATTCCATGGAATGCACGTCACTGGTTTTGATCTGGATTCTGAACTGATTGCATATAATCGTAAGATACCTACAATTAAGAAAAAATAGTTTCTGAAATTATCCTGCTTCTTGTATTTATTTTTTTTGTAATTAGTATGCAAATTATTCGTTTCTTCCATATAGAAGAGCTGATGATTTGGCCAAACATAACCTTGTGACAAAATATCCATTGTCATAATTGGAAGATTGGATAATTGGAAGAATCCATTCTCTCCCGCACCCATCTTTGTCTTCGCACTAGAGGATAATATTCCGAATAATCGCTGGAATCATCTTCAAATACCATAATTTACTAACGTCGAGCCTTAACAACACGTCGGAGGTACACGGACATTGAAAACTGAGTTTACTCCGTAGTTTACCCGGCGAATTTTCGCGGTGTAAATTTACTTACGAAATTACTCTCGTGTAAGCGATTTACACTCGAGTAAAGTGTTGGTGAAACGCTGCAAGACGTTATTCTCGTGTAAACATGATTTACTCCAGAGTAAACTCTTACTCCTTGTTTGGTGAAACCGGCCCTTAGTTTTCTATTTCCTTGGGTCTTCGCTAGCTATATGAAATTGCCATATACTCTTTTCTTGCCAGCTGCCACCTATCACCGCCAAAAGTACATTTGTTAGTAATTCTCTTAATTTTTCGGTTTCTTATTGGTATCACGGAAATATTAATATTAGAATATTAAAAAACACAAAAACCTAGTCCTAAATGGCAATTTTCTTTTAACAATTATGTGCCGTTTTAAAGAAAATTGCGTTTTAGCGCTACTAAAAATGCGAAATTAGAAGCTCATTTTCACAGAAAAGTTTTGAGTTTTCAAAATACTTTATTTGAAGTTATTTGAAGCACTTACACTCACAAATATAATAATGTTTACAAATTGCTGGTAATGTGAATATTAAAGATGTAAGAGATCCTTTAAAAAAATTACATGTGTAATTTTTGAAGAAAAAAAAAAACAAAAAAAAATCCTCAAAATAAGCTTTACGTCATATTACAGAGTGCAATTAGCACTATCCGTTCGAAAAGTTTGAAGAAAAAAATTATAGCCATTTATGAGAAAATGGCGTTTGAGCGTTTCTGAAAATGCGGAAATTTGAACTAGTTTTCACAGAAAACTGTTGTGTTTTCGATAAACTCATAAATATAATAATGTGAACAATTCGCCGCTAGTTTCAATATTAACGACGTGACAGACAGTTCAATATTAACGACGTGACAGTTTATATCATCTCACAGTGTACATTTAGCACTATCCCTACCAAAATTTTAAGAAAAAATTTGTAGCCGTTTTTGAGAAAATCTAGTTTTTGTAATTTTTTAAAATTGCACATATTGCACGCAATATTGCGCAAAAACTAATAAAATTTTAAAAAAATTGTACATGGCCTTAAACAAAGAACTCACTTTGGAGAGCACATTGTATTTGAAGGAAAAATCTCTATCTTTAATTTTGTAGTTGGAGAAAGACGCCGAAAAAACTCTAACTTTCACAATTTTCGAAAATTTAGAGTTATCCGTGAAAATCGGTCCTATGCTATACAATAAATTTAAAGAAAAAATTTGGACCCGTTTTTGAGAAAATTTTGAAAATGTCCGGGGGACTACATGTAAAGTACCCCCTAATTTTGAAGAATCTTTTTCAAAATCTCAAAGCTTCGACTAGAATCAGATCGACCATCCATTTTGGAAGAAATCGTAAGTATGGTTTAGGCGCTAGCAGTGTTCACAGACGGACAGACAGACGGACGTTTTCCTTTCAATTGGTTTTACGATATCAAGGACCCACAAAGGAGGGTTTCTGGCTGCACCACATGTTAGGGTTTTTTTCCGTAATTTAGCACTGGTTTTATCCACTTTTTCGTTATCACGGCCCGGCAATGAATTTTTTCCGCTGAAAATTCGCCATTTTTTCGCGCAGCATTACATAACTTTCCCTATACTACATACATCACTCCGTGTATACGTACGTATACGGGAAAGTAAAAAGAAAGTAACATTAATTTTAACAATGATAGTTAATATAATTATTTACGATTTGGACTGTATAATTCTATAGAACCTGTGACAAGTATTGTACCACAGCTTCTGGGGCGATGACCCCCATCTCGATCAGGTTTTTCGTCCAGTTTCCCTGATCCTTTGAGCAAATGCTGCGATGGCCCCTTGTTTTGCTTCTGGACATAACTGTAACTTCATTATTAGTGCAGGTTTTCTAAATTTCAGTGGGAAATATAGTTATTCAAATTATCGTTCTCCATATTGTCGCGGAAAAAAATATTATTCTTTCATGAAGAACAAGATGAGGATTAAAGGCAAAATTTATAGCTAATTTACCTTTGTAAATATATTTTATTATATAGGAGCGAATATTTTGTCAACAAAACTTGGGGGGAAAACGCTATTCTTTCTATATTAAAAATTCGAGTAGAATATGGCTTAGGATAGAAATCACAGAATTATGAAAACGTGTACAGAATTCACTTCTTTCCATAGCTCGTCACATACAGTTTTTAACTATTTTTGACGTACATAAATAAATAAATAAATAAATAAATAAAGGTACCTCAACAAAATTCCATTTTCCTAGTTACCTTAGAGAAATAAAACCTGTTTCTCAAATATATAATTAAATTAAAAAATAAAATATAATTTGGTTGCTTTCATGATTTGTTAACAAACATTTCAAAAATATATAATTAGTATAATAGAATTTTATCAAATGATTTAGTAGGCATATAAGGAATAGGACATAAAGAAAGCAAGAAGAATGATTTCAGTCAGTTAAAAACATATGAAGCAAAACCAATATCATTCTTTTGAATAGACCTCCACATTACAATGTATTTGAATGATTGTATATTAATGTTCAGATTCCGAAATGATATTTTGCAGATTTAAGCAATTTTGTTGGGCCATAGCCTACTTGTATGCTATTTTATGCATACTAGCGGGCTATGGTTGGGCATACCACCCAACGAATTTAAAAATCATATGCATACTTTTACTCAAAATTCATTTCTTCTGTGAAAAGATATACTATAATGAAAAGGGCGATGTTAGTAACTAGATAATTTTGCAGTAAGGTAGTATATTCTAGTATATATAGTCATATACTCTGTGGTAGGCTAGTATTGAAAAGTTTTGTCAATATGCCAAGAACTAGTAGAATTTCCATATTTTCGGCGATTTAAGACAATGGTAAGCCCTGTCAAGTATCGACACAGTAAAACATTTCCGATAGTTTATCTGGTACTTTTTTCGATGTTGGATGGAGACCAAATCAATCCGAAACCCCAAAATAGCTACGAAAAGTAGATTTCAGGAAAAATCGAAAGGAGAGACAACTCCCGCCCAGTTCCTACTTCTCCCTGTATGCACGTCTCTCTCCAGTCTCCTTCCCTCTCTCTCGATAATCTTTCAAGAAAATGGCGGCAGAACGTATGGAGGACTATTGTCTGTCAAATTTGTGAACTTCGGCGGTGAAATGCCTACTGACAGTAGTGTTGCGAGCATAGAGTTGTTCCGAACGGATCAGTATTACATATTTATTAAAGGGGAATGCGGGTTATGGTGGGATCGTGTTACAGGCGAATTTATTGCCAAGAAAGGTAAACCACTCCCAAAAGTGCAATATGTCAAGAATACGTTTCGATGAAAAACAAGCACATGGGCTTTCTGCTTAAGGATGACACAGACTCATGAGCATTTTCGCGGATGGTTGTTTGCATGCTGTCGAATTCTAAAATTGTTCTCTCTTGTAGATGTGCTTTTCCTTAAGAGTGAATTGAGGCCACCAACTGTCAAATTTCTGAAATTTCATATTATCTCAATATATTGTAAGAAAGACGCAAGGGAAATTGATTTATCAATAAGAGGAAAGTACATATGTGTAAAGTTCCTCTGTATCTTTTTCAGGTTGGGATTTGGTGAATACAAATGACCCATGCTGTCTTGGAGTGTTTTTTGGTATCATAGGAAAAATTGAATTTCAGTCGTTGGAAACGCGTTTAGTTCTCATTAAAGAATGCATTCCAGTCGGTGATTTACCAGGTGGTAAAACTGTTTTCAAAATAAAGTCTGTTGTTTTCCTGCCTTTGGGACTGGGTAATGAAAACAATGAAATCAGTCTCCAACCTTGCAAAAAACACACTGCAAGTACATTCAGCAAAGCTTCAGGTTCTAGTGGTGGCATTTTTGATATCCATCAGAAAGCTGCCTTTGCTAAGACATGGGGTACTATTAAATCTGCAACAAATACGATAAAAAATACTACACAACAAGCTGCAGCGTTAGCAACATCACAGGTATTCTTTACATGAATGAGAAATATTGTGAATTTTTGTATAAATAAATAAATAATGCTTTTGTTGAATTTCCAAAGATATTTTAAATATATGTGCCTTCTTTACCAGGTGAAATCAGGGAAACGTCGTGATAGTAAAGACAGAGAAAAATTTGAACGTCGCATATTAGAAGAGTTGCAGAGAATTTTTACAGACACTGATTCATTTTATTTTTGTTTGTCTGGTGATCTGACCAATTCATTACAAAGACAGAGCATTTTGAGAAAGAACAATGAAGAAGTAAATCATAATGTAATGTGGAAATCTGTGGATGAAAGATTTTTCTGGAATAAAAACATGCTTCAGGATATTATCAACTTAAATGTATGTCTCTAACATGATTACTGTGATAAATAATATCATAAAATAAAATATTAGGTTAATAATGAAATATAAAATAGAACACATTAAATAATGCAATTAATTGTAAATAATAATGGAAAATATAAAATCTTTGTGCATTTGGCAGAAATATAACTGAAGAAGCTTTGCTTTTCCATATTTTAATAATGAAATTTGTGTGAATTGTTAGTTGCATTGCTTAGAATTGTTGAAGTTAACATAAATTAGGATTTCCTTCCAATTCCTATTTTGTTTCATTATTGATTTACATCTCAATTTTTTTTTTTACAGAATCCATTAGCAGATCCATGGGTACTACCTGTAATCCAGGGATTTATTCAAATTGAACATTGTAAAGTGGAAGTTGGACCAGAGCGTTTTGGTAGTGGTAATTTGGAAAATCGTTATGAGGTGAGTTTTATTCTTTATTTACCAGGATTTATGAAAGTGTGACTGTGTTTGTGGATCACCCTTTGATTGGAGTAAGCTTGAGTAGTTTTCAAAATATCTGGAGTTTTGTTAGAATTCTGATATGATTGTTTATATTCTGGCAGGCATAAAGGGAAAAGTTCATGCCTGTTAGTGGTTGGCTAACTAATAAGTGAAATTGTTCTATAATAAATTATGCTTTAAATCTAACCTCAAGTTTTAAAACGTAGGTGTTTTTTTAATCAAGAGATATTTGACTGTGAAAAAGGCACCCTTTTTCATCAAAATAAATTTATTTATTTATATAATGTCAAAAAAAAGATAAAACTGTGTTGGGGGAGAATGAAAGCTGTGTGCGATTTCTTGTGCTCTCACACTTTACCAAGTTGAATTATGAATAAAGGTAGTTGGGAGCTCTTTTGGCAAAATTTGATAACAAGAAACCTTCCCAATTAATTACAGTAGACTTTCGCTAATCTGGCCATTCCTTGCACATATTGCTGCTGGATTAGTGGAGCTGCTGCCAGTTGAGAGGGTTTGAAATTAGTTTCAGCATAAGTCTATAGAGTATTTAAATTAAATCCAAAGATACTGTACATTAATTTTCATAGAAAATTTGTTGCTTTCAAACGTTGTACTCACCAGCAATGGCTTTCTGTGAAGAACCTCTGTTCAACTTATCTAAGATTTTGAGTTTTTGTTTGAGGTGTAGCATAATGTGTTTCCTTTTAGAAGCCGCAGTACCAAACTGTACTGTAAGAAAGTCATTATTTCAAAGATGTATAGCATTGTTTTTAATTTTTCACTCTCATCACATATCTGCTTGAGCAACGGCAGTGAATAATGGAAAGAGATTTAATTGGTAGCTAATTTTTATTTCTGTTTTGCATGCATGTGTGTAAATTATGAAAATCACAGTCTTAGATCTGTTTAGAAAAGTAGCTTCTGATTAGAGTACAGCTTATTTCTGCTCATATGTTATCTAAGTGTTTTCTTGATAGAGAAGTACTCTTCAGTAGCATTAAAGATGTTATTAATCTACACTAAAAAAACATTCAATTACTTCATTATTAAATTTCAGATCAGAAGACACCCTAACTACGTTGTCTAGAAACAAATATCAAACATAGAATTTAAAAAAAATCTGGGTATAAAACCAAATTTTTAAATTAATTTAATTTAAATTTTATTTTTCACTTCCTCACACACTGCTTACGTAGTATAGAGAAAGTATTGTAATGCTGCAGGGGAAAGAACTGTGATTTTTGGAGTTTTGTTTTGACAGTTTTTTTTGACAGATTAGTTTTGCGAGTCCCTGATAAAGAAAAAGTGGATAATTCTTGTCCCTATATGTAGTACATTATTCTCTGATTAAAACAGGAGGTGAATTGATGTTTGGTCAACTCAGACGTGGTTATCCAATTGGGAGCTTCAGTTCCAAGAAAAAGTACTTAGTAGTATCTGTTTATACACCGCCCGGTCACTCACACTACGAAACTTCAATGATACGTCGTCCGAACAAGGATTAGGTGAAAAATGGCAGCTTGCGAGAAGAAAATTAATTTGGCGGAATTCTAGCCATGGATGGAATCTGTTATTTCCGGGGAAGATTTTGGGCGATGCAATGTTTTTTTTTGATCAACCTTTAAATCATCAATAATATCAACTTTTTCCTAAAAGTTGTACAAATATTGATGTCTTCTGAAAAGTTTTTCGACACAACAGCTCTACACACATTTTAGTTCTGAACCTCTTGCAACTGTGCAGAAGCTGTTATGAAAAGATATCACTCACTTTTTTATTTTTCATTTAAACAGACATGAAATGCCCACAGGGTGGGCAAAGTAAGGAGCAAGTCATTTTTATAAAAATTTAAAATTACTATTTTAAAAAAACTTAATTTAAATATTCTTTGTTTAAATAATATTAATTTTAATAAAGTAAGCAGCATGCTTGTATTAGACAATTTACTTTTTAATAATCTGTATTGCTCACAATGTGGATTTGATACAGAACATATGAACAAGGCATGGATTCTGATGAAATGCCACCTTTCCATTGGTACATTCTAGACGTTGCAAACTTGTAAATGCAAATTTATCACGACGTATAGTTGATAAAAATATGTAGTTATTAGGTCACTTTTTGTCATTTTTGGTAAGTTTTCATTTTTTAGGTCATTTTTCTGGACCTTTTTCTGTCATTTTTTTCATTCTTACGCATGTTTCCTTTTTGTATATTTTTGTTTAGTGAACGTTTCATGAATTTACAATGACACACTAAAACAAAGTTCTTACTGTATTATCAGTTCATGACGAAATTCACTTCTGTAGTGGACTCTGCTTTCTGAACTCTCAAAATTACATAGATTTTAGGTAACTTTCTCAATCTTTTGAAATTGAAGACTGGAAGATTGGAGCCAAGGATTACATTTCCTCCTGATATAGACTTTATATTAAGTATAATTTTATATTAATAAATTTTATGTAGAATTGTAAAATTCATTTAATCAATATTTGTACAAATTTGTGAGTATTTTTTAAAATATTAATTAAATAAGACCTAACTGACTTAATGTTGATAAAGCAATAATCTTCTTCAAATCAAATTCAAAATTAGCCCCCAACCCAGAATAAACTTGATGTTGGGGGTTTGAGGCGGCGTTGAGCAATTTGGCTGGTTGTTGACGCCGCTGGTAGAGTTAATATTGGGGCACGCCCCCCAAGCGATGCTGGACCGCAAAATGTTGGGGTTGATTGGGTTGTGATTGATTGCCGTTTTCCCCCTTATTTTTAAGTAATTTTCTAGGTAATTTTCGGCTAATTTTTACTTTCTCGCCTTATGAAGTTCTACTCGCCCCGAGTGAAATCACCGATTTTTCGAAAATTGAAAAAAACAAGTTTCAAAAACAAACAAACAAAAATTCAAAACTACAAGATTGAAGATAGAAATTGTTGTCTCAGACAAAGTCTGTTGTACGAAATTAGCTCTTTAAAAAAGGTCAAGTACGATTTTTTGAAGAAAAAAAAACAAACTAGTGATGCTACAACAGCACATACTTTCCCGTATTATTGGAAGCAGCTACGTGGAATTGAAATATTGCACTTTCTGACATTCTTCCCTACAGCATCTTAGCTATTATTTGAAAACGTCCAATTCATCCAAGAAGCGATCAACCACGGTGTAACATATATAGGTGTGTTAACTAGCCGCCTTTGGGGCAAATTTTCGGAAGCCAGTTTGAGGCTAGTTCCTTGCTTGTCCGTACGGTGCGCACGATCGGTCTGGGTCGCAGTGTAAGATATACATCTTAAACTGTGGTTGTTACACATTACACGACCAATCACGACCTTGCCCAAATGAGATCCAAAGCACTTATATGCGAGCACTTATATGCGAGAACTGGGAGAACTAGCCTCACATAAGCTTCAGTTGTAGACTGGGAGTGAACACACCCATATATCTTACACAATGCGAACAACTCACTGTTTTCATCGCAGTGTTGTCAAAACTATGTGTATTCCACAACTGCATAAAAATATAATACAAAAGTTTTGTAAACTTGTATTGGAAAAAGAAGTCTGTAACCATACATGTCTGTCAAGTCACAACAATGACACGTAATTCATAGAAATTCGCTATGGCGGAACGGAATTCAATTGTTGCGTTTCTGCATTGTCGATACTCTCTTAACCCGTTTTGCGCCAGTGGTGCGTATACGCACCATTTTATATAAGAATTTTTTATGGTAGGTATTTTTTATATAAATTGACGCAGTTTGTGCCATAGAAATATTGAATATCAGATGAACATATGAGTATTTTTTGCTTGAATTTATCTTCATGTAATGAAGGAGAAATAAAGTAAAATATTTGGTAATTTTCACCTGAAATGAAGATGGGTTTTGATTATTTCTTGTAATTTGAAAAAATATAGTTCTGAGTTTTATTTATGGTTGTCGATTATAACGAACAATTGTATTTTCATGTAATATTTTTGTAAATTATTTTCATTCTTTCATTTTCGTTAAAATTGTTGTTTATTAACCATGGTGCGTCAACGCACCACTGGCCCATACCGTTGTATCTCCAGATACCTCTGCTGCCCGACCCTTCGAGTGTTGCTGCTAGGAATGTTATGAAAACAAATGCTCTACGAGCGAGGGGAGCGCGAGTCGAAACAAAGTGGGCTCTGTTCATTCCCAGAAAACTATTTCTAATGACGCAATAAAATTTTTTGGATTCTACAGTTGACAAGTTCAGTTGCTTGGTAGGCGCGAATGGAGTCTCACGACTACATGTTGCAAATTGGATATGTCAGGGGAGATAGAAGGTGGTGGTGAACAGTGTGTCCGATTGTAGGAGAAAATTAGTGTGAAAGTACATCGATTTTAATTAGCTTTACTATTTAACTGAAATTCATTAACATTTAATTTCATAAATAAATTATTCATCACATCTTACAACTTTCTAATTTCTTCTGGCTGTGAGGTAAGTGGTGGTAATGTTCATATAACAAAAATTCCGAAAATAATTTATTATAACGAAGCAGATAAGTTACGTTCCAAAATAGCGTATTATATAATTATGTTATTGCAGATGTTCAGTTACTGTGGTTTGACTACTGAAGAAATAACTGCAGAGCTCGAGGCTATTGATGTGGAATGTGCGGATGTTGTGATTCCCCTAGACGTTGATGATTTGCCATGAGCAGAAATAGATTTAGGGCAATCAAAAGAAATATACATTGCGCAGATAACAAGAATTTGAATTTAGATGATAGGTTCAGTATGTTGAGTCCTTTATTCAATCTTTTGGACAAAAACTTTATGCAGTTTGGAGTTTTTCCATATAATTTGTCCATTGACGAACAAATGCTTCCATACTTCGGACGACACTCTGCAAAGATGTTTATCAAGGGTAAGCCTGTCCATTTTGACTTAAAAATGTGGTGTCTGGCAGGAAGTACAGGTTATTTTTTTCAGTTTGGGGGTTTCAGTATGGGGGTTCAAAGTCTCAGATAAAGGAAACTACTTTAGGGCTTAGCGCTGATGTCGTCCATCATTTACTGAAAGTTGTCGATCGTCCAAACCATCACAAAGTTTTCTTTGGTAAGTTCTTTACATCCTTTAAATTATTCACTGTCCTAAAAGAACGAAGCTATTTTGCAACTGGAACAATTCGTGAAAATATAATTCCAGGCACTCCCTTCAAACCATCAAAAGTTGTAAAGAGGGAAGCAAAGGATTTTACGATTTTTCTTTCGAAAAAAAATATAAAGAACTTATCGTAAGATGGAACGATAATTCTGTTGTAACAGTGGCAACAAATAATGGTAAGGTTTTGCCCTTAGGAAATGCTCAAAGATATGACAAGAAAGAAAAAAAAGCAAATACAGGTTCAACAGCCAAATGTGATTTCAGAATACAACAGGTATGTGGGAGGAATTGATTTGCACGACAATGCGGTCGCGAATTATTGCATCATTTCTAGGGGTAAGACATGGTGGTGCCCACTGTTTATCAATGCCATTGATAGCTCCAGTGTAAATACATGGAAAGTTCATTGTTTGGTATCTAGAGAAAATTTCACAAATTGATTTCAGGTCATATGTAGCTCGCACTTTACTGCAAAGCTTCTTCTTTCGGAATCAGTCCAAAAACACGGAAAACTGGCAAAAGCAGCATCATTCCAGAAATAAGGTTTGATAACATTGGCCACCTCATTAGAAACCATGAACAAAGTACCCGGAGAAGATGCGGTGTGTGTAAAAACCACACAATGTTTTTCTGTATAAAATGTGAAAAGTATCTTCATCCAGAATGTTTTGAATATTTTCCAAAAACTATTTTTTTTCTTTTTTCTAATATTATGTAAAACTTATATTTTTGTTTAAAATGATACAATAAATAAAAGTTTGTAATCAAGGAGTTTAAAAAATTTCATCATTTTGATGTAAATTGTTCTCTAATTAAGATCGCAGATACCCCACGAAGGGCCAGTGGTGCGTGAACGCACCATGCTGTAAATCATTGTTGGTTAAAGGAAAAAAATTTCTGGCAACATATATGTTCTATTTGTCAATAACTAAAGATACACACAGAAATTCAATACTTTTGTATGATTATTTCTGTCATTGGCCTAAAATGGGTTAATGAGCTAGCAATTTTTATTTCCAATATTTGAAAAGAAATTATTTCTTTAAAGATTAATGTGTCAGTATATAACAAAAAGATCGATTGTAAAAATGAACAAAGAAATAATACACAAAATTGCAAATTCTAATTTACGACGGATCCAGCAGTCCGAAGCACAGTAAATTTACAGCGGGCTATTATGTTTATCACAAAATCATAGAAAAACTACTCGTATTTTGAAAAAATTAAGTATGACCTTATTTGAAGATGTAGTTTTGATAAATACATTTAATTGAGAAAAAATTGTATTTTTAAAATTGTAATTATAAGAAAACAACGAAAACGAAGCGCAGTCAATTCCAAGGGGGCTATTATGTTTGTCAGGAAATTATAGAAAAACTCATATTTTATTACTCATATTTTCAAAAAATTCAACATGACCTTATTTGAAGATCTGTTTTTGATGAGCGTATTTCATTAAGAAAAACAATCGTATCTTCACAATTGTAGTTGTAGAAAGACGCCGACATTTTTAATTTTTTAAAAAAAATTTATGCAAAATCAGGCATTTCAACGAACATGAAACGTGCACCATTCTCTTGAGCTTTCTGGCCCCAATTTAATAAAAAAACATTGTCTAAGTTTGACACAATTTTTCGAAAAAAAAATACTTGTTTTGAAAAATTGAACATGACCTTATTTGAAGACCCGCTTTTTATGAACACATTTCATTAAGAACAAAAATTGTATCTTCATAATTGTAGTTGTAGGAAGATGCCGAAAATATTAGAATTTTTTCAATTTTCGAAAAATCAGAGTTTTCAAGCAACATAAGACCTACGCCATTCTGTTAAATGACCTCCAGATTATCCAATAACAAAATTTAGTGAAAATTGTTGGCGCCATTTTTTTGGAAATTTTGAAAATGTCCCAGGGGCTCCATATAAAGTACCCTCCAAAATTAAAATATCTGTTTCAAGGGGCCGCGAGATTATTCAGATCGATCAGACTGTATCTATTTTGGAGAAAATCGGCTGAACGGTTTAGTCGCTAGCGTTGTTCACAGACAAGATGGACAGACGTTTTACTTTCAATTGTTTTTTCGGTATCAAGGACCCACAAAATAGGAGCCATCTAAAGCTAGCAGCGCCCAGAACCCAATCTCAACCAAGCCATATCCAAAATTTTAGGCTAATTAAATGCCTAATTCCCGAATTTTAGGCTCCACTGGATTTCCGAAAATCGTGGGCGCTGCTAGCTTTAGACTAAAGCTAGTAGCGCCCATCCAGAATCAATCTCAAAATCCATTGCAAAATCTGAAACCCTTCCCAAAATTTAAGAATAATTTTAGGCTCTTGGAAAAAAATTATCCCCGCGTTCAACTTCCAAAAATCAAGGCTGTACAAAGCGAAACGATTAACATTGGTTCTTACGGGCGAATAAACACGAAAATCACAAAAACCTTAGGAAAAATCAGAAACCCTTCCCAATAGTTAAGAATAATTTTAGGCTCTTAGAAGAAGTAATCCCCGCGTTTATATTCCAAAAATCAGGGCTCTACAAAGGGAAACAATTAACATTGGTTCTTAGGGGCGAATAAACACCAAAATCAAAAATCCTTAGGAAAAATCTGAAATCCCTCCTAAAAGTTAAGGATAATTTTAGGCTCATAGAAGAAAGTATCCCCGGGTTCATATTCCAAAAATTCGGGCTGCACAAAGCGAAACAATCTGCTATATTTTGCACGAAATTGCATGAAAACCACTCATATTTTCGCAAAGTTGAACATAACTATCAAAAATGTCTTTAAAAATAGATTTCATTAACGGAAAAAATCTTCAATTGTGTAATTGTAGGTAGTGATGTATACTACGATTTTTCTAGGAAGGACTCTCAAGATAACTCAAATCCCATCTTCGCGATGGAATATGTCACGGCATTTCCCATCTTTCTCAATCGTTCCGCTAGATTTCGCACGATCGCGACCGTATGAAGCAGTGCTTGCGATCATGCGACTTCTACCGGCAAGACCGAGAAAAGACGAGAAATGCCGTGACATATTCCATCGCGAAGGTGGGATTTGAGTTATCTTGAGAGTCCTTCCTAGAAAAATCGCAGTATAACATCGACAACAAAATTTCGGTATTGCCTAGCATAGGTGTTCCAATGTAAAACATTGATGTTGAAAAAGGTGCGACCAAAAGCTATCGATGATTTTGAACATTTATGTTATATAGTACGTTCAGTATTATTTCAGATTAGATTCAGGCACTTAATTTGCCAGTGGTCGTCCATATTATTGCATAATTAAAATGTGACTGAAAAGAAAGGTAAAAAAACGCCTTTTCAAGTGCGATATGCAAGGAAAGACAAAGGAAATATCAGGGCATCATGATCATCTCCGGCGAAGTATAACAGTCTCTTGAAAGAGTGTAGTACATATCGTGTTCGTGTAAACCGAAAACCGGCAGTGGTTCTTTCAGGTTTTATTTCATATTTTCACTTTTACAAAATTGTGATTATGAGAATTTTTCAACCATCTTCAAAATATCGAAAGCATAAAATATCGGGCATGAAACATCAATGTTCAAGAAACATCGGCTTCAATACGTCGATGTTTAAAACATCGACTATAGAAATATGGATGCTTTAAAAACATCGACATCGACGTCGCATCCCTAGTTGCAGCGAGGTGAGGGTAAGACTTTATACTGTTTCTAAGTAAGGTTTATTGATTTTGGTGTTTCCCCATAAGAAACAATGTTAATTGTTTGTGTTTGATCAACTCAGAATTTTGGAATGTAAATGCAGGAATATATTTTTCTTAGTGCCTAAAATAATATTAAGTTAGGGGAAGAATTTCAGATTTTTCAACTTTTTTTTGAGTTAGACGTTTATTTGCCCGTAAGAACCAATGTTAATTGTTTCGCTTTGTACAGCCCTTAATTTTGGAATTTGAACACGGGGATAATTTTTTTCCAAGAGCCTAAAATTATTCTTAACTTTTTGCAGGGGTTTCAGATTTTTCCTAAGGTTTTTGATTCTGGTGTTTATTCGCCCGAAAGAACCAATGTTAATTGTTTCGCTTTGTACAGCCCTGATTTTTGGAATTTGAACGCGGGGATAATTTATTTCCAAGAGCCTAAAATTATTCTTAAATTTTGGGAAGGGTTTCAGATTTTCCGATTGATTTTGGGTTGGCGCTGCTAACTTTAGTCTAAAGATCACGATTTTCGGAAATCCTGAGGAGCCTAAAATTCGGGAATAGAGCATTTAATTAGCTTAAAATTAGCCTAAAATTTTGGATATGGTTTGGTTGAGATTGGTTTCTGGGCGCTGCTAGCTTTAGATGGCTCAAAATAGGGATTCTGGCTGCACCACGTGTTAGGAGATTTTTTTCTTAATTTAGCAACTTGATTTATCCATTTTTTCGTTACCAGGGCCCTGTAATAAGAGTTTTTCTGCCGAAAATCCGCCGTTTTTTCGCGCAGCATTACATAACGTTCCCTATACTATACGTACTGTGATAATGAATTTCTACTTTTTAGAAATTTAAATATTTACATATTCTTGATGTCTTCCGGGCTGATGGGCCGTGGTCCAATTGGCTTGGAACTGCCAAACGTTTCGCCCACGACTGCGGTGGGCATCTTCAGTGGCGAGGTCTCGGGCGAAGTGTCGGGGACAGCGGCTTACTGGCGACTGACGTCGTGCTGGTCTCGTCCGCGGTATTAATAGGCCGCGGGTGGTGGTGGCGGAGGGGGTGGTTTCGCGCGCTGGCTTCTGATTGGCTGTCGCTTCGCGGGCTGGCTTGCGATTGGGCATCGACTGAGATGGGAGTGGCGCTGGGAATTTTGTTACTGTAAGGTTTTGTCTTGGTGTTACGGAGTACGGGATGCCAAACGGAACTGATTTTGACTCCTTCTTCTTTCCTGTTGAAATTGTTCGGATGTTTGAAAATTTCTATGGCTTCCCGTTGTAAGCGGGCGTGGTAGTGGTTTGTTGTGGATAAAATCTCGGTGTTGTCGAATAAGATGTCATGTTCTTTTCCCGAAAGAGCATGTTCAGCGACCGCGGATCTTTCGGTGTAGCCGAAGCGGCAGTTTCGTTTATGTTCTGTAAGGTGAGTGTTGACGGAGCGTTGCGTTGTGCCTATGTAGACGGAACCACAGGAACAGGGAATTCTGTAAACACCTGCTGAACTTAATGGGTTTCTCCGGTCCTTTGCTGAACGAAACATGTTGCGGAGTTGTGTGGTAGGCGTGAACATTGTCTTGATTTTGTATTGCTTCAGGATCTTGCTGATGCGGTCAGTGACGTTTTTGAGATATGGCAGTGAAATGGTGTTGGTTTCCTCTTCCTCAGAACGGCTGCGTGCGCTCTTGTTAGGGTGTAGTGCTCTCTTTACTTCTTGGGATGAGTAACCGTTGGCTCGAAGTACATTTTCCAGATGACCGAGTTCTTGGTGCACGTTGCTTTCTTCGCAAATGCGTGTGGCGTGGTGGACAAGTGTCTTCATCATTGCCCTCTTCTGGCTTGGGTGGTGGTTCGACATTTTATTCAGATATCGGTCCGTGTGGGTGACCTTCCGGAAAACTTTATGGCCCAGGGATCCGTCTTCCCTCTTGTTGACAAGTACATCAAGAAAAGGTAGTTGTCCATTTTGCTCTCTTTCAACAGTAAATTGAATAGGGGGTGAATGCTATTCAGGTGTTGTTGAAACTCCTCTAATGTTTCTTCCCCGTGACTCCAAATGATGGTGTCATCTACGTAGCGCAACCAACACTTGGGTTTGCGCGGCGCGGTGTTTAGCGCTATAGCCTCGAAGTTTTCCATGTATAGGTTGGCCACAATCGGACTCAGCGGGTTTCCCATGGCTACCCCATCTTCCTGTTCGTAAAACTCCGCATTCCACACAAAATAGGTCGTAGTGAGCACATGGTGAAAAAGCCCCGTGATGTCATCTGGGAAAAGCTTTCGCAGCAACGCTAATGTATCAGAGACCGGAACCATGGTGAAAAGCGATACCACATCGAAGCTGACGAGTAGATCGCCAGGTTGTGTTGTCAGAGTCTTCAGTTTTTCCACAAAATGCGCCGAATCTTTGATGAAGGTCTTGGTTTTGCCTGTGTGCGGTCGAAGCAAAGAGCAAAGGTACTTTGATAATGCGTACGTAGGAGAGCCAATTGCGCTGACGATGGGCCGCAACGGAACTTCCTGTTTGTGAATTTTCGGTAACCCATAGAGCCTGGGCGCTATTGCTTCAGATTTCTTGATTATGCGTTGTTCTTCTTCCGGAATAGAAGACTCTTTGAGCAGCTGGTTGGTGCGGCGGAGTATGCGTGACGTGGGGTCACGTGGCAGCCGGCGATAGACGTTCGGGTCCAGGATGTCCTTCATTTTGTTTGTGTAGTCCGTTTTGTTCAAAACAACAGTTGCGTTCCCCTTATCGGCAGCAAGAATGACAATGTCGTCGTTCTTGTTGAGTTTTCGTAGTGCTGCTCTCTCCGCTTGGGAGAGGTTGTTCTTGGGGGTTTTGCTCTGTGAAGAATTCTAGATTACTCTCTTCGGATTACCTCTGCTTCGTCGGTGGGCAGCGTTCTTATTCCCGACTCGATCTTCGAGATAATATCTTCCACGGGCACTGTCGAAGGTGTAACTGCGTAGTTACCTCCCTTAGCCAGGAGGGATGTTTCTTCTGGAGAGAGCGGTTGATCTGATAGATTCACAACAGTTCGTTGTAGATCCAGCGTAGGTGGGGCTGTACTGGTTTGTTTAAGCCGATTGTATTTATCTATCTGTTTCTCAGAAATCTGTTTCTTCTTTGATATCATTGTGTTGTAGGTAATGCGGTCAACATTATCCCAATCGTCCATCCGCAACGTGTTACTGATCTGTAGATGCAGTCCGTAGAGGTCCTTGTCCGTAGCAGCAATATCACGCCGGTTCTGATGTATCCGTTCCCGCAGGAGAGCCTTTTCCGTTCGGTCGTAGATGCGGTGCGACGCCCGCGTGGAAAAAACGCGTTTCTGGCGCAAGAAATTAGGAATGACATTGTTGTCCCGGCAACTTAGTAAAAACGTCAGGGAGCACAACATTTGAATTTTCTTCCTCCGTAGCCCCTCAAGCCGGCGGATAAGTTTATATGTCTCCTCCCCGTAGAGGCGGTGCTTAAATATTTACGTTCATAAACTATTTACTTTGGGCGCCAGGGAAAAATTTCCCATAAATATTATCTTTTCCTGAAATGCATTAATTTGCTAGCTCAGTTTTGGGTTCGATACGATGCTTACCTGCAGGCTGGTTGTCACTGGGTTGCTCTCTGTACAGAGAAGCGTGAAGTCTGAAATTATTTCTACTATTACGAAAAATTACGTATAGATTTGACACAATTTCATTTATTGAAATGACTTGAACTTTTTTAACAATATGAATGCAGTTGATTGCATGCAATTGCTGTTTCCTCATTAATTTATGTTTTTCTTTCGTCATTGTCTTTAAAACCTTTTTACGCCAGCATTTAATTAAATAACGGTACCGAATTCTCTTGGCGTTGTTAGATGAGGCCACGCAGTTCCCTATCACCCTTGGCTTCCGCGCCGAAAATCCATCTTCACGCCGGTCGTCGCCGAAGTCATCTGCTTCTCTCTTGATGTTGAAATAGAATTCCTTACAAAAATTCCGAATTCTCAGCTGTTAAGCCTATCATCTATAACACTGCGTCACGCCTAGCCACGAACTGTTCCATTTCGCGTAAATTCCTGCTTATGTCTTTAAACCTATTTGTCAGGTCCGGAATTAGAATAATTAATCGACATTCAACTAATGTTCCACGTCGGTGAATAAAATAATTGCTTTAAACAAAGTATTTTTCGTATGCATTGACAAAGTTCTAAATCTTATGCTCCCTGTTATATATAACACGGTGATGTCTTAAATCGTTCAGATAATTTTCGCGTGGCTTCTACAACGATGTTTCTCCTCCGAAAGTTCAGAGCCGAGAGAGCTTCTAAACAAAATTCTTTCGCCACCAAAAAAAGGCCCGCTGTACTTTCTGTAGACGTCAAAACCATCCGCGCTTCTAACAAAGGCATCTCGCATTCCGATTGAGAATGTCTGTCGTCCATTTCTGACCACTACATAACCTGCTTATTAATGTTCTATGCCTTTTTGTGTGTAAAAGAGTTTATATATTACACCGGAGACCTTCAATCAGTTCTTCCTTACGTCATGCATGTAAACAAACATTCGCCACCTAGTAACCGCTTCACACCGTCCAGAGTAAAGCGCGGTGTTTGTTTCCTTGTAATATTTTGTATATTACAGTACGTACGTATAGTATACAGGAAAGTAAAAATTGTAGTTTTTGCGTAATTTGCACTTGAAATTTACGGATCTTTCTCACATTTTTTTTAAAAAAAAATTGTCACATATGAATAATAAGTCGGTACAAAATTTGGCGCCAGTCCCATTTTCGGCTATTGCTCCGTTTTTTCGAAATTGCCAAAAAGAGAACATTTAAAAACTAAAAAATTGGAGACAGCGATTTTGGCTTGAAAGGAAGTCTGTTGTAAAAATCATCTCGTTAATAAAGGTCATGTAGAATTTTTTGAAAAAATAGAATGATTTCGCTTAATTCGTGTCTGCAATGTATTCAATTTCTAAAAATATTTTCTCAAAACCCGCCTCAAGTATTTTCATTGAAGTGTCTCGTATGTAATGGCAAATAAATAAGTAAAGGAACTAGTGCTGCTATAGAAGGGTACAGACTTTCTCGCAATAGTTTGTTTACCAATCTCTTTAGTCTGGTCTAGAATTTCGGGTATGGGTCAATCCATATTAAGTGGTCCAGAACTGGTCACTCGACCATCTCGAAAAAAAAAATATTCATATTTTGTATACAAATTTGCTTATGTTTTGGCTGTTCAAAAACATCTTTAACTCTTTTTATTTTACCTGCTTTACAAATGGTGCCCATTTTTGTTTCACGCCGTACGCCATTTTTCGTGTTTGCAGATATTTACTCTTTTCTAAATTACTCAGGCTGTTCTAGCGTTCTAAAATGAAAAGCATTCGATCCCTTATGCTCTGGCCTGCAAATCGAAATATTATTTACATATCTTCTGCTTTTATTTGGGTAATATTTGCAACTATAGAACGCGAATGAACAAAATTCGATTTTCAGAAAGTAATTTCTCAAAGAAGGAATAGAATCAAAGCCCTTCTGTGCTATTACACATAATAATATAGTTACTTTTTGTAAAATATGATTTGTGTATAACGTACCACTTGAAAATTACATCCTTTAGAAAATTTAAATTTTGTATTTTTTCCAAATTTTGAACTGTAATATGTTTGGGAATCTGATAAAAATCTGAAAATTGCTCACATGCTAGACCGCTATAAAACAAAACTTCAGTAAAAATTTCAACTTTTATTTTTATCTCGGTTGTATTTTTAAAAAATGGAGAAATTACGGGGAAAAAAGGGCTTCATATCCACGTTGAGGATACGTTATTCAAAGTATTATTCACATTATTTTGAACCTAATTTAAACTAAAATCTGCATTGATTTAAAATAATTAATTTTACTTTATTATTAATCAACATAAAAGTGATATAATTTTTAATATTACGTGTACACTGAAAAAAAGGATTGCTTGCTGCACATTAAAATTCGGTTCTCCCAACCAAATTTAATAGTAAAATGTGGCCCAGCTATTTGTGTGGTTAATGCAACCTCGGTGCCATGTGTGAACCTCCGTGGTGCTCTCAACCACTGCTGGGTCTTGTGATTCCCTTGCCGACGTAGGGTCTTGAACCACAAAATGTTTGCAGGGCGTGGTTGACTGTCTCAGAATTTCGGTGGGTGGTTGAACAAACCAAAATTTAGTGCTAGTTCCTAGATAAATGTTTACACCAAAAATGGAAAATTTTGCATCAACCCTTGTTTGCATGTATGCTTACCTTCTTTTATACTTGTACCTGTAGCATTAAATTGTTGGTTATGTAGTTAAGAAATTATAAAATTTTTCAGAATTGCATAAATTTGTGCGTATGCAAGACAATTCAAAACCACAAGTAGAGACAATGTCAAAATTCAAATTTTCAATTAAATTCAGTGTAAATTAATTGGATAAATGAATTAAATTTAATATAATTTTGTAAAATTATGTAACAATGTCTGGAATCAAATTTTATATAAACATGATTCTAGAAATTGTTACATTTTAAAAATTCAACTGAAAAAGAAGTAAGAAGTGAATTTGAAGAATTTTTGAATAAAGACATTTTTGCAAACTTGACACTTAAAGTACTTGCTGAATAGAATTAGATATATAAAATTAATTCTGAAATAATTTCATTCATAATATTTTGCCAAATATTTTCAGTCTTAACATTTAATAGCAACAAGTAAACACTCTTAAGACCCCTAACCAACACAAAAAAAATTTAAGCAAAACTCCATACAGTATTTGTAAAATCAATTAACCAACTCAAAAATATAGAGTATTTCTCAGTTCATTTCTTCAGTCCTTTGTTTCACCAAGTCATTTGCAACTTGTGGCACACAACCATCACTAAATAAAAGTTTAAATTTCTTACATTCCATGAAACAAATTTATTAGTTTTAACCGTCACATAATCTCTCTTAAGACCAAGTTGCAAATGACTCCACTGAAACAAGGGTCAGAATAAATTAACACACAAACTCAATCGCATTAAACTGATAACAGTTTTGCAGGCATGAAAATCACAAACAGGAATATGAACAAATGTGAAAGCAATTGAAATAGATATATTTGGGAAATTGATATGAGAAAAACACTTGATGGATACTTATAAATGCTTCCTTATATTTTAAATAATTATTTACATTATCTTTTTATACATTTAAAATGAACATTTCACAGCAACAGGTTTTAGCTAGTAAGTGCCCTAGGTGCCACAAAAAATAAAACATTACAATGAAGCCAAATACTGAAAAGTAAGATACCAGTTTTGCATCTGAGAACGATGCAAGTTTTCTTATGTAGTAAAAACCACACAAGAACATTTTGGAAACAGCCCATAGCCTTGTATAACACAAAAATTGCATGCAGCGCTTACTCCTTTAGAATAAGAAATATGATAAAGAGATGAAAATCCATTGTATTTATGCACATTATTAATGTTATTTTATTGAACTTCTAATTATAACTTGCAGGCCTCTCAGTGTTTAATGAGGTTCAAATTAGTCTAATCAAATAAGTTTAGTTGTCCAAAAATAGTGAGCCAGGAAACTATGTATACTGCGATTTTTGTAGGAAGAGCTCTCAAGATAACTCAAATCCCATCTTCGCGATGGAATATGTCACGGCATTTCGTATCATTCACAGTCGTTCCGCTAGATTTCGCACGATCGCGACCGTATGAAGCAGTGCTTGTGATCATGCGACTTCTACCGGCAAGACCGAGAAAAGACGCGAAATGCCGTGACATATTCCATCGCGAAGATGGGATTTGAGTTATCTTCAGAGCTCTTCCTACAAAAATCGCAGTATAAACATTGTTTATGAAGAAATAATAATTACCAGAGGAAATAGCTTTTATAAATGCATTTATCATGACCATTTCTTTGCATCAATCCCAAACTATAATAAGTGTTCCCAAATCACAAAGTTTTATTAACAAAAGCACAGTGTAATTAAATTTTCACATGAGAGGGCTAGTTCCAATTTCCATGTCTTCTTTCTAATAAAAATTTAGTTATTGCATAGTAGATCAATGTTGGACATTAGAATTGCATGTTCCCTGAAACTAGACAAAAATATTTATGATTTTTTCACAATAGAAATCGAAGACAAAATAAATGCCAGCAGTCTTTAAAAATTGTATACAATACTTTTTATAGAAACAAAATGCTCACCTCTCAGTATGAAGTTAGCATTGTTACATGAGATACCAATTATTACAAAGTTACATTACAAAGTTTGCCAATATAAACATTGTTAATCCCTAGTAATTTCTGAAAGTGACAGTATTCCGAATGTATAAAATAAGAACAATCAAAATTGTTCTGTAAATTAAAACTCAAATCCATAGAGTAAAACCATTAAAGAAAGAAAGTTTCATATTTTCTTAGACCAAGGTCAAAATCAAGGTAAATTTTGTTTTCTGAAGTAAGAATAATTGTGTATTTACATACTCATCTAAATAATCATGTACACTAGTAACAAATCGTCAATAAAGATTGAATTAAAAAATTAAATTAATAATTCAATATTTGTTAAAAAAGTGAGAATAATGAGGGAACATTATGGCAGTATGAAAATAGTTTTAAAAAGTGTGTCGCTAAGGGATCTGTACTGGCAAATAATTAAAATATGTAAATAAAACTTAATTGAAAGGATCGGAAATAGTGTATGCATCCCCTGTCTGCACACTCCTAACATAAAAGCTCAAATTCTACAATATAGAGTCCATGAAATTTGCATGCCTGTGACAATTGAAACTTCACAATAAAAAAATAAAAACCACACACATTGAGAAAAATACTTAATACATCTTCCAATTGTTTTTTTATATTTTGATGTAAGTTTTCAAATTAAATTGGGTATAACGTTAATTTTTTTTAACTTTAGTGATTTTTATGTTCTTCCTTAATTTAACAAATATTGTAAACACTAATTTGGCTTCTTCTTCGGAAACTAATTTTGTAGTTTGTTACACTTGATGAGGGAAATAGAATCTCAAATGTAAACCCTTCATTGAACAAAATAAAAAATAAATTTGGATTTTTTAAAATGTGGTTGTCCTACATAAAAAAGGGACTGAAAAATATTAGAAAATATAATTTCAATAGTGACAACCAAATCAAAACTTTTCTTTCAACTTTTGAAAAGTTTTCAGTCCTCAAGAAGCGCTATCACACAGTACTGCCTCATATTTTGAAAAAAAAAATTTGACATCATGTGTTGGGCACACATTTGTATTTTAACAAGTTTATCCTAACTACATAAACACAACTAATAGTCCCAAAATTCTGGAATACACAAAATATGCATTACATGTAAAACATTTTCTATCTCAGACTTAATATTTTGCTCTAGGGCTCAAGTTTCTGAGAGATATTGGCATCAAAAAATGTGCAATTACATGAGCATTCATAGCTTTACAAATAACAAGTATGTACAAAATGTAGAGATACAATTCTAAATCAGATATTCTAAGCCTGTTCGTTGTCATTTTGTTTAAAAATTGACTAATTTTGTCTAGGAATGTAAGGATTGAGAAATTATGCTTTTTAACATGGATTTGTTCAACACTTTTGCTGTTTTTTTTTTCATTAGCACAATGATACAATGACTTTCAACAATATTCTTAAAATTCTTATACTGAAATTGAAAATAAGTTAATTAATTATTTTGGGCGTCAGGTTATACACCTGAAGTATTTAAATTATTAATAATTTAAAAATGATGGGGAACGGATATGACTAAATGTAATTGAATAATTTTTGCCTTGCCACATGGAACAAGTTTTAGATATAGTAATTATAAGATCATCACAATTGGTATGTCGCAGCCTGTGTTCAAATTTTAAAATATATACCTTACTGATATTCAATGAGATATGAAGCGATTATCAAATATCTGATATTACTGATTTGATGCAAGTATGAAAAGAGCAAAAAGAAATCCCACATTTGAAAACTAGAAATGAACCCTTCCTATAAAGAAGGACTTGAGTAATTGATTCTTTTAATAGACTATTGTACACTGAAACCACTTCCCTCTATTCGTAGAGGCCGCTATTAATTTATATTTAAAGATGAAAATAAACAAATAAAATTAAAATCAATAAGTTAATTGATTAATTTTGATACAACGAGATGATATGAATTAATGAAATTTTTAAAGAGACAATTACCAACAATGCATGCAATCTTCAGAATCACAAGAATACTTTTAACAAATGCTGGACCCCAAAAACAATTCATTCGGTTTACTGACGTACTTGCCATCTCGTATACAGAGTCTTGTAGTCAAGCTTCACTTCGTATAATCTTTAAGATTCATAGATACCATTTGAAACCAACAATAAAAAAGCATGGACATGGGCAGAATATTAGTTTAGATTTTACCTACATATATTTTGTATCCTGAAAGATATCATTTTCTCATTTGACAAATATAAATTTAAGCAATAAAATAATACGGAACTCATCTGATTACTCAAAACACTACATTAATTTATTAAAGGAAACAGAGAAGGGACAATGGAATTTAATATCTCTGAAGAACATTAGATTGCTTGCAGTTCCACAATTTTCTTCAGTTATAAAATAAAATGGTAGCAATTTTTTTAATTAAATTGCTGAACCATAGCAAAGATAAATATTTGATGAACTACAAATGCATCAAAACATTCCAGTACATGACAGTGCAAATAAATCAGTTGTCATCTTTTTTCACTTATGTACACTACATTTCAATGTGAATGCTGGTATGTAACACAGCACGGAACAAAAGAACACTGCAAGAATTCAAAAGCACAGCATCACAGGATGTCACCAAAAGCTGACATCAAATAGGGTCTATTGAGGTTTTCATGTCTGTGATGTCCAATTCAAATCACATGCATCTTAACTTGATTGTTTAAAAACTTCCTTTATTTACTCATCCTTCAAGAAACACACATTCAATGACATCAAGTTGCACATCATTTTGCAGTGCCAATTGTGTAAACGTTCTGCATGTGTAGTTTTCTGGTCTTAATCAACAACTTCTCTGACACATTTCAACACTTTTTATAAACATATATACTGCGTATTTTCATCAACAACGAAATACCATGATCAACATAACCAAGTTTCAACAGAATTTTAGAGATTCGAAAATTTTCTTCTTATAAAGATTCGGCACAATTGCTAACTGCTCTCACAACAGAATACACTCATATTCCAAATTAAGTACTGGATTCCCCTACACACGCACGCGCGCACACGCACGCGCGCACGCGCACACACGCACGCGCACACACGCACGCGCACACACGCACGCGCACACACGCACGCGCACACACGCACGCGCACACAACACACACACTCTCTCTTCGTGTACCGCCAAACGATAAACCTGCAATGAATCATAAATTATACGTTAAAAATACTTGTTACTCGATTAGAGTAATGTGGCCGTAACCTCGCATGAAAAATGTTTCACTTACCATTAGTGACAATGAGCATTCTCTTGGAATCGATTCAGCAGATATTCATCTTAATATTTCGTCTTTTAGAAACTAAAGTGAACTCTCTCTCCAGAGTCCTTATTAATCATACTCTGAAACTCGTCCGTATTTTCAGCTGTCAAATTCATCCTCAGGCCGCGCTGGTCTCTTGCCAAACTCAACCATCTCCGAAGCGTTGGGGAGGCGTTGAGAACCCCGTGGTTGCGGGAACCAATTAGAACGTTATATGAAGTCAACTGATGGTTATAAGAATCGCGTATTTCCCAACCTTCGTCGGTTGGTTAGCTTGACAATCAACTACCAGCACGTCATCTATGGCGATTATTGCCATATACTCTCTGATTATTGCCACAATGTATAAATCGATCGTCACAACTGGAAGACACTTAACCATGGGTTTGTGGTTGAGAGTCAATGGCCCTTTGTTTTCAGTGTACTTTACAACAAACTTGCAACTTGACATCTACGTTTGTAATTGAAAATATGGTCATCTTGGTTTTAAAAGCTGAACGTGTTAAACCACTAATTATTTATAAAATATAACAAATAAATAAATTCAGCGTTTTGTTTATTTGGCTGATTTTAAGGACAGGGTTCGGCTCACTAAAACAACGGCGCACGGTTCACTTGCGCATGGTTCACTCGCGCGGACCACGAGAACGAATCACTCAGGGAGCACTGCTTGCATTGTGCATTGTGCGGTGTGGTGCGAATGTGTAATGGAGAATTACAATGGTTAAATGCATAAAATGCGTTGCATGCATAATGTTAAATGCATAAAATGCGTTGGTAATTATGCGTTGGACAGACTCAAGGATGTTTTATGTTAACGCGAGGGCCGAAGGCCCGAGCCTCGTCCTCAACTTGGACACGGGTAGCGAAGCGTCACGATTCTACACGAAAGTGCGTTGGCCACGTGGCCGTGTGCACACTGTGGCGGCGCCGCAAATGACTCGTTCGGAACCGAATCGTGCGCGTCAATAGGAGCCGAACCCTGTTCTTAAAATCTACCGTTTCTTTTTCCGCGCTTAAATTTGCCATTTTGCTTACTATTTCGGAACGTTTCTGCCGAGATACAAACAGTCGCACAGTACTCCGTAGATGCAACGATGGCGACTGAATTTTAGAATACCATGTTGGTCTCAGTTATTTCCCTGGTATAAGATTGTCCGAACACTTTTACTTTCGCGTATACTATACGTACGTATGCTATTCTGTGTTATGCTATGTTATGCTATGCTACGCTACGCCATATTATGATATACTATACTATACTGCGATTTTTCTAGGAAGAGCTCTCAAGATAACTCAAATCCCATCTTCGCGATGGAATATGTCACGGCATTTTGCGTCTTTTCTCGGTCTTGCCGGTAGAAGTCGCATGATCGCAAACACTGCTTCATACGGTCGCGATTGTGCGAAATTTAGCGGAACGACTGTGAATGATACGAAATGCCGTGACATATTCCATCGCGAAGATGGGATTTGAGTTATCTTGAGAGCTCTTCCTACAAAAATTGCAGTATATACGGAAAGTTATGTAACGCTCTGCGAAAAAAAAAAAACGACGGATTTTCGGTAGAAAAACTCTTTTTACAGGGTCCTGGTAACGAAGAAGTGGATAAACCCAGTTGCTAAATTAAGAAGAAAAATATCTCCTGACACGTAATGCAGCCAGATTCCCTGTTTTGTGGGTCCTTGATGCCCGAAAAAACCAATTGAAAGCAAAATGTCTGTCCGTCCGTCTGTCTGTGAACAACGCTAGCGAATAAACCGTTCAACCGATTTTCTCCAAAATTGATTCTCACCGATCGATCTGGCTGATCTCGTGGCCCCTTGAATTTGAAACAGATATTTTAATTTTGGGGGTACTTTACACGACACCCACGGTACATTTTCAAAATGAAAAAGGCTCCAAATTTTTTTGTTTAAATTTGGAGTATTAGAAAGAGAGAGAGAGAGAGAGAGAGAGAGAGAGAGAGAGAGAGAGAGAGAGAGAGAGAGGAAGAAAAAGTGAAAAGATATTTTCAATGAATCTAATGGAAAATTGTGAGTACATTAGTCGACTGATTTTTGGCAACATATCCTAAATGATTTGTCTTGCAAAGAAGCAGGTGAAACAAACAATTCACGTGAAAGAACTTGGAGTTTGTGTTGCACATTTGAAATGAATAAACATTTTGGAAACCGTTTCTTGTCTTTTGAAAAATTCTGTAAAGAAATGGAAATTAAATGCTTGAGTGAATCTAATCATAAGATTTAATTCCAATTTTTTAAAGAGAAGTATTAACGATGTTTTTTTAATGGATCTGAGAAGAAGAAATTTTCAGACAAGGAATAAAATGAAAACTGTTCTGTCTATGGTTGTAGTGATACAGTCACCAACAAAATTAAAAACGTGAGTGAGGCCAAAAACTTGGGGGCAAATTAATCATTGCAGTGTTCTTTGGGGAATATGCTTGAGGGAAATCTTCAATAAAAATCTTTCAAAGATTGCATCAAGCAATGTATGACTTCATCATGAGCTCCCCCACCACATTAATAATTGCAAAAAAAGAAAAAAAAATTCAGTTGAAGACATGCCACCAACTGCATCTTCATGAAAGTTGAATGCCTTGGAGGATCAATGCTGACTGAAGACAAAATTAGGTGGGGAAATAAGAGAAGTGCTTGCTGATGCAGCTTAGTTTTCAAAGTGACTGGCATCAAGAATAAGCTTTAAAATCATCTATCTAAAATCTGATTTTTTAATTAAAAACTCACACATATTTTTGGAATATTATTGTGAAACTGTTGCAGTAACTTGCCACAGAGAATTAAAGCAAAAAACTGTTCAAGTGTAACTCTCCATTTACAGCCACATATTACAATATATATTAAATACAAACATGTACATATTAAAAACAAAAATTAATGATATTTTTTTAATACCAATTCAATATTTTTGTAAAAACCAGTGAAGATATATAACTAATATATACATTTCTTACAGTTCACAGAAACATGCAATTCAAAGAGGCACAAATTTTAAATTAGTTTGGCATTTACAATGTTTTCTATTAGATAACTAATAATACAAAATATTTTTTTAATGAACTATTCTTTCTATTTCAGTTTTTAAACCTTTGACTTTACTATTAGATACCTATAATGCAAAATCATTTCATGAAAATGTTACTTTTGTTATCTGTACATGCAGCTGTGGATTTACTATTTTCGAGGCCCTAAGCTAAAATATTTTTGAGACTCTCCCAACCTTTTTACTGTGAACAATAATATTTTTGAATTTGGATATTTTACCCTTTTTATTAAAAATTAATTAAACAAATAAAACATGCTCCAATAATAGTTGTATTCAAATATTTACTTCAAAAATTGATAACAATTATCTGTAATATAATATAATACAATATAATGTAATATCTCTATGTCAAAATAGTTGCAATATAATATCAACACTATAACTGACAAAAACTTACCAAAAATGCTGTTCATGCAATATTTTGTTCATAAAATCAGAAATAGTATTCTTGAAAGATAAATCTCAGAGCTTATAATTTTCACTGTACATTATTATTAGAGAATTGAGTTTGTCTTGTTCCGTAGTAACTTGACACTTGTTTTTAACTCTTGTGATTTTACTAAATAAAGGAGACATTGGACAGAATTGTCTGTCCTATTTTACTATTTTAAAAATGTACTTAAATCAGCCAAACATTCGGTATATGAAAAGATACCATTTGAGTTATCTGCTGTGACGGATTTTGGCATGACATACTTTGTCATCTACTCAACAAATTCAAACTGAAATAGATAAGATTGAATATACTGGTCTTAGAATAGATCGGTATTTTACTCTATTCATACAAGAAATTTAAAGAAAAAATTTGGAGCCGTTTTTGAGAAAATTTTGAAAATCCCCGGGGGGCTTCATATAAAGTACCCCCAAATTTTGAAGAATCTTTCAAAATCTCAAAGCTTCGACTAGAATCAGATCGACCGGGGAATATCCATTTTGGAAGAAATCGTACGTATGGTTTAGGCGCTAGCAGTGTTCACAGACGGACGGACAGACGTTTTCCTTTCAATTGGGTTTTCGGTATCAAGGACCTAGAAAACAGGGTTTCTGGCTACACCACGTGTTAGGGAATTTTTTTTCTTAATTTAGCAACTGGTTTTATCCACTTATTCGTTTTCACGGCCCGGCAATTAATTTTTTTCCGCCGAAAATTTGCCATTTTTTCGCGCAGCATTACATAACTTACCCTATACTACGTATATCACTCCGTGTATACGTACGTATACGGGAAAGTAAAAACTAACTTGAAGATCAATTAGCGCAGTGCCTTGTTTGGTAATAATTAAGGTATTATGACTTCAACCTGGGGTACATGCAGCCCTATATCCTTGGAGTAAATGCTAAAAATTTAATAATAGACAATTAAGGAATACAAGCATATTTGAGGAAATTTTCTTGGTGCCATTCTATTTCCTTACCCTTCACGGACAATGACAATCATATTCTGGTAGGCCTTTTCAGTAAGTGAAAAATTACTTTTTGGTATTGTGATGTGAATATGAGTATGAATTCTAATGTATACGAATTTCATATGTATATGTATATATTCATATGTATATGAATTCTAATGTGTTTCACTGTGTGCTGTAAATCCATTTAACAGCTTTCAATGTAATTGTGTTGAAATAACCCGTATGTTGTTTAGTTGTCTTACATCATTTGCATATTTGGCTTATATACAGGGTGTCCAGAAGCTCCCGTTACAAAAAAATACCACAAATTCTGTGATGCCAAACATGAAGAATGGCAGGTCCAGTTTTTCCGAAAAAAATTTTGTCTTTGAGAAAATTGAGTTTAAAAATCACTTCCGGGGCGCGAAATTCAAACCGACCGCAACGACACTGCAGACAGTACGGAGCATCCTTCCGCACCTTCTGCGCGGAGCATTTCCTCGTTTCTCCGCGTAAACGGTGAAAGAGTCGAGTAATATTCTGGAAAGCATCGCGTTGCTTACACTAGAATACTTAATAGTATCAAGTATTTGCAGGTTCTATTCAATAAATATTTTAAATGTACGTACAGAATATCGAGTTTTGTTCAAAATGATAGCCACGGTACACGGCGGCGTAAACATAAATTATGAACACGATCCAACATTTATGAATAAGATTGAATCTCCTGGAATGCTCGAATTGTTATTTTTAGCACATATTAATATGAACTAGTGCTTTGGACCTAAGATTGCCACGTAAATGATAGTCTCCTGAAGATTATTCTTAATATAGTGATATAGTAAAAGCGTTTCGGAAATGAAATATTCATTTTCTGAATTCTCGTTCCATGAAAATACTGAGTTTATCTCTGGGCGCGGAATTTGAATTGATACGTTTTACAGTCATTTTGTGGTGATGCAGACCGAACAGTGCATTGAAGAATCTTTGTAGGGGCACGTAGGCCATTAACCTAACCCACAGGTCAATATCAACAGAGATAAAATAGCGTCGCCACATTTGAATGCAACAATGAATAAAAAATACAAAACTAGTATACTATTACTGGTGTGAAAGGGTAAAAGACTGAGAAAAACTGATGTTGCATTGCGTGATGTAAAAATACTTCTAGCAGGCAAAAGTTTGACCGTGGTTTACTGAGGTTACCGGCCCATTGCCATTCGCAGCTCGTATTATGGTCGGTGTCCTTGCATTTGTCACTTGCTAGGCCGCGTCACATCGTGGTTTATATCGTATGGCGAACCTCCCACCGCCGCTTAGTGATTCGCCCATCATCCGCATGTCAGTTTTGCCTCAAAACAACAGAAACGAAACCCGGCCCGCACAGGGGTCATGGCTGAAAAAGCACCTGTACGGAGTCATCTTTCCCCTTCCCTCCCCTCCGCACCACCCCCAGCGTCCCGTAACCGGTAGCGTATACTAAAAGCTAAGCGCAGTCAAGGCAAATTAGTAGAAATATCGAGTTTGAGTGCGAGAGGCCAGAATAAGCATGTTTTCAATTAATGAGTACTGCGACATGTACTTAGTCTTCGGCGAGTGCCGGAGCAACGCTCGTGCGTCAGCTCGAGTGTACGCCGAGAGATACCCTAGCAGAAGACACCCTTCCCACTGCGTTTTTCTGCGCCTCGACGCAAGAATACGTGCGTCGGGGTTAGTTTTACCGGGCGGAAGTGTCGATGCAGGTGTGTCACGCTCATCTGTTGCTACAGAAGAAGCGGTATTGGAACATTTCGAACAGGAGCCTTCGAGCAGTGTGCGAAATTTTGCGCGAATGGGTTGTTATTATTAAATTTTTTCCTTACAACTAAATGAATTCAATTTTCAATGTGAAAATAATTTTATGTATTATCAGATATGTTTTGGAAAAAAAATATACAGAGCAATAGAGTTGCAGTTATGATTTAATTTGCATATTGTTTATGTTTATTCCTGTTTTCCATAAAATATTCTTTTGAGATATAAATCCCTCATAAGTAAAAAAATAACCAACATAAAACTATGTAATTATTAGGGTGTTTTTTTGTAAAATCTACAAAAATTATCCAATTAATATTTTTCAGTTCAAAAAAGTATGCAATTATTAAATGGACAAGTTATAAATTGATTAATTTTTTAAACAAATTAAAATATTGAACATGTAGAGATATAACTGAAAGATTTAGGACATGAAGGTAAAGTATTTCTAATTAATTTAAAGTAGCAAAATATGCATGTTCTAAAATATTTAAGTAGTAAGGATACTGATTTTGCATTAAAATAAATTAAAATAAATTTAAAAAATTAAATAATTCAGAAGAAGATTTGGGGTGAAAAATTGATTATATTGCATATTTTTTTTTCCTTTTTGTCGATTTTTGTTGTAGATTATGAAAATATCAAAGAAAAATATTGAAAATTAAAACACTAAAGTAGTGTAGTAGTGAACTGTTTCTACTCCCTTACATTCTGTACTACGTAGTAACCTCGAAGAATTAAATTGAAGAAATGGTCGTTACTCATTTGTGTACGTATCTGCTAACTACAATGCAAGCTCAAAGAAACAAAACAACTAAAACAATACTTCTCCCAAGTAGCTGTCAACTGCCTTATGAAATGGTTTCAAAAAGTAATTCCAAGATTTGGGAGAAAGACATGCTCTCATCTTGCATCTGGAAAAGCAAACCGGCGGGTAGAATGGTCATTCAACTTCGAGAAATGGATAGTCGAGGCCGCTTGCCTTAACTTCGATGTTCTACGTAGAACAGTTAGCATATTTTGCAATAGCAGTTATTTCGGAACCCTTTCGCTGCGGCAGCAGGAAGTGCTCTTCCTTTACCACATATTACTTAAGCTAAAATAATAGATAACTAATTTAGGAACAGATACTTTTATTTAGGAACTATTTGCAATATTTTTGAGGGGGAAATATTGATATCCATCAATTAGGGCTACATCTTCGATAAACCGTCCAGCGGTTATTAAGAAGTTTAAAGCTGGCTATCTTTAGTTTGATAATTCAGAAAATGACAGCCGGGAGAATCAATTCAAATTCCAAAGATAATCAATAAACTCAGTATTTTCATTAACGAATATTTTATCTCCGAATTGCTCCTTAGTGTATCACGATATTTAGAATAATCTACAGGAGACTATCATTTATGTGGCAGTCTTAAGCCTAAAGCACTAGTTCATATTAATATGTGCTAAAAATAACAATTCGAGCATTCCAGGAGATTCAATCTTATTCATAAATGTTGGATCGTGTTCATAATTTATGTTTACGCCGCCGTGTACCGTGGCTATCATTTTGAACAAAACTCGATATTCTGTACGTACATTTAAAATATTTATTGAATAGAACCTGCAAATACTTGATACTATTAAGTATTCTAGTGTAAGCAACGCGATGCTTTCCAGAATATTACTCGACTCTTTCACCGTTTACGCGGAGAAACGAGGAAATGCTCCGCGCAGAAGGTGCGGAAGGATGCTCCGTACTGTCTGCAGTGTCGTTGCGGTCGGTTTGAATTTCGCGCCCCGGAAGTGATTTTTAAACTCAATTTTCTCAAAGACAAAATTTTTTTCGGAAAAACTGGACCTGCCATTCTTCATGTTTGGCATCACAGAATTTGTGGTATTTTTTTGTAACGGGAGCTTCTGGACACCCTGTATAAAATCTGCGAGTGGATATTATCAGTTTAACTATTTTTTATAAGAGGGTTCCAAAGGTATTGATGTTGCAAAAAAACATGGACATAGTAATCCAAATGTCAGGCTAGGCTACAGCTACGGCTTCATGCTTAAAATTAGAAATTGAACAAAAAGTAATATTTCGCGTTCATGACAAATACATAAACATGTACCTAAATAAAAATATTAAATTTGTTTTAAAATTTATCATGATACGACTTGGCATCCAGCTTACATTCTTCAGGTAAAATGTTTGCTGACATTTTCTTCTCCTGAAATTTCAAGTATGTAGAGCATGTGGCAAATATATTTCTATCTTCTATGCACACGTGCGTATAGTAATTTCATATATTGGGTAAACTGACGTGTTTCAAGTAGCATGCGTTATATTTAGAAAGTATATTCGTATTTGAAATTCCCGCGCAATGTTGCCATACTAATGGCCTCTGGCCGCTGCTTCAATTTGCAACCGACTTTCCTTCAGATGGCATATCGGGTGGTAGGGCCTTGGGTAACTACGCTGCTCTTCCAGCTTCCGTTACTCCATGTCTATTAGCCAAGATTTTGGCTACTTCAAGCTTACTCTAGAAGTAAATTTTACTCAACGTTTATTAGTAAGTCGGATGGAGAACCAAGTATTATATTATAACTGTCTTACTTTCAGACATTCACATTATGCCTTATCTCTCGTCGTAGTCGTTTTCGAGCTGGTACTCGATATAAACGACGTGGAGTTGACGAGGATGGCAAATGTGCAAATTATGTTGAAACAGAGCAAATAGTTGCTTATCACCATCATCAAGTATCATTTGTTCAAGTAAGAGGTTCTGTACCTGTGTTTTGGTCGCAACCTGGCTACAAATACAGACCTCCACCATGCCTTGACAAAGGTAAGTAATGGCAACTATTGCCAAGTGTGTTTTGTGGTGCGATTAACTGCAGTAATAGTCGCTCACAGTGTTGTTCGTACACCCAGGTATTGGATGGAAATAGTTCAGAATTGATAATAATGCGCAATACATTTTTCTTACGCACATAATTATTTACAATCAATCATTAATTCACAATTTTTTAAACCAATATATACAGAAAAATATACAATAAAATATAAACATCGTACTTTAATATCCCATTGCTGTTCGTACACTTTTAAGAAAAAACAAAAGCAACTAAGTGTGACTAAATTATTCAGTTCAATAGCCAGACACACAACCCTCATCCTTGATAACAGCTCGACATCGTCTCTGCATAGAGCTGACAATTGTTTTGCAGATAACTGGGCTAATCCGCTGCTGTTCCAAAGCTACGATTATTTTATTATCTTCTTTAGAGTTAAAGCTGTCTTTATGCTCTCGTTTCTTTACCAATGCCCATATATGCTCAATCGGATTGAGATCAGGGCTTTGAGTCGGTGTTTTTAGTTCGGGGATACTCCAAATCAGCCAATTTCTGATGTGAGCAGTATGTTTGGGGTCGTTGTCTTGTTCATACAGTTGGTAATCCTAGTATGTTTAATCTGTTTCACGTTATTTTTCGGAAAATCCTTTTAATGTGAAGTTTGCTTTGAGATCGGTACTCAGTTCCTTTCTTCCCATCTTGGTGCTTTCTGGCAGATGTTGTGGCGTGGTGAGGGCGATCTTGTTCGGTGACTGGCATCGGACATTCCGGAAGGCCTGCAGTGTAGAAGAGAAAAGTGGCATGAATATGCCGCGTTTCCATTTCTTTTTCTCAAATAACCGTGTTCCTTGAATGAGACTAACAGAGACTGACGAGGCGAAGAAAAACCAAACTCTCTCTTTTACATACAAAATACTAATGCGATATATTCGGAATCATGAGTAAACTCATTGTTTTCATTAAAAAATATACCCTATACGATCAGCAATGTGAGCGACTGTATATCTCTTTGTAGACCACATATTCTTTACAGCCAACAAGTACATTTTACCAGTGGCGAAGCTGACGGGTAATCTGGGAGCATTAAAAAATACCCCAATTATTTTTCAACAAAATCTGTCGTTATGTTTACCGTTTTTTCAACATTTTTCACTGAATCGTTAAAGAAAATTGAATGTTTTCGAGGCCTTTTCTCCCGCTTACGCGCGAGGAAATCAGCAGGTCCGCTAAGCGGAGTGCCTGCCAGTGGATAGACACCGGCTGGCTCTGCCGCGCATGCACAGAAGAGGACGAGCGTTGGAGGCGCGTTATCTCCTTCTCTCTCGCACCCACTGGGCAGAAAACCTAGGCTCCCAGCATGCGCAGACGTCCGCGATGCACGTCCAAGTCCCGGCCAGGCCAATTCACCTCTTCACCTAACGTTGTGGGAAAGTAGAATGAGTTGTTTGTGTGATTTTTGTTCGTATTATCTTTATGAAACAATGAAGCTAAAGTCTTGGTGTTATAGAGGATGACCCACGACTATGGGCCACTCTCATAAATTCTAAACAGTTCACGATATCGAAATGAACTTTTAGCTCAAAAAATGCGGAATCATGAGGCAAGTAACATGATAGTAGATAGAAATAGTAGAGATACGTAGTAATATGCCGTGTTAGATATGAAGAGACTTTTGGAATCTGCCTCAAAGCAGACACGACCATGAATGAACTTTCAGGATCAGAATTATTTGAAAGACACAAAATTGTTTCTTTTAAAATTATTGATACAGTAATGACTTGCAATATAGGTTTCAAGATTTTGAAAATTTTCATTTTATTTAATTTCTTGACGAAAAGCGGTTTTTCATCTACAGAGCATTCCTTCAGAAAAGTTATTTCTTTACAAAACAATATCCATTCCTTGACAGTGAGCAGCTTCGAAATGAAGTGACAAATGTATACATTGATAATGCAAACTGCATGCCTGCAGATTTGTTGCTGAAGTATTTGTTGGATAAATTGGTGTAGAAAAAAATATCAAGAGACAGTTCGATTGATACAACTCAGTCTACGTCCTCTGTGTCTACAGTACTTATGTGAAAGGAATATGATTACTTTAAGGAGAATGAAGACATTTCTGAGAACTTCTATGGGAAATATCAGGATTTTCACCTTTAAAAAATTTGGGATGTTTTTGCTGAACGAAAAAACCGATGAAGCCAATTTACAAAATAATGTAAGATAAGATTTCCAGAATACCAAACTGCATGACTAGCTTCGCCACTGCATTTGACCTGGGCATGTTGTAAGTAATGTACTAATAGTTAAAACCCCTACGTTTTAGCCCCCCAGACCTTGCGCTAACTCTGGGAGGTCCGAAAAACCGATGTTCTTTCAGTTTTTAACTGTCTCGCCACTGCTTACGCAGTATAGATAAAGTATTGTAATGCTGTGAGGAAAACGGCGAGTTTTCGAAACTTATAGTCGGGACCTGGAAATGAAAAAGTGGATAAATATTGCCCTCCATACAGTTAATTACTTCTTCTAACACATTGTATAGTCAGAATCCTTGTGGGTCTTTCATACCGAAAAACCGATTGTCATTCTCGGTCGTGCCACTAAGAGTCGCATGGTCACCAGTACTGCTTGATGGTCGCGATCATGCAACTACTAGCATCACTATCGAGAACGACGCGAAATACCGTGAGATATTCCATCATAAAGACAAGCCGCCACGCGCCAAGAAATAAAAACCATAGTATAGTCATTTGTCCATGGCCTGGATTAATTCACAGGAAAACAAAATATAGTAATACTAAAATAATTTTTAAAACTTCCAAACTTTGTACAATGCAGTATACATTTTCTATCAAATACAATTCAACAATTACAATAACATCAACACATTTACTTTCAATATAAATACAATGAAGTCAAATTTCCTTTTTAAACAAACCACCGCAAGGAGACCTGCTGATCCAGGGTAATATTTGGGAATGAACATGCTCTCATTTCTAGTTCTGACAAATGAAAGGAAAGACTCGCAAGGGTGTTTTCCCCCTTGAGTACTGTGGAAATATTAAGATACCCACGAGGGACCACACTCCTGAATTGTGAGGGATTTTCAGCCAAGCCACAAAGGAATCAATACAAGACATGATCAGAAATGTAAGTTGAATGACATGTTACCTCAAAATAATGCATTCATTTCCACACGACCTATGAGGAGAAAGGATGGTGCGTTTTTTATACACGGTTTCCCCAAGAGGCCTAATCCATGCACCAATAACTGGCTGCACATTAATACATAACATTTTCACCACCCTGACACATTTAATGGGCCACATCACACTTTAACCACACATTAGGGGGTATTTTCTTGTCACTAATGTTCTCCGGCAAGCATCATTACATACTGGGCAGGCTGCAAATTATTACGTAACGAAATATCCAATTCCTTATAAATTGAATGAACCGCATCATTACATATCTGTTCTAAGTAACCACAAATTGAGGCCTATTTTTCTCTCATAAATGTTTTCAGACAATCGTCAAATATAACTTTCCTAATACACTGTTCCAAGTGACCACGAATTATTTCAGTTAAAACCCACATATACTACATAAACACCCTCTGTTCTGAGTGACAATGCTTTCAGGTTATCTTATTACTTACGTTTTTAATGAAGCACCACATCACAATATCTCAACACGCACATCACAATATCTCACACCTCAATATCTCAAATATAAACTTGGAATATATAAACTTGATTAAGTTAATCGAATTTTCGTGCTGAAAATGAAAGGTTGGTACTAGTCGCGGAGCATTGTGGGTCTAAAATTTTCTGATATATACTCTTTGCAAGCACAAAATTGTTTAATATTCTGAGCATAGAGGTTAGAAATCACGAAGTCTATACAGATTTCTTATTAGAAACGATATATTTTAATCTTCTTGGTTCTCTCAGCTGCTAACTTGCAGAAATAAAATGTAATGTAATAAATGAATTATTTTTTGTTTAATTATATCTGTAATGTTTAAAAGAAAAAATGTAGGTGTGATAACACTGGTCGTCAAGGTTTTCTTCACAATAAATCTGATTAATGATTATAGTGAGTTTTTTCATAGTGAATTCAGACGTGTGTGTGCGTGCGCGTGCGCGCGCGCGTATATATATATATATATATATATATATATATATATATATATAGAGAGAGAGAGAGAGAGAGAGAGAGAGAGAGAGAGAATTTTTACAGCAGGTACAGTTTTTTTTGTGACATCTACTTTTTAAAATATGATTTTAACATTCTCTTTGACCCGTTCGCTCGCCAAACGCGTTCGCTCGCCAAACGCGCGTTGGCTCGCCAAAGGCGCGTTCGCTCGCCAAACGCGCGTTCGCTCGCCAAACGCGCGTTCGCTCCCCAAACGTGCGTTCGCGTCCCCACACGCGCGTTCGCTCCCCCAAACATGCGTTCGCGTGCCCAGACTATTATAATAATTCTTTCTCAACCAACAACAGAACTCGACCTAGGTTGAATGTCTGGTGACGAAATGTTGAGACTCGAACCCTAGGACCACCGATCAGAAACTCTGCGGAGTCCATAATTGTTCCTCTGAGCCATCTCAGCGTAAAAAATCAGAATGTTTCTCCTCCGAAACCTGTATGATTATACTGAAACACCGGTATTTTCTCATGAAAATACCGGTATTTTCATAAGAAAATACCGGTAAAATACCTCTAAATAGAGGTATTTTACCGGTATAGACGTCGAATAAAGGTAAAATACCTCTAAAAATACCGGCATTTGACGTCTTATACCGTTATTTTTTAAGGTATTTTGAATAAAGGTATAATAGAGGTAAAGGTATTTCTATACCGGTGTAAATACCTTTACCGCTATTATTTCGGTATTCAGTCCCTGCCTCAGACATTCTTATGATGGTATTCGAAGTAAGACGGAATATGTGAATAAGATAAAGTTTTATACTACTATTAAAGATGATACAAGACCGTTTGCCCCTATTACAGCATCACTAGTTTCATATGTGGGGAAAAATATATTGAGATGCGAAGTGACGGAAGCATCAACAGAGCTTGCTGCCCCCGAAACTTCTGCCTCTTTGGTCGCCGCCGCCGCGCCGGCTCGTCGCTCGTGCCGGCGCCCACAAGGGGCGGATGTTCCGGCGTCGTGGAAGGGGGAGTGGGGTGAGGTGTTTTTCGAAAGTTGACTTTCCGACGCTCCTATTTATCCGATTTGCATGTTTGACACGGCGTTGGATTCTGGAAGCTTGTCGCCATCGTGCTATAAGCCCACAATTTTGAAATTTTCCCCGGAAGTTCGAGAAAAAAATTAACAATCGAGTTTCTGCTAGATTTTTTGGCAAAAGGGCTTCGCAGCGTAAATTCTATTATAAAAAGGAGTCAAATACCGTTTACAGATCGAAAGTCGGACCATTTGTTCAGTCGTTATCGGTAAAGTAAATTTCAATAATTTTGGTGCTGCCACGTGGTGGCGATAAATTGAACTAGTGACGGTACATTTAGCCTTAAACGCGATTAAACACCAAGATAAACGAGGTTAAACACTAATCGAAGGTGGTGAAACCGACCCCGAAGACGACACAAAGAAGATAGTGGACAAACACGTTGAACAGAGCAAGGAGAGGAAGACAAGGATCAGAAAATATGAAGTCGGATGATGGAGATGAGCACCACTGCGAAGAAGAAATAGTTTCAGAGCGGATTACGCACGAAGAGGACAATCAAGAGAGAGACGAAACAGAATTCACATTAGTGCAGAACAAAAGAAGACGCAGTCAACGGCAACGGGGAGTAATAATCGGAACATCGACAGACGACACAAGAAAAGCCGGGGGGGGGGGAAGCTTGGCCATACTTTGGTCGACTGTCGAAAAAAAAACACAAAAGAAAATGTCCTGAGCCTCCTGAACAAAAAAGGAATAACAGACCATTTAGAGTGCGAAGCTCTCAACACATTGGGACAAAACAAGACATTCAAATTGGGGCTATCATTTAAATATTTAAAAGAAACAGAGAACTCAGGTTTTTGGCCAAAGGAAGTGCTTGTAAGTCCCTTTCAGTTTCCGCGATGACAACCAAACAGGCAGTCCCGTGGAGCACATATGAAATAAGCCAAGTATAGAGAAGATAAAGACAAACAAAAAGACAGAAAATGGCAAAATAAGAACGACCAAGACAAGGAGAGTGGAAGAAATACAGTAGAATAAATTACAATGTATGTTATGGAACATCGAAGGGCTCTCAAGTGTGATGAAAACAAAACACCTGATACGCTCGTCAACATTGATATGCTTACATGGCTATCCGGGAGATGCCGAGTCCAAACGTCGGTAAAGCTAGCACCCCCACTTTCTCAAAACTCAAATTCTTGCGCCATAATTTTGGGCTAATTTCAGCCCCCTTCCAAAAATTTTGGGCTACCTCCCATCACCCCGAAATTACGATTTCAAATTTTGGCCGGTAAAGCTAGCACCCCCACTTTCTTAAAATTCAAATTTTTTTGCACGGTCAAAACAAGTGAATTTTGGGCTTCTGGGGGCCACTTTTCAAAATTTCGAAACACACCCCTAAACTCAAAAACAAAAAATCAAAACCACCCCTAATTCTCAAATTTCAAAAACTCTTCCGCCATGAGTTTGGGATAATTTTGGGCTCTTCAGTGACACCAAGAACATTATTTTTGGTGTCCCACAACACCCCGAAATTAGGGTTTCAAAAATAGGGGTGGTAAAGCTAGCACCCCCACTTCCTCAAAACTCAAATTTTTTTGTTCGGTCGAAGCAAGTGAATTATGGGCTCCTGGGGGCCACTTTTCAAAATTCCGAAACACACCCCTAAATTCAAAAACATAAAATCAAAACCACCCCTAATTCTCAAATTTCAAAAATTCTTCCGCCATGAGTTTGGGATAATTTTGGGCTCTTCAGTGACACCAAGAACATTATTTTTGGTGTCCCACATAACCCCGAAATTAAGGTTCCAAAAATAGGGGTGGTAAAGCTAGCACCCCCACTTCCTCAAAACTCAAAATTTTTTGTACGGTCAAAACCAGTGAATTTTGGGCTCCTGGGGGCCAATTTTCAAAATTCCGAAACACACCCCTAAATAAAAAAACAAAAAATCAAAACCACCCCTAATACCCAAATTTCAAAATTTCTCTCACCATTAGTTTGGGATATTTTTGGGCTCTTCAGTGACACCAGAAACATTATTTTTGGTACCCTACAATCTCCGAAATTAAGGTTAAAAATTGTGGGTTGTTAATTTAACACCCACCCGTACCGAAAATTCGAAAATATTTGTGTGGTCGTAAACATGCGAAATTTTTGTTGCTTTTCAAAATTTCAAAACTCCCCCTAAATACAATAAAAAATATTTAAAACCATCCCAATTGCAACTCAACTCAAAAAAAATTGCGCCATAATTTTGGGTTCTTTAGTGTCATCAAAAAACGGCCCGAAATCAACTTAGCACAAACGAGGATGGAGAAGCTAGAATCTCACTATCTCAAAACTAGGAAATCCGGAGAAACTTCACTCATATTCTGGGAGAATTATACCGTACACGTGTATTTCCAACATTAAAAAAGAAAAAAATGTATTTGTTGAGTGTTTTACCATTTCTTCCGACAGGATCAATATCAAGCCTTAAAATAATTACTATTGATGTAAATTCTGTCACTTTGTGCGACCCACTATTACCAGCTTGGACAGTGGCACCCTCGTGGTCTTAGTTTGAACTACTATAGGCTCGCTCCATGCAAGGAGTTCAGTTCGTCCTCATGTACTGTGCGAGCCACCTCGTGTGTGTAATGCGTTAGTCATGCATGTTGGTTCTCTCAAGAAGTGTTCTATTTATTCGCTCTCGTAATTTTGGGCTAGCAGCGTTCTGATTGAAAAAATTGTTAATAAATTTCTCATTTGAATTAATAACGTATTTGAGAGATTATTTTCCGAGTAATGAAAAAGTATCGAAAGGTATGTTGTAGTCTTCACGGGTATTTCTCATTTTTTGGAAAGGAAAGAGAGAAGCCCAAAATTATTTGTGGGTATAATAGCATTTCGTATAGTGTGTAGAATATGACGCTCAATATTCAGAAGCCAAATCTCTGTAGTTGAGGTGTTATAAGAACTCAAATATTGAATATCTTGAAACAGTGGGTGTGATTTGATTAATATTCAATTTTTTTCAATCAGAACGCTGCTAGCCCAAAATTATTTAAAGTTGGCATATTATTAGACAATGTATGGGCAATTGTTAGTAAATTTCTCATTTGAATTAGTAAAGTATTTCAGAGATTATTTTGTGAGGAATGAAAAATTAATCGAAAGGTATGTTGTAGTTCTCATCGGAATTTCTCATTTTTTGGAAACGAAAGAGAGAAGCCCAAAATTATTTGTGGGTATAAAAGTATTTCCCATTATGTGTGGAATGTGACTTTCAATATTCAGAAGCCAAATCTCTGTAGTTCATGTGTTATAAGAACTTAAATATTGAATATCGAAAAAAAGTTGGTGTTTTTTGGATAATATTCTATTTTTTTTCAATCAGAACGGTGCTTGCCCAAAATATTTTAAGTTAGCATATTATTAGGCTAATAGTTAATAAATGGCTCATTTGAATTAGTAAAGTATTTCAGAGTTTATTTTGTGATGAATGAAAAATTAATCGACAGGTATGTTGTAGACTCCACGGGAATTTTCCATTTTTTGGAAAAGAAAGAGTAAAGCCCAAAATTATTTGTGAGTGTAACCGTATTGCTTATACTATGTTGTAGACTGCGTTTAATCTTCAGAAGCCAAATCTTTGTAGTTCAGGTGTTATAAGAACTCAAATATTGAATATCTTTAAACAGTGGGTGTGTTTTGATTAATATTCAATGTTTTTCAATCGGAACGGTGCTAGCCTAAAATTATTTGAGATTGGCATATTGATATGTAATGTATGGTATGTATTGATATGTAATGTATTATTTGAGGAATGAAAAACTAGTTAAAAGTTATATTGTATTATTATTTGTGGGTATAACCGTAAAATTATTTGTGGGTATAACCGTATTCCTTATTATGTATTGTATGTCACACGTCACTGCCATGAGGCAAATCCTAGTACTTCTGTTTTTATAAGAACGGAAATGTTGAATATCGAAAAAAATATGGACTGGTTTTGACTAATATCCAGTTTTTAGTATGATCTAATATAGCCCGAAATTATTTGAGATTTGAATATTATTAGCTAATTTATGTGCAATAGTTAATAAATTCTTTATTTGAATTGGTACAGAATTTTGGGGTTTACTTTTTCTGATGTGGAAACGTGGTCAAAAAGTATATTGTAGTTCTCACGCGAATTTTCCATTTCTTGGAAAAGTAACCGCGAAGTTCAAAATGTTTCATGAGTATAGCCGTATTCCCTATCATGTGTTGTATATGGCCCTTTATTGCCAGGAACGAAATCCTTGTAGTTCAGGTTTTATAAGATCGCAAATATTGGATAGCAGAAACAAAAGTTATTCTATTGATTATTATTCCTTTATTTTTCAATATGAGAGAGTCTAGCCCGAAATTATTTGAGATTAGCTAATTTGAGAAGCAATGTACGTGCAAATGTGATTTTTTTGACGACTGAAAGATTGAGAAAAAAAATGTAGTTTGCCTGTTACACTAGGCATTATTCCTTTCCCATTTTTGGATTTCTATATTTTTGATTGTGATTTTAGAATTGTAGATGTATAGTTAAATAACTATTTTATCTTTTAATTCGTCGGTGGAGAGAATTTTTCTTGTATGAAATTTTTAACAAGTCCATATTGGATGTTTACAGAGGAATGAATAAAAGTAATTATTTTAAGGCTTGATATTGATCCTGTCGGAATAAATGGTAAAACACTCAACAAATACATTTTTTTTCTTTTTTAATGTTGGAAATACACGTGTACGGTATAATTCTCCCAGAATATGAGTGAAGTTTCTCCGGATTTCCTAGTTTTGAGATAGTGAGATTCTAGCTTCTCCATCCTCGTTTTGGCTAAGTTGATTTCGGGCCGTTTTTTGATGACACTAAAGAACCCAAAATTATGGCGCAATTTTTTTTGAGTTGAGTTGCAATTGGGATGGTTTTAAATATTTTTTATTGTATTTAGGGGGAGTTTTGAAATTTTGAAAAGCAACAAAAATTTCGCATGTTTACGACCACACAAATATTTTCGAATTTTCAGTACGGGTGGGTGTTAAATTAACAACCCACAATTTTTAACCTTAATTTCGGTGATTGTAGGGTACCAAAAATAATGTTTCTGGTGTCACTGCAGAGCCCAAAAATATCCCAAACTAATGGTGAGAGAAATTTTGAAATTTGGGTATTAGGGGTGGTTTTGATTTTTTGTTTTTTTATTTAGGGGTGTGTTTCGGAATTTTGAAAATTGGCCCCCAGGAGCCCAAAATTCACTGGTTTTGACCGTACAAAAAATTTTGAGTTTTGAGGAAGTGGGGGTGCTAGCTTTACCACCCCTATTTTTGGAACCTTAATTTCGGGGTGTTGTGGAACACCAAAAATAATGTTCTTGGTGTCACTGAAGAGCCCAAAATTATCCCAAACTCATGGCGGAAGAATTTTTGAAATTTGAGAATTAGGGGTGGTTTTGATTTTTTGTTTTTGAGTTTAGGGGTGTGTTTCGAAATTTTGAAAAGTGGCCCCCAGAAGCCCATAATTCACTTGTTTTGACCGTGCAAAAAAATTTGAATATTAAGAAAGTGGGGGTGCTAGCTTTACCGGCCAAAATTTGAAATCGTAATTTCGGGGTGATGGAAGGTAGCCCAAAATTTTTGGAAGGGGGCTGAAATTAGCCCAAAATTATGGCGCAAGAATTTTTGAGTTTTGAGAAAGTGGGGGTGCTAGCTTTACCGACGTCGAGTCCAAGGCACAGGTGCCAACGTTTCGGCCGCCATGCTGCGACCTTCATCAGGGCGTAGTAATGCGCTGAGATTTTTTTTAAATTTCCCCCCTCCAGTTACCCTGGAGGGGCGGGAATTTATTCAATTAATTGGGGTAGGAGGATTTTTCAGATGTCAAATGTCTTAGTTGAAGTAAGGATTTTATAATGTAGATTTGTTGAAGTGAGAGCACGTTATCCAATATGGAGATTTCCGAGAAAACAAATGCAGCAGTTTTTGAGAAAATTCGAAAATGTGCTATTTTTATTTCCCATTTTATTTACTAAAAAACTTATGTTTAAAAAAAAACATCTTTAGAGGTTCTCTTAAGTTTCAGAAAATTAACATGTATGATTTTTGATTAATCAAAAGACAATTTTCAATCAATTTTTGATTAATCAAATGAATAAATCAAAATGGTGTCTGTCATTCTGTGCATTTAGAACTATACGTTCACAAAGTTTAAAGAATTTATTGTCATTTTTGAGAAAACATTGTTTTAAATATTGTTTTATATTGCCCTTATTTCACTCAAAATTGCACAAAAGCTAATATTATTTTCAAAAAATCCATCTTTAACAATGTAATTGTATGAGTGAGTTAAAAAAATTGTGAAGCTTTTGCATTTTTTTGCTATTTCAGGGGTGACAGTGGTAATCAGATCTATACCATTGATAAAAAGTGTGTCTCAGCCTTTATACGAAATGTAAAGAAAAAAATTGAAGGCATTTTTGAAGATTTTCAAAATTGAAGAAAATTTTGGGTGGGCGGGCTGGCAATCTTTTTAGAAATTCACATTCATGCAATTGGAATAAATGAAATAACTCTACATTTCTTGTAAATTACAATGTAAAGTCTACAAGCAAGTATTGAATTCCTTAAGTTTTGAAACATAACCTTTTGATTTTATTATTTTGAAATTATTTTTATTATTTTGATTTTATTTTGAAATTATTTTTATGCAGAGTTATCCATTTTATAACACTTCTGATATTGATATTTCCATCCTGAAAGTAGTAAATTACATGCTTTTATTATAAATAACATTAACATACAAAGTATTTATGGAAGAAATCACCAATAAATGAATATTAAACATTCATCCTTTACAGCTTCTGAGTTTCTCGTGCTTCTGTAAGTTTGACTTTTTCATCTAATGTTAGAGTTTTATGTTTTTTCAACCATTGTTAAAGTTGTCATGAAACTCATACAAATACCCATTATTTCACAGCCTTGTGGCTGCAGTCGGTCTGCCTGCTGACCCTTAAGGTACAATGCTTCACTGCCCAGAGTACTATGACTTCCTGATACCCTCAAATGGCCTTGAGGTGTCTGGCCGAACAGTCATGATTTTCAATATGGGTCAGGAAGATGCGTGAGGAGAAGCCACGACCGTACACCTTCCCCCACTCAGAATTGGGAGGGAAGGAATTCTCCTGTGGCCTATGTCTTGAGACAACTGACCCAAATTCTACACTGACAGTTGAAGCTCCTCTCCTTCACTGTGTGGTTGCCACCCTGGCGAAAATCGGTGTGTACGCTAAACGTACGCCAATGTAGGGCAAACGTACACGGAATGCGCATCTGCTATGTACTGATGTGAACAAGAGCTTGTCACGATATGCGTTTTTGTGTACTAAACGTGTACTTTGGCCCAAATGAATGTACGCTTGAGCTGAATTGGAACGTACACGACGTCACGTGTACACGATGTACAGACGATGTACGTGTACCATTACCAATCGATGCGTGCACTCAGGTTACGAAAACTAACCTAACATATTTCCAGTGGAATGCGTTCCAGTAGAAAATCTTTCATGATTCTGCCTAGATTTTCTTCCGGAAAAATTCTCATGAGAACCGAATGTTTCTCAGAGATACATTTTCTACTGAAGGTTCCACAAAAAAAAAAAATATATCCAAACAGAATTGTGCAAAAGATTGCTACTGAAACTGTCCGCGTAAAGGACTCACTAGTTTGATGTTGAATCAAGTACATTCAAATGTGATATATCATGGAAGATGTTACAGAACACTTTTGATACTTAACAAAACAGCAGTCACACAATGTAAATAAACACATTTCTATGAATGAATTTTAATATCTCATAACCTCATTCTTACAAATAGATTGTGTTACTGGTGGTAGATGGGAACAGAAGAATGTTTTGCTCGTAAATGGATTACCTTGAATTAACTACAGCCCTTCTATCAAACATTGCTTCTCGCAGGTGGGGTGCATTGAAAGAATCAAACAAAACCAAAATTAAGTTTAAACAAAAACTTCCTTTATTAACTCTTATCGCTATTCACAACCTCGTCTGCTGCTCTTGGGCTGTAAAGGAGAAGTTTACATATAACACAGGGATGAATGAATTTCAGTATCTGGCCTTAATCTCAGTAATAGTTCACTTAAAATTTGCTTGTTTTAAAGGTAGTTAGGAATAGGAAGAGATGAATAATACACTCACTCTGGTGATATTATATTCTTTTTACCTGAGAATACAGGAAAAAATAAAGAGAATTTTGGAACATTTAACATCATAATCAACTTAAACCTCGAGTTCGAATTCATGAAATAATTGTTGTGATAAGAAGTATTCTAATGAACATAGAATTTTCATTTAATGAGGTAATTTATCAATGATTGACTGGAACTCCAATTGGTGGTTAACTTAGTTCGGTGTTTCCAGAAATTGTTAAGCGTAGACTTGAAGAATCAATCCTACCTGGCCTGTTAAATTGTTTTGTACAAAAGATATATGGATTATTATTATATGGAACTATTAATTATAGTTGATGAAAATGACACATTAAATTTTCTCAATATGTTTAATTCTTGTGATGAATCCAGTTCACTTTAGAAAAAAAAATAATCAATCTATAAACTTCCAAAATATCTATATCAAACATGACAACGGAAAAATATCAACAAATTGGTACAGAAAAGGTAATGCTGCTAATTGTATCCTTAATTATTTACCTGAACATCCCATACAGCTAAGAGAGGCATTGTTTATGGCCTCGTAGATAGAACAATAAAATGATCCCATCTCATACACCAGGAATGTCATATAAAAATAGTACATGATATATTTATTTTTAAAAAATCCTGTTGAGTTTATAAAAAAGCACATAAAGAAGAAGAGAGCAATGCTATGTGGAATGTTTAATATCATACCTGATCAACCCTATTCCAAAACCTTAGCTGTTAACAAAACTATAGTTTTGCCATATGTACCTAAAATTACTAACAAAATAATAAAAAATTTAAAATATAATATCTAGACATATATTAACAAACAAACAATCTTATTAGAAATGTTAAAGATGTAATTCCAGCTTCTGAAGTGGAAAAAGGAAACTATATCCGTTGCCAACAAATCATGTATTGGCCAAACAAAACGAAGAATAAAACAAAGAATACATGAGCATAAAAATAACTTGGAGAAATTCATTAAAAACAATTTCAAAGCACAGAATTCAGCATTCACTTAAATTTGATTTTGAAAATCTATCAATTTGAGACAAAAACCAAGAATATATGCCAGGTTAATTTCCCAAACGTTATTTATCAAAATTAATAAAATAATAAATTCAAATCAATAGGGTAATCATCTTACCACTTCCTATTCCACTTACTACTTTAAATAAAATAAATCACAAAATTTTTTTGAAAACATCTTAAGATGAGTCTCTCTCCATAATTGTATTTTGTATTTGCATGTGTTGCTGGTAGTTATATCATTAAAAAATATAACTGTTATTTTTAAAATGATTTTGCAGTATTTACAGAACTTATGCCTGAAGATAATTTATTTTTATAGTTTTCAGAATCTTATGTTTTAATACAATCAGTAGTCCTGTTTATTACGCAATCAGTGAATTGTATTTGATGTAATTCCAATTATAGAAATATCTTGTTTTTATTGGAAGCACAACGTTTCACAAACTAATTGTTTGAAACTTCAGGTACGTACATGTATTACATCAAATACAATTTACTGATTGCATGTTAAACAGTACTTCTGATTGTATTAAAACATAAGATATTGAAAACTATAAAGAGAAATTACTGCTTAATAGGTTAAAAAAAAAGTACTGTTTAATACGCAATCAGTAAATTGTATTTGATGTAATTCCAATGATTGAAAAATATTTGTTTTTATTGGAAGCACATTTCACAAACTAATTGTTCACTACTTCAGGTACATACATGTATGTACCTGAAGAAAATCTTGTTTTTAGAAAATAGTTAGAAGTATCTTATTTTTATTGGGCTTCCAATAAAAACAAGATATTTCTATACTTGGAATTACATCAAATACTGATTGCATATAAAGCAGTACTACTGATTGTCTTCAGACATTAGATATTGAAAACTATCGAAAGAAATTATATTCATTCAATTATACACAATAGACAACATTAACCAAATTGGTGTAAAAATTAGCATATGATAGCACATTTTATTAGCATATTGCAAGAATGTTAACTAATAGTGTAGTATTTTTGGGCATTCATTATGAAAACTTGAAAAATTAGCTAATGTGAAGTAAAATACTTCAGTTAAAAAAATATCAAAAACATCCAATTGGAAACCTGTCGTAACGTATTGCATGTAGCACAATTCAATTAACATGTAGGCTTACTAGTCATAATAACTCAAATATATCTTGGTTTCTTGAAAGAGTCAAGGGAAATTATTCTTAAGTTTAATTTTTAAGAAAATCATTAGTTAAAAAAAATAAATGCTATGGAGCAACACAATATATTATACTTTATAGCACTAATTTGCACACTTTGCTATACCACTTGAAAATCAAACAAGTTATTTCACTTTCTAACAAAATTATTTTATCTGCTATAAGTTAAAAAAAACAACCTATCACACGAATGAAACCATATTTTCTCTGTGTCAATATATGTGTTGTTGTTTCATTGAAATACACACGCAATTTTCGAAATTGACCAAATCACTGCCTATGAACTGGTGGAACTTAATCTTCATAGTGTGGTCAATTTATAAACAGCCAGCATTTGAATATCCTAGATCATACATTGTATTTAGTTTTCTTTTCTACCTCATCAATAATCAGATTGACCACTCGACACGTTGGTGAAGGTAACTCTAATTTTTTTAGGGGTTATTTCTGAAACAATAAATATACTATTATTATGTGTGTATTAAATTTAATCACAATTAAAGAAACGTATTTGCTTACCATTAAACATGATTGTGTTAGGATTATTTCATGCGTTAACTCTTTACGGGCCATCGATGACGATACGAAGTGAGTTTGTTTGCCACAAGTAAACATACTGGTGTTTGGTAATTTCAAGAGCAGACATTCGATGGGACACACATCCACAAAGAAATTAGAAATTAAATTATGCGATTTCCACAGAAAATTGCCGCTTACTTCACGAAATCCGCACACTGACCACTGATTAATATATAACTAAACTGCAATCTTCTAAAAGGGCGCGAACTCACCTAACCAAACCTATAACCAATACTAACCAACTTTGTTTGTGCACACCTTATTTTGTATACAAACGGTACGCTTTATACGGTTTGTGCACACCTCTGGCACACCTTATACAAACGGTTTCAAACTAAGCGTACAAGAGATATGGACTACTGCAGAGCAGGGACGGTGCACAGTAGGCACACAGTATGCTACACTACAGGAACAAGGCACGAAATGAAAAACACGTACAACACAGCTGCTATACAGACCCTCACAACACGGATTTTCGCCAGGGCATGACTTATTGTAAATGTCATGTGACAGAGATAGAGAATTTAAAACAGACGGGCAGATGCATTCATGTCCTTAAGAATATCTCACATGTCTCTGCCAATTGCATTAAATTCACAGGAATTCTGTTTTATAAAGGTTTTTCCCTTTAGGACATAAAAAACTGTTGTTTCTGCTTTGGATGTTTTGTTTTATGCTGTGTAAAATGCCATTTAACTTTATGGTACTGGGAAATTTTATGGTTAAAGCAGGATCTGGTGTAGACAGATTTTACACATTATGCAAGAAAAACCTAGTAGAGATGGCTGCAACCATATCAGTAAGTGTTTTGTTACAAGTTCCAGAGGTATAAATTATATTCTAATACATACGTACCTTGCAGGTGACAAAGAAACCCATGTTGCCTTTGAAAAGCATTTTGAAGAAGAGTTACAAATATATGGGCCTGTTTGTGCAGTAAGCCTTGTGGAACAGACTGGAAAAGAAAAAATTATTTGGGATGCTTATACAAATCACATTGTAGCATACAATAGTCCTGACATTACATATGTTACTTTTGACTTCCATGAATACTGGTTAGTATTTCAAGAAAAACTGATCTCTAATGTACATGTTCCTTAATGCATTTATTTTTGTTTTATTTATTTTTTATTGAAGGCCAGTTGTATTATTTTAAATTTTAAGTTTTTTTGTTTTGTTTCATTTTGTTTATTCAGTTGTTGTAAAGTAATGAAATTCTTTCTTTACTGCTTACAGCCGAGGAATGCATTTTGAAAATGTGTCAGTGCTTATTGCTGGTTTGGTCGATATAATAAAAGACATGGGATATTGTTGGAGAGATAGGGAGGGGATGATTTGCCAACAAAAAGGTATTTTCAGGGTGAATTGCATTGATTGCTTGGACAGAACAAACGTGGTTCAGGTAAGTGTCCATTTGTAATAATTTTGTAATTTTTCTTGCCAATACATTTACTGATTTAAAATGTGCTCTTGTGTTTATGCAGACTGCTCTTGCTAAAGCTGTGATGGAGATTCAATTTACAAAACTTGGTTTGATTCCACCTGAAGGAGTAATACCTTCCAATATTCGAAATACTTTTCAGTTACTTTGGGCCAACAATGGAGATATTATTAGTAAACAGTATGCTGGAACAAATGCCTTGAAGGTATTTTAGAAAATTGTATTCATATGTATTGCTTCTTTTGCTTTGTTTTTTGTTAATAGTGTTTTTATTTAACTTGCTGTTTCAGGGCGATTACACTAGAACTGGTGAGAGAAAGTTTACTGGCATGATGAAGGATAGCATGAATTCTGCCAACAGGTTGGTGAATTTAAAGTGTTGATTATTCTGAACTAATTTACAGTTGTTCTGTGCATTTGTGATCATGATATGTTAAATCATAACCACAGATGGGAGTCAAACCGACTCCACTCTCTTCTACATTTTTATTTTATTATTTTAGCACTCCCGCTATTTCCACCAGTACTTCAGTACCTTTAAACCAACTCTTCGTTGTTGCGTATGCGGATTGTTGATTTTATAGATCTTGTTTTATCAGATTTATTTCCTGTTAAAATTAGCTTTGTGTGTCATGGAGTCAGTTTGACTCAATGTCTGTGAACAAGTAACAAGAAAAATTACTTTTTGACACTACTGAAAGCAGGCATGTATGTAATATTTTTTGTGTTATGAGTTATATTAATTGTATTGATAATTTTTTAAATATTTTTAGCATTATCCTTAGTATTATCTTTTTAATTTTCAAGCACTATTCTTGATGTTTTCTCATTTAGCACTAATGACATTAGTAACAAGGCTGTATTTTGTAAAATATTTAAGATACTAGTTGTCAAGGAATTATAATGAAAATTGTCTAACACACGTTTTAGACAAGACTTCAAAATTACAATAAAAAAAAAATACTAGGATGAAAAAAGTTGTAAACAGCAAAAGAAGGCAGCAAAATACGGTGGCGATGGTGTAACGGTTAGCGTATCGGACTGTTATACCCAAGTTTGCAGGTTCAAACCCGATCGAAGCCATAGGGTTTTAGGGGCGGAAAAAATCCTTCGTATGCCTTCCTTTGGAGGGGAAGTAAAGTCGGCTTCCCAAGTTAGTAGATTTACTGCATGTGAAAGATCCTCAAGCCTAAATGACGCCTCTGAGGCAAATTCCAAATCGCCTGTTTCGTCACCCAAGGAATACCTTCTTTCTCCTCTAGTTGATGAAAGGAGTATAGCGAAATTTGCATGGTCAGATGGAAGAGCAGATCTCATGGCCTGAGTCTCTCCATGTAAAATAAGGCAATTCAAATTCAAAAGACGATGAAAAACTTTCATCAAGAAAATGCTGCTCAATTTGTCCCAAGACACTATGAGGAAAACAAATACTATTTGTTCCCCTCGTAAACATGCTCTGTGCGGTCAATGTTTGTCAACAATATGTACCAATCGTAAAAGCAATAAAACATTAAAAGTATTTATAAAATATTGTTAAATATGTTATTTTGTAATATTTGCATCTGAATATCGACTGCAGAGATGCTATTAAAAAGATTATTATATTATTAAGATGCTATTAAAAAGTAAGTAATTAATAATTATTATTATCTCAAAAACTTTTTAAACATTTTCTTTATTATTATAAAATAAATTTCACAATGTACACAAAAAATAATTTGAAAAAGTAAATTAGTATGACTTAAATACCTGAGAAAGCATGCGAAGTCAGTTTGACTCCATGTCTGTGGCTGCGTAACATAAATTCATGTCTGTGGTTGTGGGTTAAAGTTATGGTAGTAACTTAAGTTGATCTATGTCTAGCCAATATAGCTTGTAACGTGAGACAGTTATGCTTTTGAGCTTTAAAAAGTAGTACAGTCTTTCGAAGTATGATGTGTTCACCTCTTTTCTTTCCTGAAAGTATTATCAGTACAATAAAGAAGCCTGTCAAATGCATCTGGCAACCAGTAATTAGTTTTCAGTTGGTCAGTGTCCTGAGAAGACTTATCACTACTACTGCATTGCCACTTGTACATTTTTATAAGTGTGTGTTCACCACTCTGTTTTATTATTCTTTTATGACTAAACGTTTTAAATATTGCTTTTGACAATCTAAATGTAAGAGGCATTTACAATGTAAACATGAGGACAGTCACTTTTTGGCTGTAAATTATATTGATTTATTTAATCGCATATCCTCATTGTTTGATTTTCATGAACCTTTAATGCAGTTGCAATATTTGCATTGTAAGTATTGTAAATGCATTAAGTTCAGACTGGTAGAAAAATATACTAGTAATATTACGTGTGAGTTTTTTTCAAGCTGAAATCAGAAGTAAAGAGATTAGAATTGAAGGTCTGGGAATCATAGTCATATTCTCTTGTTGGAAAAAATTGAAATGTGACCATTTAATGGGTGTTTTGGTAGCGATAGAAATTTCAGTATGGATAGCTGTCATTTATTTTGTTTCGATGCTACTTTGTTTCATCATTTAAGAACAGCGAGTGTTGTCAAATGATCATAGAAAGACTGATGCCACAATATTTACAAACTGTGGAAATATGATTCCAAAGTTAATGTTCTGTTCATGAAATGAATAGAACTCTTCAAAATTGTTATGGTGCTCATAAATGTCCATTAGAGCAACCTGTTTGTCAAAATATTGTTAAATTTCAAACAATGTGTACTCTACTTGGTGAAAAACTATGTAGAACCAGAGAACTGTAGGCACCAAAGAAAATATTGGTGCTGTCTACTGACAACACCTTGTGTTGAAGACGAAAAGAATGCCTCTATTCATTGCTGTTCTCAACAACTTGGATTTTTTCCATCCACTACTTGGAAAATTTTATGTAAAGTTCTTGGACTATGCATATACACGATCCAAATGGTGCAAGAATTGAAGCCCTCAAGACCACAGTAAGCATTGTTTGTTTGGTGAATGGTGCTTAAATTAATTGGAAATTGATCCTCCATTTTATTGAAAAATTGTGTTTCGTGACAAAGTTAATTTATGGTTAAATGGTTTTGTAAAGCACAATTGCCATGTTTAGAGATAGTCAATTCCTGGGAAAATCACGAGACTCCATTCAATTTTGAAGAATGCATTGTATGGTGAAGGTTATAAGCTGGAGGCTGGAAAGTCTACCTAAAAAACCTGTTTCTTTAAAAATGAGACCAGAGTGTATGTCACTGTCAGTGGGGGTCATTACAAATCGATGATCAATAATTTATTTTATTTTATTTCATTTTTTTTCCAAATTTGCATGACACTCACCAGCAGTAGTTTTAATTTGAACAATCCACACCTTATTCTGCTACTGCAACAATCGATTTATTGATAGAACAATTAAACAACAAAATTGTTTCATGAAATGGTCCAGTAAATTGGCCTCAATGATCATGTGGCCTCACTCCACTTGATTATTTTTTTTGCATACTATTTGTGTAGTGATGTATTTTGTATTGTAAATTACTTCCTTTTGCATTTTGTGTAGTTTTTTTTGTGAGTCCTTGTTATCAAAAAATTGTTCCATGGCAAAACATCCATCTGTGTGAACAACACTAGTGCCTAAACCAAAGGTGGGATTTTCAGCTAAATTTATTTTTTCTGATCAATCTGACTGATATGGCGGCCCCTTGAATTTGAAATTGATATTTTGGTTTAGGTGTGTACTTCATTTGAAGCTCCCAATGATATTTTCAAAATTTCCTCAGAGGATATTGGAGACTGAGATATTTTGTTTATTGAAATTTATTCTTCAAAATTAAAATATGGTCATAAACAATTTTTTCAAAATGTGAGTAATTTCTGCATAATTTTGTGTGATATGTAGGCAAGTTTAAAACAAGATTTTTTGCTAAGAAAATAGCTACAATTGTTTTGCTTCCAACTTTTTGAAGTAATGTAGAGATAAATTCACAAAATAACACAACATAAATATCATTTTTATGTAAATTTGTAATTTTTCTAAAATTAGACAAATGCAGTATGTTCAAAGAGTAATAATTACAAATTATGCAAGAAAGTACTTGGTGTTTGAGCACCACTAGTTTTCTTTGAGAATATGTAAAGCCTCTGGTTTATATATTATACACCACCAACTATTGACACTTTGAAAGACAACATGTCATATTATCAACGAAATACGCCCCCAATTACTTGAAAGAGAGGTTTAAAATTGGACTGATTGTGTCCAGTTCATCTAAGCTGGTCATGGTGTACATGGTGGACAGAATTACAATAATAAAAAAACATTAGATGTCATAATTTTCTCCTTCAAATAAAAACAAAATTGTCTTCGAACTTAATTTTTTTGCTGGTTATCTCCGTTCAAAATTCTATCATGTTTTAAAAAACACCCATCACATGGCCTAAATGCTCTCCAGTTTACATGGAAGTCCCAAAAACATTTTCAAAATTTTCTCAATAATGTTTGTAAATAGTATTAAATTTTGCCAACTGATTCATTCTGTAAATTGAGTAAACTGAGTAATTTGGAGTAATACAGTAAAATTTGTTATACATTCGTTAAATGTTAAAGCCAAGGGTTGTGACACATTTTCCTTTATAACTTAATTTCAGTCTGAGATGGCTGAGGACTATGTACTCGCAAGCCCTTCAATTCAATATTCTACTTAATTGTAATAATTGTAGATCAAAGTGCTAGCTTGCTTCTAACAAAACGGGTGTTATTTCATAAAAAAATTTAATATTTTTTCTTTGAAATGTCATTGATTAATGTTTTGGTTTATTTTAATGTTTTCAAGACTTAACTATTTTAATAGGCTCATTATTAAGATTTTTCTCTCACTATTACATAATTTTTCTTCATATTACCTTCTTTAAAAATATGTATATTCACTATTGTATGATTAAACTCCTTTTCCTTGATTTTTTTGTTTAACTAATCCTTCTCCAAACTTTCTGAATTATCTCTAAATAAACCCTTCATAATAAAAGTACTAGATACTTTTTGTTTTTTGTTTGCTTTATTTAGTTTTGAAATTGGTTAGTTTGTGGTTAACACTTAACATTACATTCGTGGAGTAATTTGAGAACTCAAAAGAGTGCGTAGTTTCTACATTTCTAAAGTCTTCAGGTTATTTTTACGTGTCCATGGCATATTTTCAACAGATATTTGTGTGGACATTTTGTGGACTCATATCGCCAGGCTGGTATTGATATAATGCAAGGACAAGAAGTGAATGATGAGGATCTAAACAGTTGTTCATGTGAACTACAAACTGCTTTTAGTATAGCACAAGCGTTGGTTCCACTGCCTCGTACCACCTTCATGTCAGAGATTGCTTTGGGACCTGAGATAAAATTTGCTACTGCTGTTTATCACATTTCAAGGTGCGTGAGGGTTCTCTCGTATGCCGGTGTACTTTTCTATTACAAATGCACCATTATTCTTATTCCATTTACAAACTAGATTTCTTCTCCCAATTATGTAATATTGATTTCCTCAGTTTGAAAGAAAATGCTATGGATTTTTGTTATCATTTTTTTCTTTATCTGTATACAATTGTATTATTTTGCATGGCATTTAATATGACCTGACCGAGGAAGGTGAAAACTATTATTTTTTATTACTACTACGGCATATAGAAAAAATCCTGTCTTCATAAAAAGTTCTTATTAGTGAATTTCCACTATTTTACAAATTAGCACATTTCAGTATTTGTTGTTTAAAATATTTGCTTTGTGTAGATCAAAACATTTGTTTCTTTGTGAGAATTAACTTCTACTCTCCATTGTTATGTCCTACTTTTGAAAGACTCATGAAATATTTCACATTAAATTCAATTAATATCCTTCTTTATTTTTCTTTTTTTCAGATATTATCTGAGTCGTTTCAAAGATGCTTACCGACAAGCTACTATTGATATGATGCTAGGTAAGGTGAACTTTGATTTTGTTCAAAATGTAAGAAAATAGTAGAGAAACACTTATCAGTTTGAGGATATAGCAGTGTTGCTCCATTCATTACATAAATCAATCTGTGTTGCTTCTTGTTGGTAATTTGCCATTCATTTGGGACCATTCAGCAAATATACGAGAGTAAGTCAATAAGAATTTTCACTTTTTTGATAATCATGTTTAGGTAGACTTTACTGCTTCATACACTAACCAGCATTAACATAATTTACTTTGCTTATGGTCATCACCTAATATTTGTTGGAGTTGTTACAACATAATCATGACTACATCACTCTGCACCAAAAGGGATCAAGCTTTCGTAGTCCAATTTTTGTGATGTTAATCTGTACTAAAAGCTGAAGTCCTTAGAAAGAGTTAACACAATGTGGGATGCAATGTTTTTCTTTGGCGATGAGTTTACCAGTGGATTGAACCGTTCACTAGCATGGAAGATGAGAAAAGAGCAAGATGTCCAGCTTCATCTACTACTGATCTCAATATGGAGCAAGTTCCTGCACTGATTTTGAATAATCAACAAGTGTCTTTTGATGAAGTGGCAAACCATATACATGTTAGTTAGATTTTGCATACGAGAGTGTGGAGATGGATTGTTCAAAGACTTTCTTTTGTTGCAAGAAAACACACATCCACATGCCATTGCCCAAGCTTTTCAAAATCTGTATTTCAAAGTGTCAGAGCATCCCTTATGCTCTTCTGATTTTGTCGTGTCTAATTACCATCTGTTTGCTCCACTTAAAAATGCTTTAAGAGTCTGAAGATTTGTCTCCAACTTATGGGTGATGAAGCAGTACATATGAGGCTTATTGTTCAATTGAAAATCCTTTTTTCTGAGGGTATTGGAAAGCTAAAGTTGCACCAAGTACTTTGAAATGTAGATTTACCCTTGCTGTGCATTGAACCAAGAGTCTACGTGTCTTGTCGATCAGAGATCCAAAATCCTGTCAATGATTTTTTATTCTTTTTCATTTTGCATTTCTATTGATACAATGCTCTTCATTTTTGATTCTCTCTTTACTGGCCCATTAAAAAATATTGGACTGGATCATTTGGCAAATTTGCAGTGGATGTTATGAATGTCCCCTAATATAATTAGATATTACAAATAGGCCTGATATTTATCATCTTTGCGACTTATTTATGTATCAACATTTGAGTTTCTTGACAAGTAAAGGTAATGTAAAAACATGAATATTAACTGACTAGGCTTAGTCTGTGATTATGAGAGGACCCCGTATTTCTCGAATGAGACATTTTGGAAAAAACCTCTTACTTTCTGGTAAATATGATACTTCTCTATCAGAACTAATTGATCACATAACCAAATGCAAAATAAACGATTACAATATATTCATGTCTGTTTTGGCAAAATGCACCAGAAAAGCATCCTCCAAATATTGCTTCCCTTTCCTCCATGGTTGAAACAAATTGTGTTCCTTGAAAGTGAACTGCAAATTGCAGCCCATTGTTTAGTCAGAAGAACAGTCTTAAGACATGAATATCTCTGTAAAGAAAACCAAGCAATGGCCTTCCAAGGACTGGAGCTAAGATGAATGGAGATTGGCATTGAGGGACAAATAATTCAACAAGAAACATTCCAATAACATTAACATTAACATTAACATTGGACAAAAATTCTCAAGATCTGGAGTACAAAGATTTGAAATACCACAGAGGAAATGGAGTAATCAAAAGATACAACCCAGGGAACTAAATTAAGAACCCACAATATATGATATACAATATGATAGCCAATCAGTTTTTAAATCTCAATTTGACTTAGAAACTTTTGTCTGGAAACATGGTATAACTAAAAGCTGCAAGCAGCCCAAATGAAGGTCAATAGAAAGATCTTGATTGTTCTTGTCTGGATCAACACAGAAAGACAGGAAATATTCATGACAATAAATTACAGAAGAAGTTAAAAAAGGTCAGAAGAAATGGCTGGAATGTATTAAAAGAATAAAGGAAGATTCCGAAAGACTGTTCACGAATCCTGCGGGAACACCTAGAAGTTCACTCTTTTCAGATCTGTATAATGATAAACAGACCTCAGGTCATCCTGCAGGACATGAGGAGGATGATGAAGATGATAATGATGATGATCTTTGTTGTGTGTGTGTGTGTGTGTGTATCTTCAGAATTTGCATCATTGTTTACTATTTATTTGAAAACATTCATAATTTCTTTCTTCTCTCTTTCCTTCCATTTCAGGGGTTGATAATTTCAGATTTACTGTTTCTAGTTCACTGAGGTGATGGAAAGTCATGGGATACCTCCTAATATCATGTCAGATCTTTCACCCTGCAAAGTGCATCAACTCAACAAATTGTTGGAAGTCCCTGCAGAAATGTTGAGCGTTGTTGACTCTGTAGCCATCAAAAATTGTGAAAGTGTTGTCGGTGCAGGATTTTGTGCTCAAACTAACCTCTCAATTATGGCCCATAAACGTGTGATGGGGTTCATATTGGGTGATCTTGATGACCAAATGATTTGCTCGAATTGACCAGAAACCTTCAAACCGATAATGAACAATTGTGGCCTGGTGCATTGTCATCCATAAAAATTCCATTGTTGTTTGGGAATAGAAAGTCCATGAATATCTGCAAATTTTGTCCAAGAAGCTGAATATAACCATTTTCAGTCAATGAAAAAAAGTTCTTGGATCATTTGGACCAGAGAACCCAATACATTCCATGTAAAAACAGCCCACACCATTAAGGAGCCATTGCCAGCTTGCGCAGTGCCTTGTTGACAACTTGGGTCCTTGAGTTTGTGGGGTCTGTGTCACACTCTAATCTCACCATCAGCTCTTACAGACTGAAATAAGGACTCATCTGATCAAGCCACAGTTTTCCAGTTGTCTAGGGTCCAATCAATATGGTCACAAGCCCAGGAGAGATGATGTCATGCTGTTGGTGAATGCACTCAAGTTGGTCTTCTACTGTCATAGCCCATTAAAGACAAATTTCGCTGCACTGTCCCAACAGGTACATTCATTGTATGTCCCACATCAATTTCTGCAGTTATTTCACTCATTGACGCTTGTCTGGTAGCACTGACAACTGTATGCAATTGCCACTGCTCTCAATCATTAAGTGAACATGTTAGCCACTGTGTTGTCCGTGGTGAGAAGTTATACCTGAAATAAGATATTCACGGCAGACACTGTGGATCTCAGAATATTGGGTTCTCCAACAGTTTCCAAAATGAAATTTCCCATGCATCCAGCTCCAACTACTATTCCGTGTTCAAAGTCTGTTAATTCCTGTCTTGTGGACATAAACACATCAAAAACCTTTTCACATGAATAGCTAGAGTACATATGAAAGCTCAATGTATTGCCCTTTTGTACCATTTGTATGTTATACTACTGCCATCTGTATATTTGCATATTGCTTTCCCATGACTTTAGTCACCTCAGTGTATATCTAATCGTTCTCAATGCACTCAGTCAGATTTATTTATTATGATGTTCTGAAGTTCAGTTATTCACAAAACTAGTGGAATAAGGTAAAATATTTTATAAGTGTCTAAAAGACCGTTATTTGCTTCTGCAAAATTATAGCACATGATAAAACCACCTGTGACGTAAGTGGTTTTATTGTGAGTGTTGTATATATGTTTCTTTCCTTGATTTTACCTTCTTTCTTTTACTAAAAGAAATTAAAATTATATACTAGTACACACACACATACACACACTAAGGAAAAAAAATCAAGATCCGGAGTGAATTTTGTCTTTCATGTTTTGAGGGAGGTGGACTTTTTTCCAGGAAATATTGTATCAGAAGATCTGTTGTCCCAAGAAAAAGCTGATGATGAAGATGCATCTGCTACAGCAGAACATGTCAAACTTTTTAATTGAAGATTGTAAGAAAATGTTGATTAGCGATACTGATATGATACTTGGAGCTTGGGGTCTCATAGATGCTGATCCTGTGTAAGTAAATAACTTTGTTATAATTAATTAATTCAGTTTTTAAATAAAAATTAAATAAATTGAGATGTACCAATGAAGTTGTTTTGAAAATTACAAGTGCAACTTATTGTTTTTTGTTTTATTAATGTATTTATTTATTTAAGTTCTGGAGATCCTACAGAAACTGAAATGGATACTATCCTCATTTTAACAAGGGATGCATATTATGTTGCTGAGTAAGTATTGTTCAATTACATTAATGTAGCAAAATATAATTTTGACCTTGTATTTAATTTGGTTCTTATGCTGTGCAGATATGATGATCAGTTGGAATCGAATAACCAAGTATCAACAGGTTCTTCTAAAAGACCTCACTCTTATAGAGTTTGGGACCCCAGAATCATCGGTTTCACTGTTTAAAAATAGCCAGAAGTGTGGCCACCATTGCATTAGGCTACATTATACTGTGTCAGGAACCCCAGGATATTATCACATGTTTAGATCCACAAATTTGCGGTTTTTCAATAACATGGCTGTGGGGATCAAAACGGATGAAGAAATGATAGGTAAATAAACTTGTACAGTTTATATTCATGTATTTATTTTTACTTGTATTTCGTTAACTCCTTTGTATTTGAATTGAAGAATTTAGTGACAATGTTCTGTCAGTTCAACATGAATCCTTCATTACAAAAATAGTGATTAATCAATTCCTTTTATTAATAAATAAAAATATTTCAGAAAGCTTGTTTATATTACTTCAGGAAATAGGTAGAGTTATTGCATAGGGAATTTTGATAATTTTTAGAATTTCTTATCCTTTAAAATGGAAGATTTTTTTACCCAAGCTTTTATGTGTCTTTTCTGTAGTTTTATTTTTGACAAATTTTTAATTTAAGTCGGTGTTCTCCAAAATTGTAGCTAATTACTATTTCCATATTAAACCAGTTGCAATTTTTAAGTTTTTTGAATTGAGAACTGTAGAGCAGTGTTGTTAGTACAGCCTGCGTTAATTTTATAATAACAATACAGGAAAGTGCACAATGTGCATAGTTTATTTTCTTTTCTTTTTGTTAGAGAGAATATGAAGTCAAAATGTTACATTTTCACCATTAAATCATTTTCTGGCTGCCTCATTGCATTCACTGCCGCACCGCACGAAGTTTCACCAGTTCCATTAGTTCTTTTTATTCCGTGCTGAGTTTGGAGATAGATGTTTCTTTTTCTGGAGTTATTTTCAATCTCAATAATTGTGTTGTTGTTTCTAGTGAAATATGTCGCAAGTGTGAAATGTCATTCTTTGCAATAATTGCTGCTGAGGTTCTCTCTTTGATGTGTTCTCTGAAATTGGTTCCACAGATTTGTAGTTACACCTAAATTTGTTTACAATTTCCAATTTTTTTCTGTAGACGTTGATGCCATTCTGGGTGCTGAGTCTGCCTCCTTTCCTGAACACCAAGCAACTGTCTTCTGCTCGTTTATGCTGAGGTCGTTTTACGAAGACCATTCAATTAGCCAATTGAAGGTGTGTTGTAGCTTGTCTTCGTTCTTTGAGGTTAGAACCATGTTGTCAGCATATATATATATATATATGTATATATATATATATATATATTGGGGTGTATATAATTTTCATTCATGTAAACTATTAAAATAGACCTTACAACATACGTTGCTACATTGAATAACATGAGGCTAATAGGATCTCCTTGCAGCACTCCCACTGATTGCTTTATTGCCCGAGAGAGGGTTATGTTGTTGCAGACTCTTATATCATTTTTGGCGAGAATACTTAAAGAGTCTTCTGATGTTATTGCTCCCAGTAATACCTTTAAGCTTATCTAGAAGAAGGCCTCTGTTAATAGAGTCGAAAGCCTTCATAAAGTCTATAAAAACGGCATATAGCTTCCCTTTTTGTGGTTTTATTGCTTCATGTATTTCTTCACCCAAGGCACTGTACTGTTTGGATAGTGGACCTTCCTGCTTTGCAACCAAACTGTTCCTCCAGTATGCTCTCCTCTACTAACGTTGTCAGTCTTAAGTGGTTAATTTGGTGAGAGTAGCAGACTGGATTCTAGCGCAGGAGTTGGGATCACTTATGTCTCCTTTCCCTTTTTATAGTAATTTAATTGTTGATTCTCTCCACCTGTCTGGTATATTATCTTGATCCGAGCGGCTGTTGAACAAGTCAGCTATTGTCATATTCATGTGTCTCCAGCAGGCTTTTAGGTAGGTGCTGCCGTATTATGTCTTCTATTAGTTAAATTGGGGTGTTTACTTCCACCTCCAGTATGCAGTGGTCTGCCTTAAGAATGATGCCCTAGTATGCTTCTAACTTTGCTATGTTTATTTTCCTAGGAATTGGAAGTGTGATCTGCGGTAGCTTTACTTTGATCCTATTTTTCAGTTTAAAACTCACTTCCACCAGTAGGTGTTTCCTTATTACTACATTGTCATTCACTTTTATGTATGCTTATCAACTCCTATCATGCCTATCACATTGCTGAAAAAGAGGTCGATTGTACTAGATCCATTTCGGCTTACATGTTTTCTCTTTTCTGTAATTTAGGAGGATGAGGCCTTCCGTTTTAGATACCTGATGACAACGGTCGCTTTCACGTTCATAGTGTCTGCTCTACAGTTTAAATTTCCTGCCAGCCTTACGAACACATTCTTGTCTACTTTCTTGGAGTGTTGTGCTGAGTTCATCCATTATGTCTTGTGCTTTTCACTCTAGTTGAAAGTATGTACATTAGGGTGTCCCTTATATTGCCCAAAAAATTATTTTTGCAATTTTTTTTGGGCTCACCCCCTAAATATTTTCTATTGAGTCCAATTTACTCAAAAATAAAATTTCATCTCAATAGGTTGATATTAACCCGTGCCGACTTGAGCGCGAAATTTGAATGTTAGGGATCATTGGTTTTGCTGGGTTAAGTCAATGGAAAACTATTGATAAATTTTTAATATATAATTTTATATTATAATTTAATTCATTTTTACTCTTTAGACTGTGTTATGGTTTTAACTTTTATTATGGGTACTTTTTTTTCAGTGTTTGTTTCTTGGAATATGATTACACTGAACGATGTTCTTGAACAACTCAACAAAAATTGCTTTTGCTCCTCATCTACATTCAGTAGTCCATGAAAATCTTGCATTGATTCAACAGGTCTTTCCGCGCAGTCATTCACAGCTTTTCATCTTTATAAATAACCTTTTAGCTTCTAAATATGAAGTTGCTTTTCCAGGTTAAAGGACAGTTTTGAATAAAACTAATACCCATCTTCAGGCAAGAGAACAGGTATCTGCTTTTGATTGATACAGAATCGGCTTGTTTTCATTGAAATGATTAAATTGAATAAGATGTATTGTTTATTAACGAATTAATAATTAAAGAACGGTCATCAGTGTACAATTGCGCTTGCCATGGTATTCTTCATCCAATTATTTTCAAAAAGGAATTCTCTTCCATGTGTAGATTTTCTCAGTCTAAACTTGCTACCACTTTGATTTTTATTGGTACGCCTGCTTCGCTAGAGAGTACGACAGACAATTCTTCTAATAAATACTACATACGGTGTCTAAATTGTTTTAAATTTGCTTTTGAAATTGTGGAATCTATCTTTTCATGCAATTTTAGAAATTTTTATAAAGTACCCTGATAAGGAACTTTTACAGCTGCACTGCCCTAAAGACACAGTTTGACGTAAAGTTACGAACAACATAGAGACATTATTTAAGGAATTTTTAACTACACAAGATAGTTTAGAATCTGATCTGAGCAGAACATTTTAAATATTTAATATCTCTTGCCATCTATGTTGAGTTCGATGCAATGCCCGGAAGATGTATCTTTAGTTTGTTACTTTCATAAAAGTTCAACATTTCTTTAAATCGGACTCATTAAAGAATACTTCCATTTTCTCTTTGCGACTTTGAAAATTAATGGCGTTAAATCTTTTTTAACTTTTTTTAAAATGCTAAAAATTGGTGTCAGGATTGCTTACTACATAATGTATTTACATTCAAATACACATTATAAATAAGTTTTTATATATGTAATGACGGCACGGAAAGAATAATGCTCTGTCCAAATTTTCTTCAAGAAAGACGTATACTCCTTCAAGACGTCAAGTGTTTGATGCAGTTGTATCACATCAAAGAATTTGTAATCTTTTTTATTCTTGTAATGTTATTTGTCTCGCCCTTTCTTCTTTATCCGCAAGATGTTCGTCCAGTCCTTCAAGATAACTTTTACGTCCTGGCTCTCTCTGCCGAAATAAAAAACATTCTTTCTTCTTCCAACATAATCATTTGTAAAGCATTCGGATGTGCAATATCAAATACATTGTTCAGTTTATTTCTAAACTCATCTTCACGATGCTTAAAAATATCTTCACACTTGTTTGCGTTTTTTGTAATTTTCTTCACTCCGAATAGTAAAAGTTAATAAGTTTTTACGAACAATGCTGATTAGCTCTTGTTGAAATTCTTGCTTTCTTCCAAAATATCATTCTCTCACCAACCACAAGTTTAGCGCTTGCCCTAACTGTTCTTTTTACTTCCCATATGTTGTGAAATAAAACATCAAGCACTTGACTGATGGTCAATTGTGTCCGTTTATTTGGTGTTTTATATTAATAGTTAATATTATCTCCTAATAAAAGCACACATTCTTCGGCACTGCACATGACACTACATATGACACTGTTAGATTAGCAACCTATGAACACGAGTAATACGATCGATTAAAATTCATGCTCTGGACATGTCCGTCATGCGAATTCGCGCTCAAGTCGGCACGGGTTAGAATACTCCGATCTCAAAAAAATTTTGTATAGGCATGTTTTAAGTACATTGGAACAAAATTGGAGGGTGAGCGGTCAAAAATTTGAAAGTCGGAAAATAAGGGACACCCTAATGTACATATTAGCCAGCCCAGTGATGTTTGATTAGCAGTAAATTTTCCATTTTATATCTTGTTCTAAATGGGGATAATTTCGAACACAAGAGACACGTTATTCCCCCTTTTGGTCTTCCATTCTCATCCTGTGGAGTTAGGATATGAATTGCATATTTGTCTTGTGGCTACAACTTGGAGCACAGGAATGTTTCTGTGAGAATAATCGCATCAATGTTGACGAGCATATCCTTAGGTTCTTTTGTTCATCATACTTGAGAGTTCTTCGATGTTCCATGACATACATTGTAATTTATTCTACTGTATTTCTTCCACTCTCCTTGTCTTAGTCGTTCTTATTTTGCCTTTTCCTTTCTTTTTGTTTGTCTTTATCCTCTCTATACTCAGCTTATTCCATAAGTGTTCCACGGGACTGCCTATTTGGTTGTCATTGCGGAAACCCAAAGGACCTTACAAGCACTTCCTGTGGCCAAAAACCTGAGTTCTCTGTTTCTTTTTAAATGTTTAAATGGTAGCCCCATTTTGAATGCTTTGTTTTGTCCCAATGTGTTGAGAGCTTTGCACTCTAAATTGTCTCTTATCATGGAGTGATTTGTCTGCATTAATTTTATAGAAACAGTAAATTCCAAAACCTTTTTATCGAAAATGAGAAACAAACGTTGCGAAACCATTCATTATAGTACATATTGGTTTGTCGTGTAATATTTCCTGAAAATTAGAAACAAATCTAACTATGCCACAGATAAGAATGTAAAAAATTTCACAAGGGCAGAAATAAATGTTTTCCTTGCTGATTTTAAACAGATCCAGTTATGTACATGTCACATACATGGAGGTAGTGGAATTTTTAACCTGGGAGTGCCTGCAATAGGTAGATTCACGCCAGTGCCTGCAATGTATCTCTCAGTATCTCTCAGATGTAACTGCAACTTTTTATGAATGCGAATGATCTGAAGCTCTATTTACTGACATATGAATTTTATTTAGTTTGTACATGTCTCGCAATGCAATTTTTAATTAATTCTATAGTGTAGAAACCTTGTCTGTACACTTATGGAAAGAAAGGTAAAATTGACAAAATAGATGCAAAAATCATTAATCAACTTAATATCTTATTAAATAACATTAAATACAATTTTGAAAAATGATTGTGGCATGTTCAAAACAAACATGTATTTTACTTTTTCACAAAAATATTTAGAAAGTCTTGTCTTTTTTCCATTTTGCAAGGTTTGCAATTCGTTTTTTCATTTTCCTACAGACGTCTCCTGCACATCTTGTTTCTCTTTGGGAAGAAACTAACACTCGATCCTAAATAATACAAATCATTACATTTTCTGAGTATGTACTTCTCATTGACATGGCTGAAAATGCCATGATATGTGCTACTTATGCCAGGAGCTCACAATGCGCTGGCACCAGTGCACCTAACGTATCTGACACACTTCGCGCAGATCAAGTTTTAACATGATCATGGGAAATGATTCATTGAAAGGATAAAAATAAAAGGCCAGGCATTCTCAGAAAAGTACAATGAAGGAATACATGAAATATCAGATTACTAATGCATTGCAATTATTCAGGAACATAAAATTGCCTTGGCTTGTATCTTACAGATCTATTGCAAGCACTCCCGGGTTAAATCTGATTTAGAAAAATGCATTTTTTTTAATGTTGGTAAGTATTTCCTTCTCCCTTCAAAGTATTGTGGTGGATTTTCCTCGTACTACCTGGACAATTATTTACCATCAAAAAAAACTAACTTTTATTGTTCAATATTTTATTTACTTATTTACTTTAACCATTACCCTTTCTGTGTGCCAAGGTCTATCTGTCTTGATAAAATTTGTTTTCGTGGGTTGATATGACCATCCATACGGATTCACCGTTACAAATATCTAAATAAGAATTATTATTTACTTATTTTAGTTCAGGGAATTTTCCATATCATTGCCATAAATTATAATTGTTGTTTTTTAAAAAATCAATTTAACATTATAATCTATTACTCTTCTGCTCCTAACAAACAAAAATACATAGCCCTTTTCATAACAATCACAGCAAAACAATAGCAGTAATGACCCCTTTAAACATTTAAATATTCTCCTTTACTCCTCTGTTGAATGCATGGTAATTACCCCTTTACTATGCTAATTGAAAAATTATTAAAATATGCTACAAGACATCGTCTTCTTAATGCTCATGTGAATATGTCCCCTTTGTGTCACTTTCCTGTTTTCAGTCCGCAGCACTGTTGATATGGTTTATCTTTGTAATTTATACATAATTCATTTATATTTCACATACATTGTGATGAATCATCTAAGTATGTTTCGTAAGATTGTTTCAAAGATAAAATAATAGGAATTAAAATGAAGGGAACAACCAACACATGACTAAAGCGTAAACAAAATAGATTTGATTTTATGTACAAACTTTTCAAATAAAATTGCCTCTGCTTATTATTGAAATAAATGTAAGTGGAAAATATATAGTATGTCTTTAAACCTTGCCAAAACAATTTTTGTTTGTAAGATTTTTGTTAGAGAAATCATTAAATTTCAGTATAAAATAACATTTCCATATAGAATGCTTATAGCAAATACACATCTGAAGAAATCAAATTTGTGTGTGTAGTTTTACGAACAGGGTGGCCACTTTCTGGGAAACCAGGAAGAGTCAGGGAATTCCTTTAATATGGAAAACTCAGAGAATGTTAAGAAAAATTGTTGTAAATTTGTGGAAAGTTTTGAGACTGTTATGAAACCAGATAATATTCTTTAACTCATTGCACATGTAAGGTCCACAGGTTGTAAGGCATCTGCCAGGTAACAAGAACTAGTGGTGCTACAGAATGGCACAGACTTTCTCATAGTAAAGTTTTCTAATTTCCTTGATGTGGACAGCATTTCGGTCTTGCTCCATCATGCCAAGTGTCATGTGTCACCCACCCAAGTAAATTTTTTGACATTTTCTCAATTTTTCAGTTTCCTAATAGTAGAACCGAAATATTACTTTATGAATATTAAAGAAGAATAAAACCTTGTCATAAACAGAATTTTCATTGAAAAATTTGGAACTGTTTTTAAAAGTAGTCGTGCTACAGAATGGTGCAGACTTTCCCGTATTAGTTTTGTTTCCTTCGGTCTTCGCTAGTTATTCGGAATTGCCACATACTCTTTCTTGCCAGCTGTCATTTATCACCGCCAAAAGTACATTTTTCTGTCATTTTCTTAATTTTTTGGTTTCCTATTGGTAATATGGAAACATTAATTTTAGAATATTAAAGAACATAGCAATTTTCTTTTAAAAAATTGTGTGCCATTTGAGAGAAAATGGCATTTCAGTGCTACTAAAAATGCGAAATTTGAAGCTCGTTTTCACAGAAAATGTTTGAGTTTTCAAAATACTTTATTTGAAACACATACACTCACAAATATAATAATCTTTACAAATTGCTGGTAATGTGCATATTAAAGATGTGAGAGATCTTTCAAAATAATTACAATTATGTAATTTTTGAAAAAAACAAAAAAATAACTCAAAATAAACTTTATGCTATACTAAAGAGTGTAATTAGCACTATCTGTTACAAAAGTTTGAAGAAAAAATTTGCATCCATATATGAGAAAATGGCATTTGAGCATTTCTGAAAATGCGAAATTATGAGCTATTTTTCACAGAAAACGGTTGTGTTTTGAAGAAACTTAACTTGGCATTATTTAAAGCACATGTACTTGTAAATATAATAATGTTAAAAAATCGCTGCTAATGTAAATATTATCGACTTGAGAAACATGTGAAAAATTTACATTTTTGTAATTTTTGAAAAAACCAACCTATAGAGCAATATGGCTTTTATGTCATCTGATAGTGTACATTTACCACTATACCTACCTGAAGTTTAAAGAAAAAATTTGGAGCTGTTTTTGAGAAAATCTTGTTTTTGTAATTTTTTAAAATTGCACATATTGCACGCAATATTGCTCAAAAACTACTAAAAAATTGAAAAACATTTACATGACCTTTATGAAAGAACTCAATATGCAGAACAAATTTTAGTTGAAGAAAAAATCTCTATCTTCAATTTTGTAGTTGGAGAAAGACACCGAAAAAAATTCAAACTTTCAAAATTTTCGAAAATTCAGAGTTATCCGTGAAAATCGGACGTATGCCATGTTAACAAGTGTATTTTTACTCTATTCTTACAAGAAATTTAAAGAAAAAATTTGGAGCTGTTTTGAGAAAATTTTGAAAATCCCCGGGGGCTTCTTATAAAGTACCCCCAAATTTTGAAGAATCTTTTTCAAAATCTCAATGCTTTGACTAGAACCAGATTGACTGGGGAATATCCTTTTGGAAGAAATCATACGTATGATTTAGGCACTAGTAGTGTTCACAGACTGACGTTTTCCTTTCAATAGGTTTTTCTGTATCAAGGACCTAGAAAACAGGGTTTCTGTCTACATCACGTGTTGAAGGATTTTTTTTTTCTTCTTAATTTAGCAACTGGTTTTATCCACTTATTCGTTTTCACGGCCCTGCAATTAATTTTTTTCGCCTGTATGGATATCACTATGGATATCACTCTGTATATACATACGTATACGGGAAAGTAAAAATGGACTTTAAGCGTTACTGTAAATGCGAAATTTGAAGATCTTTTTGAGTGTTCAAAAAACTTAGTCATTTGAGGCACATTGACTCACAAATGCAATAGTATTTTCAAATTGCTGGAAATGTGCTTATTAATGGCATGTGAGATTTTCCATTAATATGCACAAACATCATTTGTGTAATTTTTGATAAAACAAAAAAATCAGCTTTGCATTTTTAACAATGCAGTTATCACTACTTTTTAAAAAGTTTGAAGAGAAAATGGAGCCATTTATGAGAAAACAGTGTTTGATCATTTCTGAAAATGCGGAATTTTAGCTCATTTACAGAGAAAACGTTTTGAAAAAAACAAGAGAATAGAGCATTATGGCATTCATGTCATCTTATAGAGTGCATTTAGCACTATCTCTACCTAAAGTTTAAAGAAAAAAATTGGAGCCATTTTTTAAAAAACATCACTATATAGGCCATTTATCGCATCCCAGGCGCTATTGTGTTTTGTCATACCAAGAATGTAACATCTCTCTTCTTTCCATTGCCACTGTTACATCATCTTTCCATTTCACTCTTGGCTATCCTCTTTTCCTCCTTCTTGCTGGCAGGCAGCAATAAACCTTTTTGGGCATTCATTCTTGAATCCATCCGTTGTAAGTGGCCATACCATAACAATCTTTACTTTTCGACATCACTTAAGCATCCTTCTATATTCCTTCTTTCTCCTCCTTCCATATTTTTCTTCTTCTTTTTCTTCTTCTTCTATTAGCACTACAACCCTTTATGGGTCTTGGCTTTCACAACTAAATTGTTCCACTTTTTCCTGTCATTATCACTCTCCTCTCTCTTGTGCAACACCCGAAACAGTTAATGGTTGCCCTGTTATTTCTAAACCCATTTCGACATTCCCTAATTATGTCATCTGCATTAGTCAATATATTATTTATAAGTACTGCACGAATTTTATACACTTTATTCAGGTGTGAGGCCTCTGAAATTATGGCATTCCCATTTCTCTCTCTCTCTTTTTTATTTTTATATATATATATATATATATATATATATATATATATATATATATATATATATTGGGCATACAATTGCGATATTCCATTCATTGGGCATTCGTTCCCTATTCCAGATTCCTTCATTAATTCATATATTTTTTTTTTTTGCAGTTGTTCCCTTCCTTTTAGTATGAGTTCTGCATTTATATTACCACTTCCAGGTGTTTTTGATATTTTAAATTTTTTTTATTATGGTCATTACTTCATATGTGGGATCTTCTATATCCACTTCCCCTTCCTCTCTATATCTTCTCCATATCATCACCATTCATGATTATAAAGTTGATCTCCCTCAAAGTATTCTTTCCATCTGACCATATTCGGTTTTCTTCCAAAAGCATTTGTTCCTTCTTCTCATCTTATATTGTTATTTCTTGATTTGTACTCTTCCATTAGGTATTCTATCTTTTTATATAATTTTCTATAGTTCTTTTTGTAATTTTCCTGCAATAAAGCTTCAGTTTCCATTTTCTTTGCATTTGTTCTCTCTGTCTCTCTCTCGCTTTCTCTCGTGCAATCGCACTCTCCTTTCTAGTATCCTTAAGAAGGCATTTTTGTCTTGCTTCATTCTTCATCTTGATTGCATTTCTACATTCATCATCAAACCATCCTGAATTCCTTATCTGGTTTTTTGTCCCTACATTTTCCTCAGGTGCCTCTACTATTGCATTCTAGTTCACAATCCAAGCTTATTTCAATCTCTTCCAACGCTCCTCTGGTACACTATCATATGCATTTCTCAGGTCTAAAAAAACTAGTTGCAATGGGCATTTGGAGGCTATGGACGTCTCCATTAGCTGTTTCAGGCAAAAAGAGATTATCTGTGCAGAATCCACCAGATCTAAATCCACTCTGTCCTTCTAGTTCCATTATATCCCTTTCGATGCAACCTCTCAAGACCCGTCCATGCAGCCTTTCTGTTGATGGAATGACTCTCAAGCCCCTGTAATTGGCACAAACAGTTTTGTTTCCTTTTTATAAAGTGATGTAATGTATTCGCTTTTCCAATCTTTCAGTATGGCTTCTCTGTTCAGGCATTTATTAAATATTTCTGCCAAATATTCCAAGGCAACATCAGGGACATGCTTCAAGATTTCAATAGGAACACCTCCAGGACCAGGAGCTTTGTTGTACTTCATAGCCATTAGTTATTTTCTTATTTCATGCACACTTATATTTTCAAATAAAATATTTACACAATCTAAGGAATAATCTGTACATTTAAAATCAATCCATGTTTCTATTAAAAGAGTTTCATAGTTTTTTCCATTGCTCTTCACTTATCTGGGAATATGTCACTTTCTCTATATTATCTTTTTTAAAAATCTTTGTTTTCCAAGCAGCCCTTGATTTTCAACCACCAAATAATCAATCTATTTCACAGCATTTCTTTTCCCAAAATGCATCTTTTAACTTGGCTACTTACTTTTGAACAACGTAGCAGTATTTTCTGTAGATATTTCTATCTAATGGATCTTTAAAACTCAGCCATTTTGCATACACCTGTTTCTTTTCTTTAAAGAAATATTTGATTTCTTTCTTCCACCAGTATTCCTTCATTCTAAGTCTACATTTCTTTTGCTCCTCAATTGACACCTTAGTGGCATGGTAAGGATTCCTTCAGGAAATTGTACATTTCTTCTGTGGGCCCTTCAAATTTCCTTTCCATATTTTGTGCCAATCTTCACTCGTAAAGGAATACGTTGGATTCATTTTCAAAACTGTCAAGTTCATAACTTGTTTCCAATTTTGTTTCCTGTGTACATTCATCTTCTACAATTGGTGTTTCTTTTTTCCTGGGTCTAAACCAAGCTGTTGTTTTTAAGAGGTAATGATCAGACCCGCAATCAGCCCCCCTTTTTACATGAATGCCCGTGGATTTTCACATGACATGTCTGTCCAATAACGGAATAATCAATAATTGATTTGAGCCCTTTAGTACTTTGTGTCAATGTATGTTTATGTTTCTCTTTTTGGGGGTAAAAGCCGTTCAGTGTCTATAGAGAGAACTGTTTACATACCTCAATTACACAAGTACCATTTTCATTTAACACATCTCCATATTGACCCACTACTTGATCAATTACTTTTCTCCTCATCCTTGCATTAAAATCTCCTAATAAAATTAATTCCTTCCTATTACCTAAAGTTAAAATTACTTCACTTAATTTAGTATAGAATTTTTCCTTCACCAATGAGGTGGCCTCATCATTTGGAGGATTACACACACAATCAAAAAACTAAGATTAAACATTTCCAGATCAAGAGTTATTCTTTCATTTATGGAATTTCAACTTTTAATACGTTTCTTCCATTCTTGTGCATCAAAACAGAGACTCTGCCTTTGCTCGACGATGTTTTTCCACCCCACTGAGAAAGTGTAAAAAATCTTCCCCTCTCCCTTCCCTTTTCTCCCCTCCCCCTTCCTCACACCCCGCCTTCACCCTCCCTCTCCCTCCCCCACCCTCTGTCTCCCACCCTCTCTCTCTCACCCTCCCTCTCTCACCCTCCCTCTCTCTCCCCCTCACCCTCCCTCTCGCTCCCCTCTCCCTCCCTCTCGCTCCCCTCCCTCTTCCTCCCTCTCACCCTCCCTCTCGCTCCCCTCCCTCTCCCCCTCCCCTCCCTTCCCTCCCTCTCTCACCCACCCTCTCGCTCCCTCTCCCTTCCCTCCCTCTCCCGTCCTCGCTCCCCTCTCTCCCTTCCTCGCTCCCCTCCCTCTCCCATCCTCGCTCCGCTCCCTCTCTCACCCTCCCTCTTGCTCCCCTCCCTCTCACCCTCCCTCTTGCTCCCCTTCCTTTCACCCTCCCTTTTGCTCCCCTCCCTCTTGCTCCCTCTTGCTCCCCTCCTCTCCCTCCCTCTCCTCTCCCTCCCTCTCCTCTCCCTCCCTCTCCTCTCCCTCCCTCTCCATCTCCGCTCTCCGTCTCCTCCCTCCCTCCCTCTCTCCTTCTCCTCTCCCTCCCTCTCTCCTTCTCCTCTCCCTCCCTCTCTCCTTCTCCTCTCTCCCTCTCCTCTCCCCCTCTCCTCTCTCTCCCTCCTTCTCCTCTCTCTCCTCTCTCTCTACTCTCTCCCTCTCCTCTCTCTCCCAACACAAGCCAATCTAAATGAATTAGAACCATTTTATTTTACAAATTTTACTTAAAACTACCCTTTGTTTCTTGTTTTGATACATTTTTTGTATTTATACCTCGGAACAGAACATTTCAGACGCAGTGTCGTGGTAACTGCAATAGATCATATGTCAAATCTGCCCAAGTTTTCTGGAGGAATGAAAAACTTTCTGTACCTCTCACTGTTTTAGCAGTCGCTTTCACAAATGTACAAGCATGATATTTGATTTTTCATTAGTCCATTGTCTTATGACCTATTGCAACAGCTGAAGTTCTCTAGATTGGTCACAATGGTGTAATAAACAAAAGAGGGATTTTTTCACATACGACCTATTGCGATTACCACGGCAAATTACAGTAAAGCAATGTAACGCTAGCACGTGACCACTGGACCTTCACCATGAATTGTCAATCTTACCCACCCCCGGCTTCTTGGAAACCTTGTTCTCAAAATCAAGGATGAGTGGATGTTTGTGAAGCATAAGTAATTCAACCGCCCACATGTTTGCTCATGTTCATGTTTCATGGAGCCCATGCATAACTTGATTGTAAACTAATAAATATTTTTTACAGATCATTGACTCATCGCATTGTTGATTTAGGGGAGGTGTCCCATTAACCTCCCTCTCCCATTCTCTCCTAGGGATCCATCGCTGGGTTCACAACTATTCACATGAGAACTGGCTACTCATAAACAACATTGTATATACAAGAAACGTAATTTTAAATTCTTATGTGTGATGAAAACTAGTGTACAATTTATTTCTGTAGAGATAGAACTATCTTGTAGCTGCTAAATTCTGCTAACTAAATTCTGCTCCTTCATTGTTAGCAATGGAGAACTTATTAATAGGGCCCAGATTTTAATGACCTAAAAATCAGGGAAATATGCAAGCATTTATGACCTAAAACCTGTATAAATATGACCTAAGAAATAAAATATGACTTTACATACATTTATTTTTTTAAAATTCCGGTTGAATTTTTAGGTGTAACATAAATACAAAATTCACTCAAGAACAGCTTGTGAGTGTATTACTTACGTTTTGCAGTCTTTGGAACTACCTAGCATTTTTTTTAAATGTTTGTGTCTGTAAAACAAATCAAGTACAGAAAAATAAAACCCATCAAAAACATTTCTTGCTTTACTTGTCTTCCTTGTATACTTCTTGCTTAATATTTTCCAATTTCCTCGCAGTCTTCAGTTTTTGGAGAGTTGCATTGGATCACAAGGAGCACTTTCACATTTTCCATCTTAAAAGACTTACGGTTGACACTGACAATAGTTTTGTATCTGGAAAAGTTCCTTTTTACAACAAATGACATCACGGGAGCGTATTTGAAGGCGGCGATGTCACTGCAGTGCAGCTTTGGTTCATTGTATCCAAATGTTGCCATTTCTTTCCATTTGTTGTTAAATCGTTCCATTATCACAACGCGCAAGAGGAAAGAAAGAAATGCACGTTTGCTTTCTATCAGAGGTTCATCGTAGCACTAGGAGTAATACGTTTCAAAAAATCCTTTGTGGTATAATTGTTTAGTTTATTTGTGACAATATCACATGATACATTGTCATGTGAGACACATTTTCAAGCTTTTTATTCTTGTGTCCTAAAAAATATGACAAATAAATGCATTTAGGGCAAAATTCGACCAAAATATGACCTTTTACTAAAAACAGTCTTTACAAATATGACAAATAAATGCATTTTTGGACAATATTTGGCCAAAATATGACCTTTTACTAAAATGGGTGTAAATATGACTTTATATGCACAATAAAAATACGTTTTTCTACTCAACAATTCCTGGATTCGTGCATAAATTGTTTTAAAAGTCACCCGAAGGTTCAGAAAAAATATCACATATCATTAAAATCCAGGCCCTACTTATTGACTGTTTTATTAATTAAGTGTTGTGCATAAAAAAATAATAATTATGCCTAGATATATGGTTTTTTTGTATTTAAATTAATGAAATATAGATCTTGTATATTTGATATTGTTTTATTTATGTAATGATTAGGGAAAGTAGGTAAATTAAAAACATTATTAAAATTTAGTAAAAAGATATTCAATCTGGCCTTTGTTAAAATAGTGTTAAATTACCAATTTCATAAGGAAAAATCAAATGTATTGGAAAACCACGGAAAAGCAGAGAATTTTTTTCCAGAAGAAATGTGGCTACCCTGATGAGACAAGCAAAGAGAACTAATATAATTTTTTACATCTGCAAAAAAAGCTGTAAAATTTTGTATCAAAAGTGTTCTGTTAAACTAGAAATTCTCATGAACATAAATTTAAATTATATTTTAAATTAAACCTGTGTTACCTATTTATTTTTGTGGAAGGAAAGTAAAGTTTTTTGCTTTGGCTGGATAGGTCAAAATTATACCTAAGAAGGACTATTAACACTTCAGGTTGGTTGCCTTTTTTTCTTTCAGAATCTCTCAAAGCTGTCTGTGAAGCATTTTTAGTTGCATTGGAAATAGCAGGCTTACCAGTGGTGCCTTTTGTTCAGGGAAAGTTGGATAGGAAAAAAAGTAAGTTGTTGTCTATGACAGGCTCAAACAATGCTACTTTCAGTTATTTGGATGTTGCGCATTTACCTCATATGACACGTAATGTGTCTGAATCTCAGTTGCTTTCCTTCAAAAATGCTGGTGAGTAAATATGAGTATTGTGCTTTCTAGTTCTAGAAAATTTATTTGTTAACCTTTCTGGAAAGATTTATAAAAATATTGTGTCTAAAAATATTTTCTCATAAATAGGTTCCAAAGCCATCAGTAACATGACACAACAGTTTAACAAACTGAATAGACTGGGACACAGTTTCAATACAAGAAAGTCGAAACCAAAGAGTGAGGAACAGCAGTCAGACAAGGTAATCATCAAACAACCTGGTCACAATACATACCATGTGTCCAAATGTTGTAATGCCATTTGTTGATTTTACCCCTTTAATAAAATTATACAATTAATATTCTTTTTTGTTTTTGAAATTGTTATTGTAAATATTTTAATTCTTTCTTATTAGAAATATTCTTGACATCTTTAAAATTAATATTATGCTTAAAAATTGCTTCAATACTTTGCATTCCTAATCACTGAAAGTATTGGGCAGCCAAACAGGGTGTAAGTCAAAATGTCATGTATTAAAGATGTTAGTTGGTAGGTCTACTAAGAGTATTCTTGAAAAGATTGTTATTTAACCAAAAGAAAATAATTTTGAAGCAACTGACTTTACTGAAAATGGATGTTAAAAGGAAAATGACAATAATTACGAAATATGATAAATTGTTGAAGAAATGCATGTCTTTAATGTCCTTTTTATTCCATGTTGAGCATTGATTTATTGGATATTTCATTAGGCATTTGTACATTTATAATTTCCCATTAAAATTAATCTTTGTGAATTATGTTAATCGATTTTAATTATAAAAATGTTATTATTTAACATAATAACTATATACTTAATTGTGATACTAATGTTAAATAACCTAATTGTTTTAAATGAGTTTTCTTTCTTATAAGTTATTCATCTGTATGATTTCTACAGGTTATGGAAACTATGTTTACTGTTGGTGTTCCTGATAATTCCTCTCAGCAAGGACTTGTTTCCTGTAAACATTCTAGTGATGAAGATGATGATCCAGGTGTTTTTAATTTGACTTCAGGTGTTCTTTTGCAACCACATCACTCTCTTGGTCCTATTCTGTCTCGTGTAAAGCACAGGAATGTAGATGTGTATTTACCTGGCGTAGGGATTCTTATGACCTCAAAATTTTGTAGTAAAGCTGTTGAGTGCCTATTAGAAGCACACAAAGCAAGAACTATTAATCTGCTACCAAACAACACTCCTGCCCCTTTAATAGATAATGTATCATTGTCAAGAGTAGTTCAGAATGTTTCTATACGTGGCCACGTATTGACCCATTCTCGCACAGATCTAAGTCTTGATGTTTCTGGTTTATTTCCTCAAGAACCATCCAGTGGTTCTGTTGTTTCCAAGAATTCCTCTTTATGCCCAAGCCCTCATCGACCAGGTTCAGCTACTCCGGAAATAACAGTTGAAAATACAGCAACAATTCAAGATAGCGCCACTTCTGGAATGAACTCTGAAACTGTTTTGCATGGAGAAAGCCAAAATATAAAGCAAATGGAATTCAAATCCAATTCCTCAAAGCTCACGCCTCCTAATACACTTCAGCTAGCACGAAAACTTTCGCATTCTTCAGATGAAGTTGACAAAAGGCAAGTTGTTCGTAATAACGATGTCAGTGCAAATGTTGAGTATGCAACAAAAAGTACAGGAGGTAGTTTGTTACTGAATGATACTCACAGATCATCATCAGAAAGGGATCTGAGTCTCAACATAACATCATCCCAGAGTGAGAATGCTCTTAGATCTTTCCGAAGTGGATTTACTAATGCTATTACATCGCCAGTTGCAGTCACTAAAGATCTTGTTCTATCTCCATTTTCAAAATTGGCTAAAGGAATGCAGAATATTGGTGCCAACTTGGATCCTCGAAAGTTAAAAGGTCCTGTTGGTATGGTCAACCTGCCAGGTCTTGGGAGACAACCAATGAGTGAACAACATGCAGAAGAGGTCCGTAAATTAACTGAAAGATTCCATAATTGTCAATCTAGATTAATTGCTCTGTGAAATACTGACTACAAAATTTTGTGTAGTTAGTACATAATGCCAGACTGAGACAAGAAAAATATTAAGCTTACTATGGAGTAATGGTTACCATTAATTTTTATTTTTTGTGTTGTCTTTTTTATGTCTTTATAAAAAGCATATACATAGAGAATATTTAATAATAATTTCTGTTGCTGTCATGCTTTCCATTGACAGAAATCTCTCTTCAGTAGTTATGCTGTGATACACAAGCATGGTTATGCTTTTTAGAAATACAAAGTTTGTTAGAATATTTATTTTATACAAATGAGGCTGGTTCCTTACATTTGTATAAATTACTTATAAAATGAAAATAGATAAATGTTAGGAAAGAATGCACAAATCTTGCACTGTTTAAACATTTCCATTGTATATTTACATTCTATTAAAGACAGAACTAATGTATTTTGTTGACATAAATGTGTTTAATACAGTGCTGCATTTGCGTAACATTAAACTGTTCTATTGTTTTTTTCTGATAATGGTTGTAAGCATTTAAATAGCACAGCATAGGAATTCCTTGTGTGAAATGATGCTGAAGTCAGGAAATATTTATCTTTGTGATTATTATATTACTTTCAACTGATCACAGATTTAAAAAGTCATGTAAGAAATCTTCTATTGAGAAATAACAGAAATTAATCTAATGATGTCACTGTATTATTTTTGTTAACCTTTCAGATAGTGGTATAAAGAACGCAACTTATGGGTAGAAAGCATAAGATAAATTTATCCCTATGATCAGCTTCTAACGAGTCTACTGATGGAACATTTGTTGATTTAATTGCTGTTAGGAAAAAGTGAATCATTATGTGCGAACAGCGTTAGTAGTTGAGAAGCTTATAGATCTAGGAAAGGTTATACAGGTGTAAAATGTGAGTCATATTGTGGAATATTAAAAGTAAGTATTAGTCAATTATTTCCAGCTTCAATTATGTCGAAGTATTTGACTGTGGTCCAGAAACTTATAGATTCACATTTTGAAGCATTTATTGTACTATGTAAATAAAGTAGAGTAATCGTATTAGTTTTCTGATAAGTACATGCATACTGCATGTAGTACAGTTTGCTCATATAGAAACTAATTAGGAATTAAAAGCAAATTAGGTAAAAGCCCTGATCACAAAGTGGACTTGGGTACTTTGTTGAATAATTATTAACTAATAAAAAATGCTTATTATATTTAAAATCCATATAAATTAAGTCTTCTTTTTCAAGTGTCAATTTGAATTCAATGAAAAATTGAGTGTTTCTTTGAGTATTGTCATTATTGTTGCATTCTGATCACAGTAAGTTAGGCCTTCTACCTAAAAATATCATCAATTTCAAAGAAATGTCTGCAATGTGTGTACAACTTTGTATTACAATATGCTTACACCATACCATTCCAACTTCTTGTACCTTTTGTTTATCTGTGAGGTGAGGAATTCTTCACGGATGTTCATAACAGCCTTTAAATGTGTGAAAAATGAAATTTGAGAGATATCTTTGAAATTTACACTTGTCTCTATCACATTATTTATTTAAATGAGTATCCTATTATTGAAACAAGTTTGCTAATTGCTATTGTACATTGTAAGGATAGCATAGAAGGAACCAAACCAATGAATATACCAGTATTATAATGTAATTTTGTAATTTTGCAGTTTTGCATACAATAATTAAGGTTGACCAGAGTATAGTCAATGATTTATTTTTTAAAATGTCTGCGAAGATAAGTCCATTAAACTTCATAAGCTTTGGAAAAAATAGTCAATAGTCATAAACTGATATGACCAACTTACTGCAGGGAAGTGGTTATTTTGTCTGAAGAGCTATTTTCCTTTATGAATAAGAAAATGTATTTTGGGCTACATATTTGAAATTTATTGAAAGTCAATTTACTACCGGATACTGTTTCTTGCATTATCTCTGGTAAATCTTAATACCACTTGATTTAGATTTTTTTTTGTAGTTTAAGGTAAGTTTATTACTGTCCGTGTGATGACAGCTACTATCAAAGCAAATGTTCTAAACAACATAGTGTATGAGTGAATCAAATGAAAAAGGTACATTTGTTTTAGGTATTCAATATGCACAAAATATCATTTATTTTGTGACAAATTGTAATTGATTTTGTACTACATTTTATATTGTTTAATTTCATGAGAACCTTTACATATCTTCTGTATTTTTCATAATTATTTATTCTATATTTGTGCTTCTTTGTTACTTTATTTAAAATATACGGAAAAAAAAATTTTTAATAAATCACATACAAATTATTATGTAATGATGAGTGTTGCAATTTAGATGATGTTTTATGAAATTTCCTATCAACAAACGTTGCTTTAATTTAGAAAATTTACAACGAATTGGTGAAATGTATAATTGCTGCTTTAAAAAAATTGTCTTGAGTTTTTTCTCCCAGCATATTGGGGATAAAGTGAATATTTTTTCCTTGCCATCTTTGTACTTAGAAATAATGTCATTTCATAAAAACTATTGTAGTTAATTGTAAAATGACCAGTAAGTAGAGTATTGTTATGTAATGAAATGTACATCACTGATGTGTATGATATTAAAGAATGTTTTCCAGAGAAAATGGTAGGAAAAGAAGTGTAGAAATCTTTACACTTTAGAGTGTTTACAGAGTGTGTTTAAGAGTGGCAGAATAGAAGTATATTTGCATTTTGTGGAACCAAAGAATTAACTATTAATAGTGAGATACATCAGATTCTGTAAAAGAACAAGTTTGAAATCCAATATACATATTTTTAATTTAAAATTTAATTCTTATTTTTAAGGAACACATCAAAAACCTGCCAATGATAGTACTGCATTATTGTGCTCTACTCCTTTAGCCAATCAGCTTTGTTTTGATTCATAGATAGGCATTTATTCCAAGTTGACTGTCTTATTAGAGTCATAAATGGATATGTAATGAAAGACTTAAAATTGCTTAATAAATTGGTACTTGAGTTTTTTCTCATGTTCTGAAATCAGATTTACAAGATTTTAATTTAACTTAAACAGGCTTGGAACCTTATTACTAAATTGTGATCTGAAATGTTTTGCCTTGTGTAATTTTTGTATTAAAGTCAAAGTATTTAAAGTACCATCAAATTCTTTACCAAAAGCTAAATTAATTTCATTATATCCAACAAACTGGTGTATTTGTAGACTCATCTGCATCAAGTGAAAAGAAAGATAATATTAGCTGTATATGAATTGACAATATGTCAATTTTTATACATTTTGATAAAAATGGATGTTTGAAAGCTCAAATAATATTGCTTTTTTTAAGAACCTTTCAGTATTGTAAAACATTTATCATACTTTAACTTGGCAAATTTGTATTATTTTGTATTGAAAATTTAGTATGACTATTTACTTGAAGTTATTTTTTTGTACAGTTTTAAAAGAGAATGGATTTTACAGGAAGTTCACAGAGTTGAAATTCATTAGATATAAGAGTTGCACTCTTGTTTATTAATATTTTTGCACATAGTGTGCATTGAACTTAATGTGTCTGCTTCTAGCATGTCAAGTTTGTATAGAATCGTTTCAATTGCTTTTCACTCTAAATCTCCATGAAGGATTTTTATCTTCCCAAAAGACCTATAGAAATTGTATATAATAGGGAATTTAAAAAAGTTGAGCTTGTGCGTAAAGGTGAATAAAATTGTGATGTAATTTATTGATGTGCATCCGGTTTTTTTTTTTTAGACCCCCCCCCCCTTTGACAATGCAGTTGCACCCTTATCAATTGTATTGCGTGTGCCTTGCAGGTTGCTTTTTTATTACCTTGGGAAATAAGCAAATTCAAATTTATGACACTTTGTAATAAATGTCTTAAGTAAGAATGAAATAGAGAAATAAAAAATCATATACAGGGTGTCGTTAGGATACTTCAGAATCAGACTGGACTTTTTCAAAGGGAACCACAGAAACAAATGTATTGGAATCAACCTTGAATTCTCATCTTGTAGCTGTTCTATAGATCTGTCTTTTCATGATTTTGTGAAACTTACACAGTCGAGATATGCCTCCATTAGAAAGCTGTAATTCCCATATATTTAATTTTTCAAATTAAAGTTATGATAATTTTATAAACAGTGGATTTCAACAGAATAATCAGTCTTTAGTCCAGATGGTGCTCAGAAAGGCAAAGTGCTATTTCAAAAAAACTCTGGCATAAAATAATGTTTTTAGATATTTCGGTAATTACAACTGCTGCATAAAATTACACAAATATTGCTTCTGATTTTTAAGTGAAAATAAACATTTAATAAATCATATATACATTGAAGTTGATGTTTGTTTTTTTCAATTAATAATTTTTCATAAATTCAGACTTATTCAAATCAGTCTAGTAACTGTTGCATATTTACTCAGTATTCAAAAATCAATAATTAAACAATTTTTAACACCAGCATAGAAATGAACCAATACGCCAACAGAAAAATTCATAGTATGTTCTCGTGATCTTCAAATAAATTTGTATATCATACAGACAAATTGTCATAAAATTGAGGTCTCGAATGAAGTGTACTTCACACTACAGAAGTGACTTTCCATGATACCACAAGATTTTGGCCTATCAGCCCAAGAGGAAAGCTATGTAGTCCCGGGAAATCTGCCATTTAATCATCCACTTTCTTGCCTTGTAAATTACCATTAGTTTCACATCCTCTGCAAAGTTTGTGTATATTGTTTCCATAGTGTTGATGGAAAAGTAATAGGTTATATTATTATATTATATATATTATTATATTATATTAATTTATATAAGGGATATGCTCTAGTTCTGCTGTAAAAGTAAACACGAAATTATGTACATTTTATACGAAATGTTATTCTTACATTTAAAATAGTGTTCAAGAAAATTCTTTGACAGTTTTGCAGATTCTGGGTCCATGCTTGCATCAGGTAAAATTTATTTACATTTCGTTTCCTAAGAATTGTCAATTTCAGTTCACAGCAGGTTCATTGCAACTTTTTTGCATTATTTCCAGCACATCCTACAGGCAAGCAAGGATAATTTCATATATAAATTGAATATCCAGAACTATCGAAGGCCATCCAATATATCGTATTATGAATACATTCGAAACGATACAATTTTTGAAAATGTTAGTAGTTCTCGCGCAATATTAGGGTCTACGTGCAATTGTAAAGAGTAACAAAACCAAGATTTTCTCAAAAGCGGCTCCAAATTTTTCTGTAAATGTTTGGTAGGGATAGTGTTACATGTACTATGATATGCCGTGGCGTGTGGTGAAATTTATTTCGAGGGAAGCAATTACACTTCAGATGGAAGAACTTTAATTTTTCATATGGATTTGACGACAAATGGATAATAACCACTTGTAAAGACAATGCTGGTAATTGTAATAAATTGTAATTAAATCTCTTTTCAGTAACTCTAAAAATCCTCTTGATGACAAGAGTTCCTGCACTGTCGCCTTCGACAATATTTTCAAACAAATTCATAAGAGGTTCTCGATACTCATACACGATTTGAACTAATCTACTATTGTAATTCCATCTGGTGGGAGCTGCTTTTGGAAGCCTTTTCATTTTCCCGTATACAGAGACGGGATTTCGGAACTTCCATTGGGGGGGGGAGCAAATTTGGGCGCTATTATAAACACGAAAATATTCGTTCGGTCTTTGATAGTTCGAAATTACAGATGGCATGCATAAAAACAATGTTTATGACTGCCGTACGTATCAAATTGCTATGGTCCGATTAAGATAAGTTGGTGATTGAAAGTTGAGAATGGAAGGGAGCAACGTTGACAAGTTACGTACCACTGAGCACGTGTTCCCGGGACATGAAAATAAACACTTGAAATAAAACATATTAAAGTAACCAAATCATACACTCATATTGTATGAAGCAACAGCATCAGAAGCACAACTGTCAATCACCAACTTATTTTAATCGGACCATACACATTTGTCCCGCAAGGAGAGGCCACATCGCGACCCTAAAGTAAAAAGGTTCTATCTGCACCGCAGTAAATTTTACAGGAGAGCATTTCAAAGTTTTGTCCCCCTCTAAAACAAAAACTATTTTATTAAATGTATTGAAACTTTGTCAGTGCACTTGACATCCAAGCACAAAACTGTAGACTGATAATTATTCTAAAAGCATTGTAACTTTGGTAGAAACCAAGACCCTATTTTTACAGATAGAACCTTTTTACTCTCAATATGCATTTTCAAGTTCGAGCAAAAAGGTTCTATCTTTGTTGGTAGGAAAATTTGACTGGTACATTACTTAAATAATTGCAAATATACATGTAACTGCATCATTTATTACATTTTAAAGAATTCAAAGAAATGTGCTTACATTTTAGTAAAAATCTTATTTAGAGTACTCAATTTTAATTTCATGTCCTTCTTTAGGCTTTGCCAACTAGAAGTGGAAAAAAGTAACCTATTGTAAATTACTGAATTACACTTAAATTTGAAATGATATATTACAAACATATTAAAGTAAAATGTCTCGTAGCCATAATATTATTATTGTTTTTTAAGCAATTCTATGAAGTAGGTTTGATCCAGAGTTGGCATCTATTTCAACATGTATGCTAAATCGGCTACCTTTTCCTTCTTTAAAAACTTCTCTTTCGCTACGTACGTTTGCACAGGCGAATAGATGGGAGAAGAACTTTTCGCCACCCATCTTGTAGAAACGAATGGTCGCACATTTATGGTGGAAAATTGTGAATCAGAACGTTTAATTTTATACTCTACTTCAGCTTGTTTTTGAGTGAATTTTAATTGCGAAACTTGAGAGAATGGTATTTATTAAAATGAAGATGTTTTCTGCTTTAATGGAAATCCTTAAAATGCATTGTTTTCATCTGAATAGTATTAAATGGCTTTTTTTGTCTATTTACTGCAAAATGTATCCGCATGAAATAAATCAGTGACCAGAATTCACTAGCTCCCAGAGCTTTCTCTATCTGGTAATGAACATTGTGCACTTCCTGAATACACAAGTGACCAGCAGTAGAGTATTTCAAAACTATGTCATCGATTTGTGGGGTTTTTTTTTTAGAAAGTCCTTCATTACCAGAGACATCATCTGATTATTGTTTTGGGGTACACAGCTGTCGTTCCACATTATAATGTTTTACTTTAGGTGAGTTTTGAATTATTTTTTCCAAAATTTGCGAAACGGCATTTGCAATGTTATTTCCAGAATGGCCTGGGTCAATTTCTGTCCAAATTGCGCAATATACATCTTTGGTTGGGAAAACATGAACTGGCATGTTAAATAAATTTAATTTTCTCCTATAGAAGAAAATACTTGTTTGCTCTCGTAATTCCTATCACATTTTCTAAATGAAAGGACACTTCAATTGTATGCTCATCTTTGATCTTATGATCTTCCTCTCTTTCCTTTCTCCTGTTTTCCTTGATATCTACGTTTTCAGTGTATTTTAATTTTAAATCATTAGAAATATTATTTTCCAACTCATTAATTCTGTATTCGCATCTGTCCGCTTTTCGCTGAAAGAAATCCAAATTAAATTCTTCATTAAAAATATTCCGATATATAGATAATTTTACAAATTGACATCTTTCGTTTACACAACATTCCTTGTAGAGGTTGTACGTTTCGTGATATTTAAGTTGGAGGCGAGGCACTCCTTAGTAGTACTAGGTCTACAATAGTGACTCTCTGTTTTAGGGAAAGATTTAATGTGTGCCCTCACTCTGTCTTTCACGTCTTTTGGTATTTTATCCTTAGTTTGCTACCTCGATCGTCCAATTTTGGTGTCCCTGTAATTTTATCTTTGTGTAAATGTGCATTATGTATCATCTTCTGGCTTATAGAAAGTGTGTTGAGGTAGAACTTCTTACACACAATAATTTCTTTATTTGAAATACAAAATTTGTAAACGAATGTATTCTTCTTTCGAAGGTTTAGAATATTTACTGTTGGATTTCTTTTTTTCTGGAAAGGATCTGATGTCCTCAGTATGTAGCTGACCTTGTCAGAATGAGTTTCCAATTTGTAAAACGAAATAAATAATCTCTCTTGCTCTTCTGGAGTGACATTTGGAGTGCAGTTGTGACGACAAAAATTTCCACAATTTGTAGTTTTGATAAATTGTTAAGCTTGATGAGCTTGCCTCTGTAATTTAAATGTTCTAAGCCAGCTTGACGTTTCTTGGAACCTTGCACTTTTTTCCAATCCTTCTTATTACACGATGCCATCAGATTGCGAAAACTTACAGCCACAACACAGCGAGATATTGAGTTCTTAAAACGGATTGGGTCTACTAGATACATGCGCTCCTAACGAAGGGTTAACAATACATTTACGCATTAACCGAAAAGTAAAATCGTAATAATCCGGGATGTAAACAGGATTTACAGGTAACCAATTTTATAATATTATATCAACATGTGGAGTACAAATAGTTTGTGTCGCATAACCTACAAAATTCGTTGATTTAGCAAACATTCACTCAGGCGTCGTAAGGAATATCCAAATGCCCAATTTTGCCGACCTATTATAAATTCTGGATGGCTACCAATTAAACCCGATAAAGAATAAATAGTTCGATATTTATAAAAATATGTTTACCTTCTTGCAGAACTGTTTTACTTTAACACAGAGCTTACAGCACTGTTTTGCCTCGGTGTCTCGTCTTCAGTACTGCTTGCCGCATTAGGATCGTATTCAGAACAAGAATGCTCAAAAACAGCATCTTCAATTTCACTTTCACACAACATTGCAATTAAATTTGCTTCTCAAACGATCTTACAATACCTGGACACTTTGCGCAACCAACAAGATAATGTCCACATACATGTAAACAGATTGGTTTGCGCGGTGAAGCAGATAGAACCTTTTTTCCCGAACTTGAACATACGTTTTGCAGATAGAACCATTTTACCTTATCTGTATCTCAGAAACTAAGCTTCGTAGATCAATGTAACTTAGAGGTTATGTAAATCTCATCGCTATCATTACAAATACTAGTGAGATCCCGTGCGATTAAATCGCACGGTTAGTCAAATAACCAAACTGTTTTCTGCTTAAATTCTTTTTTTGTATTCCAGCATTATAAACAACCTCTCATATTTCAAGATTTCTATTCAATGTAGAAAATCACGTTCACGTGCTTACACAACCTACACTAAATTGAAACAAACAAAAATGCTTGAGATTGCATTTCCCGCCACCGTCCGAGTGTAATTTTCTTCCGATAGATCGCGCGGCAATCAGATATTACAGATCCCGAATTACTACTTTTTTTAATATTTAGGTATTTTTAACGCCCTTTTTCAATACGAATGTCACATGTGCAGGTGAAAAGAAACACGATTTTTCAATCCATTGCTTCTTTATACAGATCGGTTTCGTATGTCGCCCAATTTATTGAAAAGACCAAACAGCCCTTTGAGAAATAATATATAAGATAACATAAAGTCATTTTTGGAAAAAATGTTAAATAGAACCTTTTTACTTTAAGGTCGCGACATGTATAATTATGATGCACAACTTATGCAATTTAGAGTAGCGAAAAAACGGGCGTGGCCTGGCAGCTTAATTCTGAGATTAACACACGTGGCAGTCAAAGGGTTAAAACATTGTATTTCATTCGTTAAGAATCAGAATCGTTCTAAGCAAACTCAAACTAAAGTTAAAAGCTAAAAACTTGCCTTCTAAAGCTTTTAGAACCGAGAAAACACTTCTGTTTCACATCAGTTCTCATTTACAACTGAACCACAGAACATTTACCAAACTGATGGCAAAAGTAATTATTAAACTAGTTAAAATCGTTCCTTCTAGAATATTTGCTATGAATGAAAAGATAACAAGGGGGCTCATATTACATAAATCTCTTATCACCACCTTTATCTCTATATCTATAATAAACGGGAAATATTCTTTCTTTTTGAGAGATAAAATTTGAGTGTTATGACTAGACCACTCAAAATTTCAGGTACAAAAAAGATTTGATTTAGGCACCTAAAATTGGCAACAAAATTACGAAATTATGCACTAATGGGCATTAAAATCGACGTTTTAGGCACTTAAAATAAGTTAAAGAATGACTAAGCCAGGCAAAAAATAGACGAAAAAGTTATATTTCTGGCATCTAGAACTGATCTCAAAAGGATTAAATTAGATAATTTGTATTATGCAGGAAAAAGTATTTTTACGTTTAGGAGAGAGACTACAAGCATATTTTATTCACTTTCATAATTAGCAGTATAGTACATACAGTAATCAATATTTTCTACAAAAAGGCTGTCTTATCTATTAAAATCATCAAGGCTGAAAATGCACTTTTCACTGACAGATTTATAGGACCAAACAAATTTAATTACGTTTCTCGTGCTTACTTCTCCTGAAACTTCTTCACTCGTCTCACACCACACGACTCATTTAACCATTGGCCTTTTTTTTGTAATCTACGCCTGTCCGACAGAAGGCTTTTGCCTGACCTGTCTTTCCTCCCCCGGACTTCGCAGACGATCCGCTGCGGCGATAAGCCTAAACCTGTCAACAGCGCAGCTGCACCAGGAATGGGCAGAAGTGCGTGCAGATCGGAGACGAGTGTGAAACATCTTAATAATGTTAACTTACAGGGCTCCGTTTGTTCGGTATTTTCGGTGAAAGATTTCAGTTCGATGTCGATTGCATATTCGATCACACAATACTTGCATGTCTAAAAAGCTGTTGCGTTTTCGTGAAACGAATTTCAAAATTTAGCATTTAATATACGATCGTTCTTCAAAATCACTTGTTTTAAACAGTTTCAGGCGAAAACATTAAAATAGGCATCAACCGCCCATTTAGAACATTTTAGGCACTATTGGACGCTTTCATTAGATCTATTCTCTCATGATTCGTAAACATCTGTAATTATTTTTCACATCCTAAAGAAACTGAATAGGCATTTGTCCTAAAATCCAAGGTCTAGTTAGGACTCATGATTTTAGGCATGAAACTGTTTAATTTCCAAGTAAATAACGTTTCAAAGCAAAATATAATTGAAATAGGATGTTGGATAAGCGATATACAAAATAACGCTGAACATTATCCTGCGCGTTTTATAATACTGAACTGAAGTTCACCAATTTATTAATATATGTTATTAGCTCAGGTTAATAAAATTATTGTTCGCTTAATTATTATTATTATTATTATTATTATTATTATTATTCCATTACATCACGACTAAAGATCTTATGAGTCCGCTGAATATAAAATCTACTCCAGGTTGCAACCAGCTACCTAAGGAGCAGATTCGGTGACTATCAGTGCCTCTACAATACTTTACGCAAAATGTGGGCTGTTCCAAATAAAGCAATTTCTTGCACTTCCCAGTCTTTTGAATTACCTGGGAGTTTAGACAAGTTCTTACTCAAATTTTGCGGAACAAATCCCAGAGCTCCGATAACTATCGGGACGACCTGTGCTTTTACGCCCCACATTCGGCTGATCTCGATTTCCAAACTCTTGTATTTAAGACGTTTCTCTGCCTCCTTGGTAACGACGTTTTGATCGCAAGGTGCAGCAACATCGATAAGTAAACACGATTTTTTCGCCAAATCCCGGATAACTATATCCGGTTTGTTTGCCGCTATCGTGCGATCAGTTTGAATTTGTTGGTCGTACAATATCGTACACAATCCAACAGACGTCACCGGTTTCGGTGAGTGTTCGTACCACTTGGGGCATGTGTTTGGAACTTCGAGGGCGGTACAGATCTGCCAGTGGAGGTAGCTACACACCCTGTCATGTCTTTTAAGGTATTCGGTCTTTGCTAGGATTGGGCAAGCTGAGACAATATGATCAATGGTTTCTACTTGCTCCAGGCAAATGCGGCATTTGTCATCTTGGGAAATTTTGAGAACCGCTTTATCATAATGTCGTGTTCTCAAGGCCTGATCTTGGGCAGCTATTACAAGTGCTTCCGATTCTGGCTTCATCCTTCCCCTTTTAAGCCACATAAATGATTGATCTTTATTGATCTGCACCTTGTCCATTCTTTTTAGGTATTGACCGTGGAGTGGTTTGTCTCTCCACGATTTCTTTAACATTTTTTGTGTCTCACACTTCATGTTTAGCAGCATCAGAAGTTCAGTGTCTGTGTTATTCGACGTGTCTTGCCTAGTTTTCTTCGCAATGTTTCTTGCTACACTAACAATGCCTCTGTTTCCCATTCTTCGGTCAGATTTCATGACCTGCCTCATTAGAGGGTCGTCTTGATGGCTGACTGCATACTTACCCAACCCGACTATTGCGTTGTGCCAGGAGGCCTCAATTTGTCTGAGGCCTCTTCCTCCTTCCTTACGTGACACATAAAGTCTATGTATATCAGCTCGAGGGTGGGAAACATGATGCATTGTCAGCAGTTTTCTGGTTTTTCGATCCTTGGTGCGAATTTCTTGCTCAGTCCAGTCCACTAGTCCAAAACTGTATTCGGCTACAGGTACCGCCAAACTACCTATTGCAGATATTTTATTCCTGGAATTCAGAGCGGACTGCAGGACCAGTCTCACTCTTCTATAATACTCCCTACGAATTCTCTCTTTCATTCTGTCATTCGAGATGGTTTCACATTCTTCAATGCCCAGATATTTGTAAGTTTTACCTGGCTCAAGATCTTGAATCACAGTGTGCGTATCAATTTCAATGTTCTCAGACGTTGTGAGTTTCCCTCTTTTTAAATTGATTTTTGCACACTTGTCAAGACCAAACTTCATGCAGATGTCATTGCTAAAGTCATTCACGACAGACAGCATTTGGGAGAGAATCGCTTCATTCTTGGCAAACACTTTCAGATCATCCATGTAAAACAAATGTGATACTGGCATTTCATCACCATGGAGCTTAAAACCAAAGTCAGCTTGCGACAACTGTCTCGATAGTGGGATCAAACTAATGCAAAACAGCAGAGGGGATAGTGAATCTCCTTGAAAAATACCCCTGTTAATCTGAATACTTCTGGTTTCTACTGCTTCCTTTCCGCTGTGGATTAGTAACCTGGTACTCCACGACTTCATACTAGCCTTGCAAAACTCAACAAGTCTAGGATGAAATCGATAGATCTCCAGGGTCTTCAAAATCCAATCGTGTGGTACACTATCAAAGGCCTTTTGGTAGTCAATCCAAGCCATGCTCAAATTACGTTTGCGTTTCTTTACATCATTCAAGATGACTTTATTCAGTAGCAAGATTTCCTTACACCCATAAGAGCCTTTACGGCATCCTTTTTGTTCAGCTGGCATTAGATGATTCTTATCTAGATGTCTATACATTTTGTCAGCTATAGCTGAAGTTATAACTTTGTACAGTACTGGCAGACAAGTAATTGGCCTGTAGTTCTTCGCCAAAGAGCTGTCTCCCGCTTTGGGTACCAAATACGTGATGCCGCGTGTGAGCCATTCCGGGATTTCCTTTGGGTTTTCAAAAATTTTATTAACAGCCTTTGCTAGATGAGAATGTATTGCTGTTAATTTCTTAATCCAATAAATCTGGATCTTATCAATCCCGGGGGACTTCCAGTTTCCCATGTTCTTAATTGCTTGGAAGAGGTCCTCTTCCGAGAATTGGTGAACATCTTCCACTGTTTCTACAAGTTCATCGGCAGCATCAACTTCAGATTGAAGCCAAGATGCGTCTTTGTTGTAGGATCTGCTCTCTTCCCAGATTCCTGCCCAAAATGCTTCGACGTCATCTTTTGAAGGAGTAACAGCTTTGCCATTCGGTTTTTGAGTCAGATTGCGATAGAATCTCTTCGCGTCTGTTTCAAACAACCGGTTCTGTACACGGAAATCTATTCTACGTTTGTACCTTCTTATTCGTTGAGCCCATGCTTGAATTTTCTCTTTTAGCTTCTCAACTACCATTAGCCTGCTGGTGTCATTTTCAATTTGGCATTTTGTTCAACATTGAATATTTTTCGTTGAACTTTAGAGGTGTGCATTGATTTAGAAGATGCCTCAGCTAAGAATGATATTTCACGCCGGGTGTCGGCTATCCGTTTCATAATTCTGTTCATCCATGGGGGTACAGAGCTGTTTACTCTGTTTTGGTGTCGGCCGTCGGTGTTCTTGGCTGGCCCCAAAATTATCTGAGATACTAGATATCCAGTTGCATATATGATGTGATTGATTTCAGTAATATCTAGATCTCTGCCTGGGGTCTCCACCACCTCATTTAAGACAGAATTAACTGTTTCTATCACTCTTTTAGCTTTGGCATTTTCGTATATTCTCCTCAACGGTTCGCGAGATTCAAACGGAAGTTGACTAACTCTTTCTATCTCGCGCCGAAGGAAATTTCGCATCATGTCCTTATTATTATTATTATTATTATTATTATTATTATTATTATTATTATTATTATTATTGTCTTTCTCAAAATACAAAAACTAGTAAATCTTTTACATATACATTTGAAGATCCGCGAAATAAAATTAATTTTTTTTAAAATTTGTCCCAAGATTGGGAGGCAGTTGCCCCCTCCTTGCCCCCCTGAATCCCGCCTCTGTACGCATATATGGAGTAATATACGTAGTATAGGGAAAGTTATGTAATGCTGCGCGAAAACACTGCGAATTTTCGGCAGAAAAAAGTTCATTGCTGGGCCCTGTTAACGAAGAAGTGGATAAAACCAGTTGCTAGATTAAGAAAAAATCCCCCAACACGTGGTGTAACCAGAATACCTGTTTTATGGGTCCTTGATATCGAAAAAAACAATTGAAAGCAAAACGTCCGTCTGTGAACACCACTAGCTTCTAAACCACTCGTACGATTTTTTCCAAATTGAAGAATCCCCTGTCCATCTGGCTCTAGACGAAGCTTTGATATTTTGAAAAACATTAATTTTTGGGGGTACTTTACATGAAGCTCCCCCGACATTTTGAAAATGTCCTCAAGAAACGGCTCCAAATTTTTTCTTTAAATTTCTTATAAGAACAGAGTTAAATACACATAAAGGTGGCATAGGTCCGCTTATCACTGTTAACTCTGAATTTTCGAAAATTGGTAAAATTTCATTTTTTTCGGCGTCTTCCTACAACTACAGAATTGAAGATATTTTTCCATTTTTAACATTTTAGTAATTTTCCCGCAATATTGCCTGCAATATTTCCAATTTAAAACTAGCGGTGCTACAGAATGGCACAGACTTCCCCTATTACTAAAATGTAAAAGAAAACAAACAAAAACAACAACAAAAAAAAACCACATGACAATGATAGAACTCACTTTGGAGAACAACTTTTATTTGGAGGAAAAATCTCTCTTGAAACTTTTGTAACGAATAGTGCTAATTACACTCTTTAATATGATGTAAAGTTTATTTTGAGTTATTTTTTGTTTTTTTGAAAAATTATATAAATGCATTTTTTTAAATATCTCTCACATCTTTAATATACACATTACCAGCAATTTGTAAAGATTATCATATTTGTGAGTGTATGTGCTTCAAATAACTTCAAATAAAGTATTTTGAAAACTCAAAAATGTTCTGTAAAAATGAGCTTAAAATTTCGAAATTTTAGTAGCGCTAAAACGCAATTTTCTTTAAAACGGCACATCATTTTTAAAAGAAAATTGCCATTTAGGATTAGGTTTTTGTGTTCTTTAATACTCTAAAATTAATATTTCCGTTCTACCAATAGGAAACGGAAAAATTAAGAAAATGATAAAAAAATGTACTTTTGGCGGTGATAGATGGCAGCTGGCAAAAAAGAGTATGTGGCAATTCCGAATAGCTATCGAAGACCCAAGGAAATAGAAAACTAATGTGGGAAAGTCTGTGCCATTCTGTTACGCCACTAATTATTACATTATTTATTATTCTATTTATCATATTCCAGTTATGACGTGCAATACATGAAAAAATATCTGAATTCTCAAAACATTCGGAAGAAGATACTACCACATTTGCAATCAACAAGAGAAGCTTCCACATCCAGTTCCTACTGGAAGATCAGTTCGACCGCTTCAAAAGTTTACATTTGAAATTGATTTATCCAGATTTGTTAAACCTTCTTTTTGAACATTTAATAGAGACTGTTTACACCTGGAAATGTTAATTATGCCTTATTTCGTTTTTAGACATTAATGTTTATTTAAAAGTTAATAAATAAGGTTGTTCTTCCAAATTCGTTGCAATTTTTCCCAACATAGTGACGAACGGTCCAAGGTACATTCCAGGGATCAAGGTACAACACCTGTGTGTAGCTCAGTCCTAATTACATTTTTTTCAAATTTGCAAATAAATCAATGATGTCGTAAGAATATCTGCTTGAAAAAACTATGTGTGACGTATAAAACTCTAGAATATCCAGAAAAAATATTTCGGTCAATTTTTGTCCAGAAACAACAAAATTAAAAAGACAAACGTCGAAATGGGATCCGAGGTACACATTCCCTTACATTTTTTGAATTTTTCTTAATTTTTCGACTTCCTAATAGTAGAACGAAAATATTATTTTAAGAATATTAAAGAATAGTAAAACCTCATCCTAAATGAAAATTTTCTTTAAAACATTTGGAGCCTTTTTTAAGAAAATGGCGTTCAAGCGTTACTGTAAATTCGATACCTTTTCACGGAAAATTTTTGAGTTTTCGAAAAACTTCATTGAAAGTCATTTTAAGCACATTAACTCACAAATACAATAGTGTTGCAAATTGCTGGAAATGGGCATGTTAACGGTGTGAGAGAGCTTCCAAAAAAATTACATTTTTGTAACTGTGCACTATCCATTCGAAAAGTTTGAAGAAACAATTTGGAGCCATTTATGAGAAAATGGCATTTGAGCATTTCTGAAAATGCAGAATTTGGAGCTCCGGTTTTCGAGAAACTTCATATCATTTAAAGCGCGTGCGTGTACTTGTAATGCAATAATTTGAACAAATCGCCGTAAGGACCGTCCATAAATTACCGCAAAGTTTAGTTTTTTTTTGGAATACCGTTTAGTAATGTTTAGTATTTTGAATACCCACTCTCCCCCCTATAATACACCCTTGAATTCCCCTCTAATAATTACGTAACGTTTGTAATAAGACCCCCTCCCCCAATTACAAGAAGTAAAAATCAATTACAAAACAGAAACGTGTTGTATTAATCAGTGGCGTAGCGTCAGGGGACGCTAAGATGCTGAGCATTCCCACGTAAAATATTAATCAAAGAATCCTAAATACTGTATCGATTAACTTACAAGTGGTCCGTTGAGCGAAACACGTTTTGTATTAATTTTATGTTCCCCCCTCCCCTCCTCACTCCTCCCACAGAGATTCACGAGTTTCTTACGCTAGCGTACGACTGAGCAAAGTGGCGTATGAGAGTTGCTCCTTTGTGCACGAGAGCACAGCACAGCATTAGAATTAAAGCTCAGGTATTGCATAATTTTCTTTCAAGAAGTCTCTTGACATAAATCTGTAGAAGTATTATAACAATTGTTTTGATAACATAGATTCTACAGAACATAAAGACCATTTTATGTTTATCATTTGGCGTTATTGTTGAACATCCCCAAACACGCCAGTCACGCTACGCCACTGGTATTAATTGCATTTGTGTTATAGATTAAAAATTATAATTACTAATGTGAAAATTAGTTGGTGGTACGGACTGCACGTAACAATAAGATTGGGGACAATTTTTGATTGAAAGAAGGACATGTGAGAAAATTTCTGGCAAGCCGTGCACACGCCGTCGTGGATAATAGGCTCCGAGGATTCTAGAATATATAATATATTCTGTATTCCTCCATGGATCAGTTTTGAATATTTTCTTCGTAATATAAAAGATTCATTCACTGAAAAATATTTCCATTATTGTAACAATTTATACGACATAACTTCTTTAATTTATTATATTATTAATTTAATTTATTAATATAATAATATTTTAGTAAAAGAGTAAATAAACGGAATTATTTCAGCAAATGTTTAAAGATTTTAAAAATAAATATCGGCATTACGTAACACTGAGCTATGACCTCCCCCATAATATATAATGCAGCGTAATGCTGCCTCAAATCCCTTCCCGCCTCTTCGAAGAATACGTAATGTATGTCTTTGTAATGCTGATCAGCATTACGTAATTTATGGACGACCTCTTAATGTAAATATTAACGATGTGAGAGACAAGTAAACAATCACATTTTTGTAATTTTTGAAAAAAACAAAGAATAGAGCAAACTGATATTCATGCCATTTAATAGAGTACATTTATAAACTATTCCTACCAAAAGTTTAAAGAAAAACTTTGCCACCTTTTTTTGAGAAAATCTTGCTTTTGTAATTTTTTAAAATTGCACTTATTGAACGAAATATTGGGCAAAAGCTATTAAAAATTTAAAAAAAAAGTACTTGACCTTAATGAAAGCACTCACTATGGAGAACAAATTTGATTTGAAAGAAAAATCTCTCTTCAGTTTTGTAGTTATAGGAAGACGCCGAAAACGAATTAAAAATTTTGCAATTTTCGAAAATTCAGCGGGAACCCATTCGACATTCACAATTTAATTTTAATATTAGACTTCAAGATGTAATTTTTTATTTGTAAATAAAGAAATAATACACTAAATATTTGTTTAATGTTGACATACGTGAATTATTCGTGTAAAACTCCTTGGTGAATCTACAATCCAATAATGAAAGATTCACGGCCATCACAGAATTAAATGTATCATGACCTTTTGTCATTTATTCATACTGATAATAAACAAAGTCGTGTAACTATGGTAAAGGAAAATGATAATTAGGGCTTGAAGGCAGATATAATTTTATAGTCGTATCTTTGTCGAGAACCACAACAGACAAGAAGTTTAATTAATGCAAGAATTTTCGCCTTGCTGAGGTGAATAAGTCCAAATATTTCGAAAGTTATGAAGTATTTTTTTGTTTAAAAAAAAAAAATTTTTTACTTTGGCGCCACACGATAACGTTTGCGCATCGGGTGAGTCGATTGAATGCAGATTCCATGGATTTTGTTCAAGGAGTAATTTTATTTCATTTACTACAGGGAGTAGGGGGTTGCAACTGCAAATAGGAACATTGTACTTAAGTATCATTTTGGACGGTACGATTTTCCAGAATTTATCTGGAAACTTCCTGCCGTCACCTTTTAACTCATTTTCTTATGGCTCCAGGTGAAGATATTGATAGTGGGATGGAATCTCTGACTACTAACAGTAAAGATCAGACGCCAATAAAATCTGATGAAGATGATAGCTTGGACGATGATGTATGTACTATTCATGTTTGTTGTAGCGTAGCACACGTGGATTATACTTTGATGGTGAAATATATGCTCTAGATGTGGTGTGACAAGTTCTATTCTGCCACATGTAATAATTATTTGTGGTATCTATCATCAGTAGAATTCATGCACAATTACGGTGTAGAGTGAGACCATATCAGTTTACGGTAATTGGAAACTGCTTGACAGAGGATAGGTTAGCTTTCAAAAGTTCGTACATAAACACAGCAGTGGAGAAATCCACGATGGTATTTGATGGAAAATGATAGGTATTGCATTAAAATTTAAGAACATATTCTAATTGTGGTTCTGTTACTCTTCAGGAATTGGATGAAACTCTTGCAGAAAGGTTATGGGGATTGAGTGAAATGTTTCCAGAAAGTGTACGCAATGTCACTTATAATGTTGCCTCTGGTACTTGGCATGGTGTGAAAGGTATGGATCTTTCATATTGACTGTTTAAAAGCAATCATTACTTGCACATGTATGTGTGTTTGGGATGAGAAATTAATGTTAAGTAAATATTTTTATTGAGGTGATTTGAATTTTTGTGCAAGCAAACTGATAATATGTAACATTATTCAACAAAATGTTGTAAAACTTTTCATCATATTTCAGGATTGTATGCATTTTCACGTGTTGCTACCTGGCTCTTCTTCAGTTCATCTGTTCTCCTTTTGCTCCTCTTATTTTTGAAGTGGAGCGTGCTCAAATGGAAGAAGTGCAAAGAAGCCAACAAAAACAGGTATTCAATTTTCACATGTTACTTGAGATTCTATATCCAATTTCCAAACGAGTGGGGAGAAAGTTACATAAATTAACCAAAGCTTGTTTGCAGATATTTTTAACAGTAGTTCACTTAGGGATAGATAGATTTTGTCAAGTTTTTGGATTAAACCTACTGTTTGAATGTGAAGATTTATATTGTTCACGTGGTACATCTTTGGGTTAAAGCAGGGTGTACGGTACACCCTCAGAGAAGCGGTGGGGGGGGAGGGGAGGGGAAGGGTAGGCGGTGAGAGGGGGCAGAGGAGGAGGAGGGCGATGGGAGTCTCCATAAGCCCTCCCTCAAATTACGCCACGCGCTCTGATAGAAATGAATAAAACTTACCGAAAGGCGGTTTTTAAGGTAGGCGCCATCAAGGAAAGACAAAAATTGATACCTGATTCATACTCAACCTGCTTCTCGCGACCCTGACCCCTTCCACACTGAACACTTTCACGCCTGAGAAGTGGCCTCTTTCTTGCTGCTTCCACTCGAAAACATCACTCAATTCCTTTCGCTTGGCCAACCTCATCGGACACTTACATAAAGAACATGAAAAGCCTGCAGCAATCAAACCACGTTCTTGCGCCCATTCAATTACAGCCAAACACCCTTTCTGGCGCAACACGTAAAAAAAAGCCACATTTATTCTCACAATTGTAGCACAAATGCTCGACACTCAAAAACATAAATCACGAAGAATTTGAAGAACGCAAGAAACTTAACTGTACAACAGCTACCCCAACACAAAAAATCAGTTGCACACCCACCATGTTCCAACCAATATTTCTGAATAAAACTCAGCCAAGAAATTGCCTCCTCTAACTTATGACGTCACGTCCATGACCAATTACGAACCATTAAAATTATTTCAGTAGTGTATTTATTACAATGTATTTAAATCGCCCATGCCGAAGGCGAAACCGCCCACACTTTGCTTTTTATAAGTATGTAATAAGTTATGCTTATTGCTCCCCACCCCTCCCTGCCGAAAGGTTCCCCTCATAATCCCCCAAATATCCCTTGTCCCCTCCACCGTGGCTTTCCCCCTCGCCAGAGTGGTGCGAAGGGCCGTTTTGAACGACTTCCTGAGGTTGCACCGTACACTGGACTTCAGCCCATCTTTGGTATAATAAAATCTGGTTGATCCCGACTGTATAGTACCCCTCGGTGTCACAGCCTCCTTAATATGTTTGTATGTATTGTACTGATAGGTGATTTTGCCCCCCCCCCCCCTGCATTATAATGCCAAATAACTTTCAAACATAAGGTTTCTCGCTTCGCTCGCCCAGATCTAAGTGACAGTGAGGCTTGAGCCTTCAGCCCTCATGTTCACTATAAACAACCTTGAGTCTATCCATCGCATAATTACCAATTCACTTTTATAAGAAATCACTTCAGTATTCAAACTGCGCAGTGAACAGTACTTACGAACATATTAAGGAGGCAGTGACAGCAAGGGGTGCCATACAGTCGGGATCAGCTGAAAATCTTTGTAGTAATGATTGACTTGTGTAAAGGTAAAGTTTGTAATTTATGTGAAAATGATCAAATCTTGTACAAAATCTCTGTGTGTAATTTAACTTGCAAGATACAAAAGATAAAAATAATTTTAAATTTTCTTCTGATTTGCATGGCACTCTCACTAAAACTTCTATTGTGTAATGAACAGAAACAGTCATAAACATTGCTATTATTTATTGAATTATAATTCTGTGATTGACTGTGAAAAACTTTATTTAGGTTAATTCTTGGAATGCAAATTAAGATACAACTAAAAAAACAATTTTAGGAATGAAAGCTTTAAAGGCTTTAGCTTTAAAGGCTTGACTATTTCTTACAGTTTTAACAGTTCCAAAGCAGTAGAGGGATTAAATTATTATTTGAAAGCACTTGCATTTATATAATTTGTCAGCATGTGTTGATAAATATGAAACACAGTTTTATATGAAATTGTTGCAGGTGCTTTTGGGACCAGCGTCTGCTGTATCAGGTGGAGGTGGACTGGGGATGGTTCCACAACGATAAGATTAATTTTAAGTGATTGTTAGATTAGGCATTTTTCTTGGCAAAACCTGTAAGAAATTTTGCTTTCAGTGGCATGTAAAGAAAGTAAATAGTATATGAAATATGTATAACAGTTCAGAATAAAACTTGACTGTGTTGTACAGTGAATTCTTACTGAATGTATAGAATGAGATGTGTACCTTCATGCTTACTAGTAACTGTTGTGAATAATACCTACTTAGCATTCGTACACCAAACTTGATTTGAATGTTTTGAGTTTTAGGTAAATAATATCTTTTTAATTTTAACCTTTGGTGTTCTCAATTTCACATGTATCTCCTAAATCAATGCCCATTCCTTTATATAAAATGTTTGAATCTTAGTACTAGTTCACTTTAATATTCACATGCAATTTGTGAAATACACATTTGATTGGAGCAGATTTTAAAAGTTTTGCAGTCCCCTGCTCTTCCATTTCTGAAATTGCATTTAAAAATTGTATATCGCTGCGCATGGGAAAAAGGAGATGAATGGCAGTTCTTATTCAACAAAAATTAACGCACTTTAAATGCCCATGTTATTAGAGGCACATGATTAGACTTGTCACTAAAACAATTCTCGGGATTGGGTTAGATCTTAATGTGGGTTAAAAATATTTGTTTAAACTTGTGTTTAAATTTTCAAAGAACTTATTTCTGCCTCTGAAATTTAGTCTTTTATTGATTAAGAAACTTTGCTTCATACCAAAACTTGTCAAAACCTATTTTTTAAGAGAATAAATGTATGCTTATGTACTCTACATTCAATATAATAAATAGATGTGCATATTTTCTGGCTACCTAAGTTTAGAATTATCTACAATCCAATGAAAATTTGTTAGAATGGTTTTATGTGGAGTTAAGTCTTTTTTTCTCTGTTTAAACTTTTTAATGCTTTATATTGTATCGTAGAAAAATATATATTTAAAATAGGTCATCATCTTCAGGGTGTGCCTGTGTATACAGAGATGGGGTTTATGTATTTATGTAGTTTTAATTGAGCTGGAGAAATTGTTACAGGAAATTATTATTGTTAGGATACTGCATCGTGTGGAGATTTCATATTCATATATGCATTTAGAAATTTTATGACTAAATTTTTGCATATAGAGCTGGATGTTTGAGATTACAAAAGAATGGTGAATTTAAATGTTGCAGGAAAGAGTATGTTATTTGGAATTCTAGGTCTTTCTATAAAGGCGGCTCCACACATTTGGCATTCATTGAGCAGCAAGCTACTGTTTTCCCAATCCCGAACAGCTGATGTGCTCAGCAAATGTTCACTTCCTTTTATGTGTGCAAAAGATCGACATGCGGTGGGCGGAATGAGCACTGAACGCTTGAGACTCTGCAAGCAGCAAGCAACTCATCCACCCTACACAGGATTCGATGAATGCTTGCCACTCGTGGAATAACAAATGTGTGGAGCTGCCTTAATTGGAAATAGTGCACAAAGCAGGGAGAATTAGTAATTTTTCTAAGTAGCCGTATTTTGAAACATTTGGAGTATGTCAGAGAAGCAGTGGACCGAACGGGGGAAGCATGAAAGGGTGACAGGCAAACGAGGTTTTGTTGTTTAATATGGAGCAGATTTCTATGATAATGCATATTTTTGTCTGTTGCTTCAAGGCATAGCTAAGTGAAATTTCTTGACATTTGGTTAGAATTACATGCTGCATAGATTAATATATTTGTTTGTATTATGCTGATTTTTCCTGTTAGTGCAGATTTGTGTAATAATTACATTCATATTAAAAGATTAATTCTTATAGGTGCTTATTTTGCATATTACGTTAAAACACACTGATTTCTAAAACATTTCAACTTTTCGTAGAATCTATTTATTTGTGAGAATTTTTTGTGTAGAAAGAGCAGGTCACAGTTTGCATTTTTTCTTTTCTATAGATATATTTGTGCAAATGTGGGATATTTCTTTATATACTTTTTAAACTAGCCAGAAGAAACTCAACAAGACGTACAATCTACTTGACAAAGGTGAATATTTACTTCAATTATTTATCCTGAAAAGTATGGTAGAGTAGCAATCCAGGAATTAAAGACAGTCAATTTTTACGTTTCAGATTTATTAATATCTGTTAAAGCCAACCTTTCAAAACCTTATTTTGTCTTATCAAAGCTAAAATAAATGTAAATGTTAATATATCAAGTTAAAAAATATAAAATTCGGAATAAGATATTAAATCAAATATATACAAAAGAAGATAAATGAATTATTAACATGATACACAGTGAGGATTAGAGAATGTGTTCGTGAAAATGCACCAAGTGTGGGTGAATACTTACCTCATGTACATTTGATGTGTAAAATTTCAAAACATTATGTAGAATGTATTGATCCCTTAGAAGAGGGCACGACAAAGAGGAGTATCAAATACTGAAAAAGTAAAACATAAAAAACAATTCCATTATGGAACAATATGGGTCTTGTACCATCTAAGCATGTCTGTGTTTGGATTATGAATGGGAATGTGGTCAGCTCAGAGAAGAAAGTACAATGTCACTTGGGTCAGCAAGGTTGGGAAGTGGGAGTATTAAGAATAAAAAGGTTACCATTTAATGTGGAGGTTGGTACAGATACCTTGTTTATTTCTATGTGTGTATTTATTCTCATTAGTATATTTTAATTAATGATTGAAATTTGTGTGCTTTTACTGTAGTATTCTGTGTTCAATTTAACTTTATATGAATGTTCTCAGATAGGGAAATATTTTTCTTCATAGTCCAAGATGTTTATATTTTCGAAATGTATCTTGTGTTTTTGATCCAAACTGTGTTGTGTGAGGGTATTTTGCCTACTTTTTGGTTCTCTGATGATATTTTGTATGTTCCCTTATTCTTATCCCTAGATTCTTTCTTGTGTGGCATATGTAAGGGTACTAGGAAGGTTTTGCAATACAGCTTTATTTATTTATTTATTTAATTTTTTCAAAGTAATTTCCGCCACATTCAGTGCACCTTTCCATCCTCCGAAACCAATCTCCAAACCAGTTCTGCCAAGTTTCACTAGGGAGTAAGGCACATTCATTGTCCCAAGCCCTTAGAAGGTACTCATCACTGGAAAAACGCATTTCTTTCAGCTTCATTTTCACATGCGGGAACAGTGCAAAGTCACAAGGAGCGAGGTCTCGACTGTAAGGAGGGTGCTCAAAAAGTTTCAGTCATGTAGTGGTCGAATACTCCGAGCAGGCCTTGGCACTGTGAGCTGGAGCGTTGTCATGATGGAAGGACGTGTCCATTCTTGACTTTGGCCGCAGGTTCTTCAATGATTGGATGACTTTTGGCAGGCACTGTTCAATGTACCACTTAGCTGTGACTGTCTTCTGTGACTCCAAAACAACACGCTCCACAATTCCACTCGATTTGAAAAATACAGCTACCATTTTCTTCTTTACAGATCGAGATTTTCTGACAGCGACGGGTGTCTCCTCATCTTCAAAAATCCAAACTTTGTTTTGAAACTTGGTTGGCTCGTCATAATAGTACCTCTGAATAGTACAGCTAAGTTTCGTCACCTGTCACGATGTTTACATACCGAGATTGATCCTTAGAAAACTTTTTTTAGCATCTCCCGGCACCAAGTCACATATCGTGTCATCTGCTCTTTATAATCAGTCTGTGCGGCAGCCAGAGACAACAAAGTTCCTTCGCTTGCAAATGATCATGCAGAATTGAACGGATTGCTGGTGAATTTAAGCCCAAGGTTTCCTTTATTTGCTTGTAGGTCACTTGTCTTCGTCAAGCATTTTCCTCACAGCAGCAATGTTTTCTTCCGTAACTGACGTTCGTGGCTTGCCCGCTCTCTCAGCAGTGAAATTTCCCCTTTGGAATTCTCTGTATGTCCTGAATATTGTCGTACGATGTGGACAAACATCTCGGAGTGCAAAACTTATTTCAAAACACTGGTCTGTGTTTAAACCACGCGCGAAGTTCTACCGCAAAACTGCCCGAATCTCACTTCGAGACCACGATGCCATAGCAAGCACTTCAAACCATCGGTCACCAAAGAACTGAACCCGCAGGCGTGGAACCGCGGCTACTGTGCAAGTATGAAGAGGTCTCAGCATGCTGCAACAAACAGCCTCCTGCGACTCATTGTTGCGTTGTATTGCAAAACTTTCCTAGTGCCCTATTATTTTAATTTGCAGTCTTTGCACGAGATAAGATATACCATGTTTCCTTCTGGTTCTTTTTCCAATTTATGTTTGACTTCACTAACAAGTGATTTCGTATTGATGTTTTTGTAGGTGATGTACGCACAAGTACATTTTGGTACATTTAAACACAGAGTTAATTTATTTGTCAGATAACTTATTTGTGTGGGGAATGTTGGGCAAATTAAAACAAAGTAGATGGTTTAAATCTTTACCAACATTGCACAGAGGATTTTTAATGAATTGTTATCATTTTTCTATGTATTGATAATGTTTAGAGGGTAATTAATATTTCTCAATACCTTTTGGATTATTTTCAAATTTTGTTAATGAAACCTTGAATCAGCCAGTTTAATAGCTCTGACTACTAGATTGTAAATAATTCCAAATTTTGTTTGAATGGATGTGTGGATGCATAATTAAAAATCATTCCCATGGTTGTGGGTTTTTGATACGTTTATGTAAAGTTTGGTGTTACTTTTATAAATGGTCGGATCTAAAAAGTTAATAATTGTTTTTATCATGTTTTTTAGTAAATTTAATCTTGTCAGGATAATTCAATGCTTTGAAATCAACAACATGATATTGAATGCTTCAACATCATTTTTATTTACACTTAAAAAAGTGTTATTCACATAATGGCTGTAGAATAATATGTTAACTGTTTTTAAAACTGATTGTTCTAAATCTCTCATTACAAGTTATGAATACGAACTACTTAGGCTACCTCCAATTGTGGTGCCACCAATTTGTTAGTACGTCTCACTGTTAAAAGAGAAAGTGATATTATCAACATTTATTAACAAGTGGTGCTACAGAATAGCATAGTCTTTCCCATGTTAGTTTTCTATTTCCTTTGATCTCGGGAAGCTATTCAAACATGCCACATACTCTTGCCAGCTGCTATCTATCACCATCCAAAGTACATTTTTTTGACATATTCTTAATTTGCCAGTTGAAATGTGAACATATGTAGGGACGGATTGAAGAGTATGCCACCTGTAGGCTGAAGTCCATTTGCTGCCCCCTTTATTCTTCATAGTTGCATAATACATTTGTTTTATACAAGAGTAGAGTTCATTCTTGGTTTTATCTTTTTAAAACATTAATGGACAGTGACCTTCATTTAGTTTAGATAAAATTACAATTTTAATGGTTTACACAATAAATTACGTAATAACATTTGTTCCTCTACTTGCTTTTTACTAACATCTTTCAAGATTTGTTGAAAGAATAAAATGGGTTTCGAACTGAATTAATTAGTTCTTGGAGATCAGAGATCACTTTTTTTAAACATATTTTTATACTTTAATGCTAATTACTATGTTTTGCGTAATTGAAGATCTGTGTTCAATTTGAATAAATTGCCAAACTGCCGCCCCCAAAAATTTGCTGCTCTAGGCTGCAGTCTACTCAGCCTATTTAGAAATCCTGCCCTGAACATATGGATATATAAAACTTATCTTTCGTTCAATGAATATATGTATGTTCTATGCCTTGCAACATGGACAAAAATAATGATTATCAAATTGGTTTCGAATAATTTCCAAAAGTCTCATTGTAAACACAAGCTCTACTAAATAAAACATCTTTATCTTATCACTGCCACCATCTCGTAGTTCACCAACAATGTAATTTTAAAATGTGCCTTGTGGCATTGTAATGCAAATTTCAATAAAGCTTTGTGGATAGCTTGAATGGAATGCATCAATACATCATACAAATTATAAATTTAACAAACGAATTTTATAAATTATAAAATACTACTTTTGTTCAATGTATTAATATTGTTGACTATTTTAAAAATTTTAGTAGTTTTTGCATAATATTGCTTGCAATATGTCAATATTAAAAAATTACAAAACCAAGATTTTCTCAAAAATGGCTCCAAATATTTTCTTTAAACTTTCGGTAGGGATAGTGCTAAATGTACTGTATTAGATGACATAAATGCTACATTGCTCTATTCTGTTTTTTCAAAACTTGCAAAAATGTATTTTTTTTTACTTGTATCTCACGTCGGTAATATTTACATTATCGGCGATTTGTTCACATATTATATTAATGAGTATACATGCTTTAAATAATGTCAAGTAAAGTTTCTCGAAGACTCAACCGTTTTCTGTGAAAACTAGCCCAAAATTCCGCATTTTCAGAAATGCTCAAACACTATTTTTGCATAAATGGCTCCAAATTTTTTCTCCAAACTTTTGGAATGAATAGTGTTAATTGCACTCTTTAATACGACGTAAAGTTTGTTTTGAGGTATTTTTTTTGTTTTTTCAAAAATTACGCAAATGTAATTTTTTTAAAAGATCTCTCACATTAATATGCATATCACCAGCAATTTGTAAATATTATTATATTTGGGAGTGTAAGTGCTTCCAATTATTTCAAATGAAGTTTTTTGAAAATTCAAAAATTGTGAAAAAGAGCTTTAACTGTCGCATTTTTAGTAGCGCTTAAACGCCATTTTCTTAAAAACGGCTACAATTTTTTTAAAGAAAATTGTCATTTAGGACGAGATTTTTGTGTTCTTTAATGTTCTAAAATTTAATATTTCCGTTCTACCATTAGGAAAACGAAAACTTGAAAAAAATTCAAAAAAGTAGTGTGGGTGGCGATAAATGGTAGCTGGTTTTCTCAACGAAATGTATTTATCAAAACTACTTCTTCAAATAAGATCATCCTTAATTTTTTGAAGGTACTAGTGGTTTTTCTGTTATTTCGTTACAAAGATATTAGCCCGCTGCAAATTTACTGCGCTTTAGACAGCTGGATGCGTCGTAAATTAGAATTTGCAATTTCGTGTATTATTTCTTTACCCGTTTCTTACATTCGACATTTTGTTATACATTTTCACATTAATCTTTTATATATTATTTATTTTGAAATAAAAATTACTAGCTCTCAGAATAGTGACGATGCAGGGAATGCAACAATGGAATTCCGCTTCGTTCGCGAATTTCTGTGAATTACGTGTCATTGTTGTGACTTGATATAGCTGTGTGAAAAGGAGTTATAATTGGCAAATTTATGTTGATATTTGCATGAAAATATTTAATTTTCGCACCAAATGCTGTACCATTTGTAGTGAGTAGAGTATTTTTGTCTAATCATGGCCCTAAGAAATGCATTTCTATATTGTCCAAGGTATCAGGCTTCTTTTTCCAATACAAGTTTACAAACCTTTTTTTGCAGTTGTAGAATTCACATAGTTTTGGCAACACTGCAATGGAAACGGTGAGATGTTCGCTCACGAAGTCTACAACGAGGAGACTCAACTCCGGTGTTGGAGGCATGGTGGGGGTATGTACGAAAAACGTCGGCAGCTATTTGAAAAATAATACAAAAGAAACCGAGTCCCTTCGCCTTCAGCGACATCACGCGGCGAAAGAAGGAACGTATCTCGGCTTTTCTCGGCCACCAATCGTCAAAATTCGTTTGGTCCAAGTGGCGCCCACGAAGTCTACAACCAGGCGGTGTGCGGATGTGCTTAACCGAAGACAATAAGTTCAAAAGGAAGTAATAAGTAGTAAATAATTTTGTAGAAAAAAATGTTTGAATTAAATTTTGTATACGATGCTTTGCTGCCATTGGCTGTTTTGAAAGCCTTCGTAGTTCTTGCAATTGCCACGTGAGGTCGCTGAAGACGAAGGGACTCGTTTTTTTTGTATTATTTTTCAAGTAGCTGCCGACGTTTTTCGTACATACTCCCACCACCGGAGTTGAGTCTCCTCGTTGTAGACTTCGTGTGTTCGCTTCTTGGTTGAATTGGTCGTTTAAAAAAAATAGCTAAGATGTTAGTAGCGCGGAAAGAGCAATATTTCAATACTATACTGCGATTTCTCTAACTTTGTCCCTCAAGGCCATTCAAATCCCATCTTCGCGATGGAATATTTCATAGCATTTCGCGTCTTTCTAGGTCTTGCCGGTAGAAGTCGCGCGATCGCAAGCACTGGTTAATACGGCCGCAGTCATGCGAAATCTAGCGGAACGACTGAGAAAGATGTGAAATATCGTGACATATTCCATTGCGAAGATGGGATTTGAGGGGCAAAGTTAAAAAAAATCGCAGTATACGTAGCTGTTTTCAATAACACGGGGAAGTATGTGCTGTTGTAATACCACTAGTTTACATTAGCGTCGATTTGTTCTTATTTTTGCATTTACGAGTACATTTGCTTCAAATGACGTCTTATAAAGTTTCTCGAACAAATCAACGAAACAATGCATGAATAGGCAGATATACACAGTTTTCGTGTAGATTTCATACAGTTTCTGTATTGAAACGTCAAGATTTCAAACTGAACGTATAAAAGCCAAAAAGTAGCTCATACACGGTCTGTACGCTTTCTGCATGAATCGCCAGGGGGCTAGCGGGAAACAACTGAATTACGCCGTCCGAGTACTTTCAGTGATGGTATTTCTGTGCGTGCGTTCTGACTATGATCTTGATTTAGTATTAATTAACCATGAGGGGCATAGAGAATAAAAAGTGGAAGGCAGGGGTAAGAAAAGAAGTAGTTTATCACAATATATCACTTCATAGAATCGCACCTTGACACACCTAACCACAAAATCGACATGACCGGTTACCGTTAGTGAACGATTCTGCCGCTAGAGGCGCTGGAGTCAAACTATGCTTTCTACACGAAAAATTACGAACATGTTCATAATTTTCTCGTGTAGAAAGCGTAAAGTCTGGACTACATGAAGAATCTACACGAAAACTATACCTTGTATATCTGCCTAATGAACTGAAGTTGCTTTTGCGCGGGCGAGCGCGGTCAACGCGCTTTTGCGCGGGCGGTGTGACGCGGCGGCGGCCCGTGCGCGCAGCGGCTGCGTGAGCCCTGCCGAGGGCGCATCTCTTTATGACGTGGCGACGGCAGGTGCGAACAGCGCCTGCGCGGGCCCTTTTTCTTTTTTTTTTTTCCGGCGAAGCCGAAGGTCGGTGTGTTTGTGTATTGCAGTTCGCACGCATGTTGCGTTTTACTGCTTTGTGCAGGTGGCTGGTGTAGGTTCGCGTCGGACCTTTGTCGTTTGCCGTTTTGGCGTTTAAATTTAGTCACATTTGTGACTTGTCATTTTATTTGTGTGTGGCGCTATGCCCTCAGTATGTCCGAGGGAAGAGCTTGTCGTCTTCGTCCTATTGTGAGGACATGTCGTGAAAGTGTTTTTAGCGGCGCCGGTGCTTCGCTGGTTTGAAATGCTTGATAGGCTAAGTTAAAAGAAAGCCGTCTCAAGCATTGTGTGAAAGACTCGATATCGAGTTATTTTCTGAGTATTTTCAACCGTTTCCGAAACGGAGGGCGCGCTATGAGCCGTAAAACTCTGTTCTGTACTAGCTCAAGTGTTCTCTTGTACTTCTCTGCTGTAGTCCACCACGTCGCCGCGGCGTATGTGGCTACAGGCCGGCAGCACGTTTTATAGAGTGCCAGGCGGAGGTCTAAGGGGAGTGTAGGTTCCCTCAGAAGAGGTGTTAAGAGATGAACTCTGTTCTGAAGTTTCGATCGAATTCGCCAGACATGTAAGTGCCAGCGCATCCTTCTATCGAAAGTGACGCCTAAGTATGTTGCCTTATGCGCCCACTTCAGCTTCTGTGTGCCTAATGTGATCTGTTTTGGTGGTGTAAAGTATTTAGTATGTTTGTGTTTGCGGCGAGTGTAACAGATTGCCTGTGACTTTTCCGCTGAGAAAGTCAAGTGGTTTTGTTCCGCCCACTTACGCGTCAAGTTCATCTGTTTTTGTAGTGTTTTAAGTTTGTGGTGTATGCTCGCTCCTCTCGCTAAGACGGCTATGTCATCAGCATAGAGAAAGAGACGAACTCGCGGTACGAGTGGTATGTCATTGACATATAGCGAGAACAGTAGCGGAGAGAGGACGGAGCCCTGAGGGACCCCGGCCGCAATCCTCCGCTTTGAGGATCTCGCCTTACCCACATTTACCACGAATGTGCGGTTTGTGAGAAAAGACTTAACCATTTCGGTTATGTCTTGCGGAAGGCAGCGCCGTAATTTTGTTATAAGTGTGTTGTGTGGCACTTTATCGAAGGCTTGTACCATGTCGAGGTAAATGACAGGTACGTCCTGCGCGGGCCCTGTCAAGGGCGCGTCTATATAACACGGCGGCGGCTGGTGCGGGCAGCGTCGGCGAGGGCGCGCGCTACGCTTCAACGGTAGAGCCGGTGGGCGTCCTTAATTCCGCGTTGTCGCTCCACTCTCCGAGACCAGACCAGGACCAGACTGACTCTTCTCAACTCCTCCGTCCACTTCCACGCTCCCCCCTTTCCCTTACCCCGCGCTACCTCCACCTACTCCCCTGCCGAACTTCCCCACTAAGCTACCCCATTTTGCCATCTCGCCGTCGATCGAGCGCGAGCATCACGGGACGACGTAGGCCGTGACGTGGCGCCCTCAAATCGAGTGGCGTAGTCCATGACGTCTATGATATATATACATACACACTCATCGCCATAAAAAAAGCTGCACTCCGAAGGACCCTACTGATCCGTTGTAAACTCGGTGGGTATTTTGCACACCATTAACTAAGCCAATGATTTTGTTTTCACGGTCGGTCGCACATTGGGTGGTCGGGGGTAGGGGCATGACATCGCGCCCACCGGGCGAGATAAGAGGGCCTCAAACGGCCGCGCCGGCCATTGGACATCGGGTAACGCCGCCAGAGCATCACCTGCACGTACACTATGACTATACTGCGATTTTTCTAAGAGCGACCCTCAAGGCTACTCAAATCCCATCTTCGCGATGGAATAGTCACGGCATTTCGCGTCTTTCTCAGTCGTTCCGCTAGATTTCGCACGATCGCGACCGTATGAAGCAGTGCTTGCGATCTTGCGACTTCTACCGGCAAGACCGTGAAAAGACGCGAAATGCCGTGACATATTCCATCGCGAAGATGGGATTTGAGTGGCCTTGAGGGTCGCTCTTAGAAAAATCGCAGTATAGGCGACGTGTTCGACAGCAGGTTGTCCAGATAGAAACTTTCGAGGGAGGCCGCATTGTGGGTGTGCGGGAGGCTGGTTGGCCCTGTCGCCGTATTGCACGCCACACCGGTCGTACGAAAACCACCATCGCCCGCTGTTGGCGGCAATGGATTGAGGAAGGCAAGCACATAGGACATGCAGGATCTGGACGTCCGCCTCGCACCACGAGGAGGGAGGACAGACGGATGGTTTTTCACTGGCGACCAGATCCAACGGCAACGATACGTGCTTGAGCGGTGATTCAGCGGGCTGTGCAGCCTGCACTGTCACATCCTGAAAGTGCCAATACCATTAGCATGCAGTTGCACAACGCAGGACTCTCCGCACGACGCCTGCCCCTCACACCCCAGCATGACAGACGCACGATACGTTCAGTAGATCCTGCAACCGGTGGCCCTGCCATTTGTGAACGCCCACGCCCGTGCCCCATTTCAACAGGAAAACGCGCGTCCGCATACCACAGCCATTTTCTGAGCATACATGGCTGTCGTGGATACTCTGCCATGGCAAGCCGCATTGCCAGGCCTTTCCCCGATAGAGAATGTTGGGGGTGCTACGGAGCATGCGAACAGGTCATCACCCCCTACCCACCAATCTGCAAGAACCGCGCGCTCAGGTGCAGGCTGCATGGCATGGACTTGCCCATGACTCCCATTAGACACCTGTTCGACTACATGCCACGATGTCTGGACACTAGGGTGTCCCTTATATTGCCCGAAAAAATTTTTTGCAATATTTTTTTTACAGTTTTTTTGGGCTCACCCCCTAAATATTTTCCATTTGGTCAAATTAACTCGAAAATAAAATTTTATCACAATGTGTCGATATTAACCCATGCCGACTTGAGCGCGAAATTTGAATGTTAGGGATCAATGGTTTTGTTGGGTTGTCAGTGGAAAACTACTGATACATTTTTAATATATAATTTTATATTACAATTTAATTAATTTTTAATCTTTAGACCGTGTTATAGTTTTAACTTTTCTTGTGGATACTTTTTTTTAGTGTTTCATTCTTGCTATATGCGTACAGTTTTCTATATTCTTGAACAACACAAAAAATTACTTTCGCTCCTCATGAAAGTCGTCCAGTAGTCCATGAAAACCTTACATTAATTCAATAGGTCTTTCAGCGTAGACATTCACAGCTTTCAACTTTATAAATAACCTTTTAGCTTCTAAATATGAAGAGTTGCATTACCAGGTCAAAGGACAGTTTTGAATAAAACTAGTATCCATCTTCAAGCAAGAGAACATATCTGCTTTTGGTTGACACAAATTTGGCTATTGTTTTTATTGAAATTAAGATTAACGTGAATTAGGAGATATATTGTATATTCAAGAATTAATAATTAAAGAACTGGCCGGCCCCGTGGCCGAAATCGCTAAAGCAGTATTGTCGATCTTGCACCGCAGGGTCGTGGGTTCGAGTCCCGCCTCAGGCATGGGTGTACTTGTGTATGTCATATGTGTGTCCTTTCAACCCTCACTATCATCATCATTCATTTTCCATACTTAGAGCTAACAACCCTGGGAAGTAACAGTCGGATCCAGGGTAATGCTGATCCCCCCCTGATGAACTGTATTCTTAGCATCTCTGCGTGGTCCGAAGTGGCCTGCTCGAAATAAAAATTAAAGAACGGTCATCGGGATGCAATTGAGCTTACCATATTGTTCGCCATCCAATTTTTCACAAAAAGGAATATAACACTCTTCCATGTGTAGATTTACTCAGGCTAAATTCACTACCATTTTGATTTTGATTCTGAACGTCTACTTCATCAGAAAGCGGTACGATAGACTATTCTTCTAAGAAATACTACATACGGTGTCTACATTTTTTAAATGCTTTTGAAATTATGGAATCAATCCTTTCAAGTGAGTTTAGAAATTTTGTAAAGCATCTCGATGAGGAGTTTTTACAGCTGCACTGTCCTAAAGCCACGGTTTTACATAAACAGTTACAATCAAAAGAGAGATACTATTTAAGGAATTTTTAATTAAACAAGATAGTTTAGATTCTGATCTTAGCAGAAACGTTTCAAATATTAAATATCTCTTGCCATCTATCGAGCTAGATGGGAACTCCGGGAAAATGTATCTTTAGTTTGTTACTTTCATAAAAGTCCAACATTTCTTTAATTTCGGACTCATTAAAGAACATTCTCGTATTCTCTTTGCCACTTTTAAAATTAATGGCATTAAATCTTTTCTAGATTTCCTTAAAATGCTGAAAAAGTGGTGTCAGCATTGCTTGCTACATTACGTATTTTACATTCAAACACGCATTGTAAAATAAGTTTGAATATGTGATGATGGCTCGGAAAGAACAATGCCCTGTCCAAATTTTCTTCAAGAAAGACATATACTCAACGTCAAGTGTTTGTTGTAGTTTTATCACAGCAAAAAATTTGTAATATTTTTTTTCTGATTGTATTGATCTTTGTTGCTCCCTTTCTTCTCTATCCGCGAGATGTTTGTCTAATCCTGCAAGATAGCTTTTACATCCTGACTCTTTCTGCCGAAATAAAAACATCCTGTCTTCTTCCAACGTAATCATTTGTAAAGCATTCGAATGTGCAATATCAAATAGATTGGAAAAATTATTTCTTAACTTTCCACGGTGCTTCGAAATATCTTCACACTTGCTTGCATTTTTTGTAATTTTCTTCACTCCGAATAGTACAAGTTAAGTTTTGGCGAACAATGCTGATTAGCTCTTGTCGGAATTCTTGCTTTCTTCCAAAATATCATGCACTCACGAACCACAAGTTTAGCGCTTACACTAAAACGCTTGCACTCCTTACTTCCTAAATGCTATAAAATAAAACTTCAAGCACTTGTTTATTCCATGGTAAATTGTGTCCAGTTATTTGGAGTTTTACATAAATAATTAATACTATCTCCTATTATACTATCTCAAAAAAGGCAACAAAAATGAAGTTCAAAATTATCGGCCAATTTCTCTTTTGTCAGTTTTTTCAAAAATATTAGAGAGACTTTTTTATGTGCGAATGGAAACCTTTCTCAATAAACACGACGCGTTTTCAAATTGCCAACATGGATTCCGGAAATCAAAATCTACGGAAACAGCCATTTTTTCTTTTCTTAAGGATGTTGCCTCATCATTGGATCAAAACGAAGCAACTATTGGAATATTTTTAGATCTTTCAAAAGCTTTTGACGTCATTGATCATAACATTTTACTTTCAAAATTACCTTCGTATGGAATCCGTGGTATTGCTCTAGATTGGCTATGTTCGTACCTTAAACAACGATCTCAGAGAGTAGAAATACCTTACTGGAATGATGGAACTTTATGTACACACCTTTCCGGTTCTTTGCCAATTGTACGTGGAGTCCCGCAAGGATCGATTTTAGGCCCTATTCTCTTCCTATTATACGTAAATGACATGCCCTTAGCGATTCGAAACGGAAGAACAGTTCTCTTTGCGGATGATACAAATATTCTTTGCAACAAAGAAACCGTAAATAGTACAATATCAGACGTTTCAAATTGGTTCCGTAATAACAAATTAAAAGTAAATGAAAATAAAACTGTTTCAATGCAGTTTTCCATATCAAATAAAAAATTCTGTACTCCATTGAAAATGAACGGTGTGCCATTGACTGATGTTAATGTAACACAATTTTTAGGTCTATCAATTCAGTCAAACCTCAAATGGAATGCCCACTTAAATGAATTGAACACAAAATTAAGCTCATTATGCTACGCGTTCAGAATTCTTTCAAATTCCGTCAGCCCTCATACAGCTCGTTGTGTATATTTTGCCAATGTTCACTCCCGCCTGAGATATGGCATAATATTTTGGGGAAACACATCTTATAGTTCACAGACTTTCAGATTACAAAAAAGAATTGTACGAATAATAAGCAAATCCAACCCACGTGATTCTTGTAAGTCACTCTTTATTAATCTAGGAATTTTACCATTACCTTGTCTCCTGATTTGCGAATCGGTAGTTTTTGTCAAAAATGACTTACTTAAGGACGGGAATATATTTTCAGCAAACGCCGATGTCTATAAGTATAACACACGACGTAGTAATCATATTCACCAGGTAGCAGTATCAACAGCTCACTACAAAAAATTCACATACAATTCATGTACATTACTCTACAACACTTTGCCAGAAGACATTAAACGATTAAATTCAATAGAAAAGTTTAAGTCCCAAGTAAAATCTTTTCTGCTGCATAACTGTTTCTATACAATTCGAGACTATACCGAGCATCAAAAAGGAAAGTAGAATTAATTTTAACAATGATAGTTAATGTAATTATTTATCATTTGGACTGTATACTTCTAAAGAACCTGTAACAAGTATTGTACCACAGTTTCTGGGTTGATGGCCCCCATCTCGATCAGGTTTTTCGTCCAGTTTCCCTGATCCTTGAGCAAATGCTGAGATGGTCCCTTGTTTTGCTTCTGGACATAAATGTAACTTCATTATTTGTGCACGTCTTCTGAAATTCAGTGGGAAATATAGTTATTCAAATTATCGTTTTTCATATTATCGCGGCAAAAAGTATTATTCTTTCATGAAGAACATGAGGGTTCAGGGCAGGAATTGATAGCTAATTTACCTTTGAAAATATATTTTATTATATAGGAGCGAATATTTTGTCAACAAAACTCGAAAAAAAACTCTCTTTTCTGTATTCAAAATTCGACTAGAATATGGTTTAGGATAGAGACCACAGAATTATGAAAACGTGCACAAAATTCACTTCTCCCCATAGCTCGTCATACGCAGTTTTTTTAACTGTTTTTTGACGTAAATAAATAAATATTAAAAACACACGTTCTTTGGCACTGCATATGACACTTACATATGACATTATGTTAGATTAACAACCTTAAACACGAATGACACGATCGATTAAAATTCATGTATTGTTGTGCTCGGGCCTGACTCAGCGGTTGGTGATAGCTCTGGACATGTCCGTCACGCGAATTCGCGCTCAATTCGGCACGGGTTAGAATGCTCCGATCTCAACAAAATTTTGTATAGGCATGTTTCAAGGTCATTCGAACAAAATTGGGGGGTGAGCGGTCAAAAATTTGAATGTCGGAAAATAAGGGACACCCTACTGGACACGTGTGTTTGCCAACATGGCGACCTCACGCCAAACTAACACGTACAGTCTTTGGGCGTGTAGCGCAGTAAATATTGGTCCTACACACGTGAAAATGTAATAATTTTGTATGCGTGGTACCCTCTACCTGCCTGCCAACAATGATCACAATCCGCCTCGTCCTTCTGGGTGCAGCGTTTTTTATGACGACGAGTGTATGTCTATATAATTTTTAAATAATTCCAATTATATACAGTAGGACGTCAATTATCCGAACTAATTGGGACCAGGTATACTAGTTCGGATATTCGATAATTCGGTTAATCAAACTTAAAAATGGCAAGTGTACTTAAAATGGATTTGGATAGGATTTGTCAAAGTTCACTCAAGTCAGATGATTGAATGCAATACAGTATCTCGTTAATATTGAATCATTGTCTACCATATCGGGGGTCATTCTCAATATTTAGTATTACAAAAGAAAATGAATACGTATCAATAAGTTTTTATTGATTGTCTATTCTTCATTTAATAAAGAAAGGTTCCATTAATTATAGACAATCAGATCAGGTGATAATAAAATATATTTCATACAAAGTTGAAGAAAAACGAAGTTCGAGTTTTACAGGTTGGAGTTTCACAACGTTTCAGAGATAATTTACTGTTTGTTTTACTTACTATTCACAAACGTAAAACTTATATTTAATATAAGCCAAACTGTACCTGATGATGGAGACAAATGATCTCTGAAACGTAAAACTCCAACCTGTAAAACTCCAACTTCGTTTTTCTTCAACTTTGTATGAAATATATTTTATTATTACCTGATCTGGTTGTCTATAATTAATGGAACCTTTCTTTATAAAATGAATACGTATAGTATACGGTACCTAATTTTAAAAAAGTAATTATTCAGTGTAAATGTTAGTTCGGATATTTGACGTTTCGGATAATCGACGGCCCACTGTAATTTCAACTAGAAACATTTTTAATTGGTGTCACCCCTAAAATAGTGTCACCCAGGGCGGACCACTTCCCCTGCCCCCTCCTAGACACGCCACTGTGCGTGGAAGAGAATTCTAGTGCCCGGATGCTCTGGTTGGTAATTTTCCGTGGTTTCTTCTACCAGTACCTGGCCAATACCGGACCAGTACCCTAACAAACGGGCCACGACCCGTGCACGATCTTTCCTTTCTCTTCTTGTCCCAGTCTTTCCCCCCATACAAACATATGTGCACTATCATATTATGCACATTATACTTCGGTTTTTATAACGTGGCGTGTCAAGGCTTGTCTTCACGATGGAATATGTCACGGTATTTCGCATCTTTTTCGGCCGTGCCGCTAGATGTCGCATGATCCCGACCGTATCAAGCACTGCTGCGGATTATGCGACTTGTAACGACACGAACGAGAAAGAAGCGAAATGCCCTGATATATTTCGTAGTGAAGAAGGACCTTGACACGAAACATAACAACCAAGTATACATGTTGGAACATAGGCGGCCAAATTAATTCAAATTTGGCGTCGTACTTGGAATTCACTCATTTAAAACAATTCTTTGCGGATAATAAGCAGCGATGTACATACATTTTAAACGTGACGGGCTGGGGATAGAAAGACTATTTCGCAAAGAGAAGAAACTCTGTGAAACGGACTTTTGAACTGCTTGCAGAGATGGCCGTCAGATTGCGCCACATCCCAACCACTGACAGCCAGCGAATGTGTAGGCAGGCCCGGATTTACATACAAGCAAAACAAGCATGTGCTTGGGGGCCCCGACCTAAGGGGGCCCCCAAGGCAGAACCTTTTTTTTTTTTTTTAACGGAGAGCCCATCTGTAACTTCATTTTTTTCTTTCACTAACATTTAACATGAGTTAGTAGCAAGTTAATTACTTTTGTTTCAATATTAAATAATTACATTATCAATTAATAATTATATAACTGTATAATGTATAACTGAATCGAGTTTTATTCAAATTAATCTAGAACATTCAGGCGCAATATAAATTTCGCGCCTAAATGTAGATAAGTCGCCAACTATTAGTTACATAGAGAGTGGCAGCAGCGTTCCCGTAGCGCTTCTAGGAACTAATGAAATTGAGTTAATGTGGCAGTTCACAGTCTGTTTTACAGTTGAGTGACTTGAGTGCCGTTAGTATGTAGAATATCCAGTCTATGTGCAGAGTATGCAGAGTAGATATATGGAGTGTATGTAGTATATAGAGTGTCAAGTCTGTAGAAATAAGTAAGTTTCTTCCTTTTATAAATCTAATATGTCCACACGGGATAAAATGTAAATGTTAGATCAACATTGGTCAATGTAAAACTATATTGGCCCGATTTCGACAGATTCAACTTTTGCATTAAAAATTAGCATTTATTTTATTGTTATATACTCGTGTTTTTTTTCTTAATATGAAAATGTTTTTTTTACAATAAAACAATTTTAGAATTACATTTTGAATGATCAACAAAGTCGATGTTAGGTCCGTATGGAATCGATGTAATTTTTACACTGTAATTTTTGTAGCCCAATATCGCGAAGTTAACATTGAATTCAATGTTATCCTAACTAGTAAATTTTCTCTCTATGCGTTCAATCTCTGACTCTTTACAGAGTCGTTGACTTTAATGAATTTCTATTGTTGTTGCAATACAACAGAAACAAATCAAACGGTCAAACCAAACAAATCAAACGAATCGAACAAACGAATCAAGTAAACGATAAGCGTTTGTTTATACGCGCAGGGAATTATATTTAATGTATTTGTTTTGTTTTTATTTAAAATCTCTTTGCATGTATTTCACTTATTAAAAATAAGAGAAATTTCGCATCAGCTTCCTATGCTGGTAATGCTATTTTGTGAACCTCTAGCCTTGAATATCTCCGCTTAAAATTAGTTTAATTTCGACTTATCTTCATTTTCAGTTAATGGAAGAAAATTATTATAAATAATAATGAAAAATATCAGTAATTTTTTGCCGACTTTGTAAGCAACGCAATTATTTTAACCCTTGTAGCACAGACTGGGATCAAATCGACCCCAGAGAAAGAGAAAGTAGAATGGTGTTATAATGTGTAAGTCAGAGATAAAACAATAAGTATGTGCGTCTAGAGTTAAATATTAACTTTATTTAAATCATCTTCGAGTCTAAAGCCATCCAAACGCTGCAATGAAAAATAAAACATTGAAATTAATACTTCGTCCATTTTCATCAACAGATGTAAATGAAGAGGAATTATCCTAGTGGATGTGATAAACGAAAAAAGAAGAGAGAAGCAGAAGAGCAAGCGAAGAAACTACCTAAAATTACAATTATTTTTCCAAATGAGAAAGTGAATGAGGACATCGATGTGGACGTTAGTCATCCTCAGCCTGATTCAGTTGATGATGGACCTTACAACGACCCGGAATCTTCGTTTGTCAGAGCAGCAAGTTATGATTTAGATGCACCTGAAAATGTGAAACCCTGCACCAGCAAACCGACAGAGAATATTGAGTATCAAAGAGAAAAGCAATATTACAATATTACGACAAATGATATTGGTCTGTGGACAAATCTTTCTCAGACTGATGTAGAGTTTTGGATCGAAAAGGGTCCGGAAGGTTGCAGTCATTCAGAAGGACCATTTGAAAAGTTTTCCAAAATACAACAAGGAGATGTACGAAAAGTATTTTTGTCGGTTCAAAGGCAAATGGAGAACCCTTTAAAAGAACGTGGCTTGCATATTCTCCAACAACTGGTCATGTTTACTGTTTTGTATGTAAGCTATTCTGTTCAAATACTTGTCTTCTAGCAGGGAGTGGATATAACGATTGCCGGAATCCTAACGCCATTAAACATCATGAAAATTCGGAGCTACATAGAAATGCCTTATTGACATTTTTATCTAGGCAGCGGAAAGCGAATTTGGATTCCCATCTTTCTAGTCACATTGAAACAGAAAAGAATTACTGGCGAGAAGTTTTACGTAGAATGATAGCTGTGATTTGCACATTAGCTGAAAGAGGTTTAGCTTTTCGTGGCACCACTGAATTGTTTGGTTCTCCTGACAATGGCACCCGACACTCATCTTGGATTATTGGAGTTAATAGCTAGTTTTGATCCTTTTCATAACATCACATTGAGAACTACGGTAATTCTGGATCAGGAAATACGTCTTATTTATCCAAAACTATTTGCAACGAGATCATTCATCTAATGGCTGAAAAACTACGACAATCAATTGTTGATGAAGTTAAGCTTGTACGATACTTCAGTTTGTCAGTTGATTCGACTCTAGATTTATCTCATGTCGATCGACTGTTATAATTCGTTATGTATCACCTGTAAACGGAAAACCAGTCGAGAGATTTTTAACATTTTTAAAATTACAAGGCCACACTGGAGAGATGTTGGCGAATACAACTGTAGTAGAGTATTTAGAACAATGCGAAATAGACTTTCAGAATTGCAGAGGACAATCGTACGACAATACGGCCACCATGTTGGGACGATACAAAGGGATGCAGGCAAATCTTCGATAATTAAACGACTACGCTGATTATATTGCTTGTTCAGCACATTCGTTAAATTTGGTTGGGCGTGCTGCAGTTGACTCATGTTTAGAAACAGTCAAGTTTTTCTCTACTATTGAAGAAATTTACAATTTCTTTTCGGCATCTACTCATCGTTGGACACTTTTAGAGGAAGCCATATGAGCAAAGTCATTAAAGCTGAAAAGTCTTTCAAACATTAGATGGAATTGTTCTGCTCGATCTGTTTCCGCTGTTGATGAAAGTTTTGATATTGTTGACACGCTACGCTGTATTGTCGTAACCAAAGAGGAGAAGGGTGACACCCGTCTTGAAGCTTCTTCCATTGCAGATAAAATGGAGTCTTTGGAATTCGTTTTTATGTTGAAGTTTTGGAAATACATTTTATATGAATTCCATAAAGTATCTAAAACACTTCAAGATCCAAAGACAACCATAACAATGTGCTCGAATTTGTATTCAACCCTTATGATATTTGTACAAGTCACTCGAGACAAATTTAATGACATCGAACAAAAAGCAGCAAAAGTCTTACCAAATGTTGACTACAAAGCGGCAACCTCTAGACAAAGAAGGAGGAAGACACAGGTGAATGATGGCAATTGATCAGATGCTATTGAAAATGGAACACCGAGGGAAAACTTTCGAGTAACGTCTTTCATTCCGGTCATAGATCAGTTGCAGAGTTGGGCAAAATACTTGAAAAATGTATTTCAGATACAAAATACAAAATACTTTGCCGAAAGTATTTTAGATACCAAATTCAAAATACTTTCATAGAGGTATTTTAGGTACAAAATACAAAATAGTATTTTAAAATACTTTTGAAAACACGAAATACAATCAACGGTGTTTCACACATAATAACTTCTATTTTTTTAGAACAATCATTCACGTTCAATAAAAGATCACATCATATTTAAAATTTTATTATTAAAAATATATAACATTCTTTATACAGAAATGTTGCAAATGAAATTTTCAACCCATTTCAGGTATCCGTATGGGTCATCCATAAATTACGTAACGCTAAAGGGGGAGGGAGGGGGTCTGAGGCAGCGTTACGCTGCTTTACATGGATATAGGAAAGTGCGCTACAAGGGGGGAGGGGATTTGAAAATACTCGAAATTTGCGTTACGTAATTTATTTCAAGTCTGAAAGGCATCTTGTCCATGTTAAGAGCCGAAGGGATACTTGGAGTTTAAAAGATCTCACAATGAGTTCTTGGGAGGTGATAGTTTAGGACAAATATTGCAGGTTATAGGCAATTAACCAAGATGCCTTTCAGACTTAAAATATGAACTATATGATATATAAAATATATATGATGAATACTGTGGATTTTTACTTTCCCGTATACGTAGTAATATACCTAGTATAGGGAAAGTTATGTAATTCGGCGGAAAATCGATTACAAGATTTCAACGGAAATACACGTTTTGAGGTCCCTTGATACCGAAAAAGTATGTCTTTTCAAAACGTCCGTCTGTCCGTCTGTCCCTCCTTGAACAACCATACGTGCGATTTCTTCTAAAATGGATATGCCCCGGTCAATCTGCTTCCACTCGAGGCGTCGCGATTTTGGAAAAGTTTCTTCAAAAATTTGGGGGTACTTTACATGAAGCCCCCCGGGACATTTTCGAAATTTTCTCAGAAACGGCTCCAATTTTTTCTTTAAATTTCTTGTAAGGATAGTGTAAAACACACTTATAAAGGTGGCATAGGTCTCATTTTCACGGTTAACTCTCGAGTTTTCGAAAATGCAAAAGTTTGAATTTTGTTCTACGTCTTCCTACAACTACAAGATTAAAGATAGAGATTTTTCCTCCAAATAAAATTTGTTTTCCAAAGCGAGTTTTTTCATTAAGATCATGTATATTTTTTTGAAAATTTTTGTAGTTTTCGCTTAATATTGCGCGAAATATTTGCAATTTAAAAAATTACAAAAACAAGATTTTCTCAAAAACGACGCCACATTTTTTCTTTAAACTTTTCGTATGGATATTGATTAATGTGCTCTACGAGATGACATAAACGCCCTTTTGCTCTATTCTTTTGTTTTTTTTTCAAAAATTGCGAAAATATAATTTTTTTGACTCGTCGTTAATATTTACATTAGTGGCTATTTGTTCATATTATTATATTTACTCGTTAATGTGCTTTAAACAATGTCAAGTAAAGTTTCTCCAGAAGTCAACTGTTTTCTGTGAAAACTAGCTCAAAATTCCACATTTTCATAAACTCTCAAACGCCATTTTCTCAAAAATGGCTTTAATTTTTTTCTTCAAATTTTTCCAACGGATAGTGCAAATTGCGCTCTTTTGGGGTATTTTGTTTCTGAAAAATTACACAAATGTAATTTTTTTGAAAGATCTTTCACACCTTTAATATGCACGTTACCAGCAATTTGTACACACTATTTTATTTGTGAGTTAATGTGCTTCAAATTACTTCAAATGAAGTTTTTCGGAAACTCAAAAATTTTCTTTGTTCAAATTTCGCATTTTTAGTACCACTTAAACGTCATTTTTTGAAACACTACAAATTTTTGAAATAAAATTGCCATATAGCACGAGGTTTCACTGTTCTTTAACATTTTAATATTAATATTTCCGTTTTACCATTAGGAAACCGAAAAATTAACAAAATGTAAAAAAAAAAAGGACTTTGGGTGGTGACAGATGGCTGCTGGCACGAGTATGTGGCAATTCCAAAAAGCTAGCCGGGGCCGAAGGAAATAAAAAACTAATACGGGAAAGTCTGTGCCATTAGCCTGTAGCACCACTAGTTAGATTTTAAAATATGCATTTTAGGTGCCTAAAATAGGTTCTTTCAGCACCTGCTAGGCTTTTTAAATGGTAGAATAGGCTCTAATAAAACTCGAAACTTACAAGAAAATTCACTTTTAGACCTTATTTTTATATTTCTCAAAGATAAGAGCATAAATCATTATTACGTAGAATCAGTATTGAATATTTTGCGATAATAATATTTATGAACAAGTTTGTTTATAGTTAGAATTATTATTAGTAATTTATTGTGGGGCAAATTACTACCGTATTTTGCCCCACAATAAATTACTAATACAGCCTCCAGGTTTTCAAGAGAAAATGAATGATTCTTATCGGTTAAGATCACTTTGCTTTCAGGGAAATTCAATCGCTTTATCTTAGAAACGGAGGCAGCTTCTCTATGAAGTCAGGAAGTAGTGGCGTGGAGACATTTATCGCAAGATCCTTGTCCGGTATATTCATTTCTCGCTCTCTTACAGGCGTCAAAATGAGGCAAGTGGATAAAAAGGTACAAGAGGACGAATGCAATTTGGGTTGTTAAAAGTAACTTAAAATTAATATCATCATTGTCTGTTGTGCCAACACAGAAGAAAAAAGGGAAAAGAAGCCATAGACGAAATTAGGCCAATTAGTCTCATTTTAGGTTTTTAAACGTAAAATAGGCACAGACAGGCATTAATGTTGAAATAGGCTCTCTTTTAAGCGCTGTAAAATTGGCGGGGTTTAGTTCAAATAAACCTAAAATGTATATATAAAGCTTCATTTAGAACAAGGTACCCACGAAAAAAATAAATTTTTACCTAAATATACCATAACAAAATATCAAGCTCTTAAAAACACCGCAAGCACAAGTTTTTAATCACTGCGCACAACCACAATGCCACGAAGCACGCACATGGGCAGCACTCGTTCTGGCGTGCGGAGCCTGCTCTCCGAGAAATTGAATCGGAGCTCGCGGTTATAGCCACGGTGTAAGAATATATCTTACACCGTGATTACAGTGCTCCTCCGGTTATCTCCGGTTGAACCGACGGAGGGGAAAACCGTTATCGGAGTAACCGGAGGTCCGGTTGCACCCGTCCACGTGGCAGGACCGTTTCCATTTCCTGGCCCAATCAATGTTTGTGACGGATTAATAAAAAGTATTTTTGTATTTTGAAAATACAAAATACTATCAGAAAATATTTTCAATACAAATACAAAATACATGTTTAAAAATGTATTTTCGATACAAAATACGAATTACAAAAGTATCGAAAATACGTATCTTAAATTCAAGTATTTTCGATACTGTCCAACTCTGATCAGTTGTTGGTAAACTTGAAAACGTGATCTGAAGCTTATAAAAAATCTCGAACATGTTTTCATTTTTGGCGACCATGGAAATAAGAGAATCTGTTTTAAAGAACGACGTACGGAAACTGCTTAATAAATATCCCAAAGATTTTAATACAGATTTCAATGCAGAGCTTGTACATTTCTTTACATACGTGATGGATACCCTAACGCTAACTTAGATCACGAAGGACTGTTTCATATTATATTCCAAGACAATCTTTCTTTAGCATTTCCTAATGTTGAAACGGCTTTGTGTATATATTTGAGTTTGATGATATCAAACTGTACTGGTGAAAGATCATTCAGCAAACTGAAGCGAATAAAGATTTATCTGCGCACAACTATGTCCCAGGAAATGTTAGCAGATTTCAGTGTTATGGGCATGGAAAACGATAAGTTGCGGTCTCTCCAGTTCCAAGCGATTATCGACCAATTTTCTATAGTGAAGAGCAGAAAGGCAATGATGTGAAGCTTACTAGTTAAAAAACAGAAATGACTTTATGTTTTAATATAATTTTTTATATATATATATATATATATATTGTTTATTTCAATAAAAATTTTTTCAACGCAAGAAAAAGATTTTTGTTTGTTTGCGCGAAACTTCCCCAAAATGGGAAGATATGTATTATCTGTAATGTGTAATAATACATTTTTTTACATTTATAATGAATATAGTATATTATATTTTATATTTATATTTTTTGCAAAGAAATTAATAACAATTTTGTTTTCAATTAAAAAATGTTTTGATGTATAATGATTTCATGTCTGGCACATTCCCCAAAAACAATTGTGAAATAAAGATAAATATTTATTAAACTGTAATTAATAAAACAACGTGTACGTGAATCGATAGCAACAAGACAGAAGAACTGCGCGCCGCCGAAAGCCATATTTCGACGATTTTGGAAACACATTGGATTCAGTAATTTTGAAATGAAATCTGACCGTACAGTTAATTGGAAAGTAAATGAATAAACATTGTAGTCTTTGTTTGAACACGATCGGACGACGGGTTCATTTAAATTTAGAATATGAAGATTGGAGAAAAGTCCCAGTGACGTGTCAGATGCAATAACTTAAATATAAACATTTTATGAAGAAACCTTAATTAGGCAACGAGAGACGTTGTAAATCGTCGTTGTCTGAATTTAATAAAAATTATAGCAGATCCAAAAGACGTTGAATTTCCGAGCTGAAGAAATATTACAAATTAATAATATCAAAACAAGTGACGAATCGGTGTATAATTTCGACAGAGAAATTTAGCATTTTCGACGTATAAAATATCAAAAATATATGTTTGGGCCAAAAAAACTTTAACATTGGGCAAAAGCGTTAATAAATAGACGCATAGTCATGTCAGAATAACTTATATTGTGCATTTTAGAAAAATTGGGAAAACAACAATGAAAATGCAAGAATGAAATTCCCCGGCATTTTTCTATTACGAGGTGACGTGGTGAATCGACATGATTTTAAGAACACTTCTTTCGAGTCAGGGGCGACAGTAAAGTCGAATCCATGTTGGATGAATTCGAGATTTTGAGAAATTGGACTTAGACATTTTTTGTGATGAAGCGGTGCAGTGCAATGGACATCTGAACGAGTATTGAAAATAGCTATTGATGCAGTGAATGATCGAAGAGAGAAGTTTTTTTCATTTTATTTTGACTCTGTGCTTCGAAGTTGATCGAGCAATTTTGGACTCCGTGGAGAACATCTTATGAAGAAAGTCGGCAGACGCGGGATTGGTGCGTGCGAATACATCGGCGCGTGCAAGTGGGCACGCAATTGACGACCGAGCTGGCAACGGCGCTGTCTCGGCGGAATTCAGCAAAAGGAAAGTGTCGCATTTGTGGCGTAATCATCAAACTATATATTTGTTTTTCGAGAATACTCAAGTAAATTAAAATAAACTTTGACAAGACCAGTGAAAAAATATTGAAATTTTAAAAGAACAATGCATGCAATTGTTGCCGAACAAAGCGATGCAAAATTTTAGTCTCAGTTTCTTATTGTTAAATTTATAATTACGTACGTACGAGGGAAATTTTTTAATAACATTATTTTTTGGTAAAAAGGAATTCCTGAACGCATAAATAATTAGAAATCAGCTGATGATTATTAGTTTCATTTGAATGTGATGGTATTTAAGTGATAATGATGTTGCCAAGCATGAGTACATTTATGTCATTATACATTGTTGCATTGTTATTGAGGGAAGGCAACAGAGGACGGCAGCGCTCCATGTTAAATGAGAAAATAAACGAAAGAGAGCGAGGTTTAAAGTCCTTTCTTTCTTTTATGACAAAAGGTGTTATTATTTCAACATTAGAAAAACCTGTGCATGCTGCAATAGCGAACGTTGTTTACAGGTATTTCCCGTACGGGGCCAGCCACGACCTACGACCTAAAAATAATTTATGCAACCTCGTAATATAATAACCGTAGAGATTTGATAGAGATAAAGAATTTGTGTGGCGGCAGCATCATAATTCGAGGCCACTCGATAGGAGAATTTGAGTAAATATTACTAGGAAAACGGTTACTGTGGCAATTATAGTTTAGATCCGGGTGAATAGATTAGGTGCCATAGTAATTGTCACGGTCGTACCGTGTGGTATCGCATAGCCGCCACATAACAATATTTATTAATACTGATTAATTGAAGAAAGGGGGATAGTACGGTTGCAATATATATATATATATATATATATATATATATATATTAACGCGGGCCTTCCTTAGGGCTGCACCCGTCCTAAAAAAAAGCTTCACTCCACTTTTTTTTGATGGGGTGGGGGAGGGGCCCACCAATACGATCTGCTTGGGGGCCCCCCGTAAATCCGGCCCTGTGTGTAGGCAACACAGTGTTTTGTCGACAGGTTCTCAGAAATCAGCTGTTTGCACGTAAGACACGACGAGATTGCATTGTTGGATAATCTGCTACCGGGCGGTCTCGTGACAGATCGCCTCGCTAAGTGTAAAAGCTAAGTAATACACGCGTATTGACTGCAATGAAGCGTGTATTACTACGTAAAATTGGTATCGCCTTCTGAGGCAACAATCCGATAGATTCCCCATGCAACAAGAGCGTCAACGTAAGAATTTCCTTGTGAATTTCATAGACCACGAGAGTGAGAAATAGAATCAGTAAGAAAATCGTTTCCTTTTCGCTCAGACAAAAACCAACTCTTATGACCAGAGCACAGACACCCAAATAGCAATTTAGCCATCTAAAGCTAGCAGCGCCCAGAAACCAATCTCAACCAAACTATATCCAAAATTGTAGGCTAATTTTAGGCTAATTAAATGCTCTATTCCCGAATTTTAGGCTCTTCTGGATTTCCGAAAATCGTGGGCGCTGATAGCTTCAGTCTAAAGCTAGCAGCGCCCACCCAGAATCTATCTCAAAATCAATTGTAAAATCCGAAACCCATCCCAAAAGTTAAGAATAATTTTAGGCTCTTGGAAAAAAATCATCCCCGCCTTCAAATTCCAAAAATCAGGGCTGTACAGAGCGAAACAATTAACATTAGTTCTTACGGGTGAAATAACACCAAAATCAAAAAACCTTAGGAAAAATCTGAAACCCCTCCCAAAATTTAAGAATAATTTTAGGCTCTTGGAAAAAAAGTCATCCCCGCCTTCAAATTCCAAAAATCAGGACTGTACAAAGCGAAACAATTAACATTGGATCCTACGGGTGAAATAACACCAAAATCAAAATACCTTAGGAAAAATCTGAAACCCCTCCCAAAAGTTAAGAATAATTTTAGGCTCTTGGAAAAAAATCATCCCCGCCTTCAAATTCCAAAAAGCAGGGCTGTACAAAGCGAAACAATTAACATTGGTTCTTACGTGTGAAATAACACCAAAATCAAAAAACCTTATGAAAAATTCGAAAGCCCTCCCAAATGTTAAGAATAATTTTAGTCTCTTGGAAAAAAATCATTCCCGCCTTCATATTCCAAAAATCAGGGCTGTACAAAGGGAAACATTTAACATTGGTTCTTACTGGTGAATAGGGTATGTTGTATTCCTAACGGGAATTTTCCATTTTTTTGGAAAGGGAAGAGATAAGGCCAAAATTATTTATGGGTATAATAGTATTCCCTATAATGTGTGGAATATGAAGTTCAATTTTCAGAATCTAAGTCGTTGTAGTTCAGGTGTTATAAGAACTCAAATATTGAATATCGAAAAAAAGTGGGTGTGTTTCGATTAATATTGTAATGTTTTTTCAATTAGAACGGTGCTAGCCCAAAATTATTTAAGGTTGGCATATTAATAGGTAACGTATGGGCAAGTGTTAATAAATTTCTCATTTGAATTAGTAAAGTAGTTCAGAGATTATTTTGTGAGAAATGAAAAATTAATCGAAAGGTATGTTGTAGTTCTCACGAGAACTTCCCATTTTTTGGAAAAGAAAGAGATAAGCCCAAAATTATTTGTGGGTATAATACTATTCCCTATATTGTGTGGAATATGACGTTCAATTTTCGGAAACTAAGTCGTCGTAGTTCAGGTGTTATAAGAACTCAAATATTGAATATCGAACAAAATTGGGTGTGTTTTGATGAATATTCCAATTTTTTCCAATAAGAACGGTGCTAGCCCAAAATTATTTGAGATTGGCATCTTGATAGGTAATGCATGAGCAATTGTGAATCAGTTCCTCATTTGAATTATTAAAGTATTTCAGAAATAATTTTGTGAGGAATGAAAAATTAGTTAAAATTTATACTGTATTTCTCACGAGAATTTTCCACTTTTTGGAAAAGAAAGAGAAGCCCAAAATTATTTGTGGGTATAATCGTATTCCTTAATATGTATTGTATGTCACACGCCAATGCCATGAGCCATATCCTAGTACTTCTGGTTTTATAAGAACGAAAATGTCGAATATCGAAAAGCAAATACGGACTGGTTTTGACTAATATCCCTTTTTTAATACGAACTAATATAGCCCAAAATTATTGGAGATTTGAATATTATTAGCTAATTTATGTGCAATTGTTAATAAATTCTTTATTTGAATTGGTACAGTATTTTGGGGTTTACGTTTTCAGAAGTAGAAACGTGGTGAAATGTATATTGTAGTTCTCACGCGAATTTTTCTTTTCTTGGAGAAGAAACCGCGAAGTTCAAAATGATTCATGAGTATAGCCGTATTCTCTATCACGTGTTGTATACGGCACTTTATTGCCAGGAACGAAATCCTTGTAGTTCAGGTTTTATAAGATCGCAAATATTGGATAGCAAAAACAAAAGTTATTCTATTGATTATTATTCCTTTATTTTTCAATAAGAACGTCTCTACCCCGAAATTATTTGAGATTACCAAATTGAGAAGCAATGTATGTGCAAATGTAAATAAATTCTCTTTTTGAATTAGTTAAGTATTTTGGAGTTTATTTTGTGAGGAATGAGAAATTGGTCAAGAAGTATATTGTAGTTTTCACGAGAATTTTCCATTTTTTGGTAAACAAAGAGAGGAGCCTAAAATTTTTTCTGAATACAGCCGCATTCCTTATCATGTATTTGAAAATGACATTATCAAACGCGAAATACTTGTTGTTAAGGTAACGTAAATATTGAATATCGGAAAAAAGTTGGGACTGTTTTGATTAATATTCCTTTCATTTTCAATAAGAACGAATCTAGTCCAAAATTATTTGAAGTTGACATATTGATGGCCAATGTATGAGCAATTCTAAATAAATTCCTCTTCTGAATTAGTACAGTATTTTGGAGTTTATTTAGTGATAAACCAAAATATGATCAAAATTTATATAATAGTTTTCACACTAATTTTCCAATCTCTTTAAAACAAAGTGAGTAGTCCAAAATTATTAGAGAGTACAGACGCATTCCCTATTATGTGTTGTATATGACATTAAATTGCCCGGAACGAGATCCTTGTAGTTTAGGTTTTATAACAACACAAATATTGAATTTTGCAGGAAAATAGGGTGTTTTGATTAATATTCAATTCTTTTCAAAAAGAATGCATCTACCCCAAAATGATATGCGTGTCTCGATTTTTTGCCATAATGTGCATGTTATTTGTAGAACACTGGATTGCTTGAAGCGAAATACGTGTAGTTTAGTTTTGAAAAAAACCCAACAAATATTTGAGATCGGTAAGTATTTCGGGCAGTTTTTTTTACTTTGCTTTTCTTTTTCATGAAAAACATGACAATGCCCAAATTATTTCAAGATCGCATCTTCTTTGTTGATATGTGTTCAATTGTTAGTAAATTCCATATTTACATTTGTTAGTTAAGTTTGTTTTCTTTTTTTCTTTTTTGACGAATGAAAGATTGAGAAAAAATGTAGTTTGCCTTTCATGCTAGGCATTATTCTTTTCCTATTTTTGGATTTCTCTATTATTGATTGTGATTTTAGAATTGTAGATGTATAGTTAAATAACTATTTTATCTTTTAATTCGTCGCTGCTTTTTGGAGAGAATTTTTCTTGTATGAAATATTTAATAAGTCCATATTGGATATTTACTTAGGAATGAATTAAAGTAATTATTTCAAGGCTTGATATTGATCCTGTCCGAATAAATGGTAAAACTCTCAACAAATACATTTTTTTCTTTTTTAATGTTGGAAATATACGTGTACGGTATAATTCTCCCAGAATATGTGTGAAGTTTCCCCGGATTTCCTAGTTTTGAGATAGTGAGATTCTAGCTTCTCTATCATCGTTTTTGCTGACACTAAAGAACCCAAAATTATGGCCCAAGATTTTTTGAGTTGAGTTGCTATTGGGATGGTTTTAAATATTTATTATCGTACGTAGGGGTGAGTTTCGAAATTTTGAAAAGGAACAAAAATTTCGCACGTTTACGACCACACAAATATTTTCGAATTTTCAGTACGGGTGGGTGTTAAATTAACAACCCACAATTTTTAACCTTAATTTCGGAGATTGTAGGGTACCAAAATAATGTTTCTGGTGTCACTGAAGAGCCCAAAAATATCCCAAACTTATGGTGGAAGAAATTTTGAAATTTGAGAATTAGGGGTGGTTTTGATTTTTTGTTTTCGTATTTAGGGGGGTGTTTCGAAATTTTGAAAAGTGGCCCCCAGAAGCCCAAAATTCACTTGTTTTGACCGTGCAAAAAAATTTGAATTTTAAGTAAGTGGGGGTGCTAGCTTTACCGGCCAAAATTTGAAATCGTAATTTCAAGGTGTTGGGAGGTAGCCCAACATTTTTGGAAGGGGGCTGAAATTAGCCCAAAATTATGGCGCAAGCATTTTTGAGTTTTGAGAAAGTGGGGGTGCTAGCTTTACCGACGTAGTGGCGCCTGCTATTACAAGCACACCGTCCAGACCTGGTCCCTGCCGAATACCGCCGTGTGTGTAAATAAATAAAACTGTGCCCGGCGGGGGCCGCCTCGGCCGCGGGCATCGTCTGGCGGAGGCCAATTCGCACCTAAAAACTCCCGCGCCACCACCCGGAGCCCCTCGATGCCCCTACACTCTGTCAAAGAAGATGGTGCAGTGATGGAGCAGTTAAAATGTAAATAGTGTAAATAGTAATCAGTGCACAACAAGGACGTGACAGTGACACCTGTGCTTAGTGTCAGGTCATTTCAGGATAAGATAATTTCGAAAATAAAAGCAATAAGGACGCGACAGAGTCGCTTATGAAGTAATTGTAATTAGATGTAGGTTGTTGAAGTAATGATAGTGTAAATAAAACAAAAGAGGTGCGTCAGTTACACAAGAGAGGAAAATCCTCAGACTATTATAAATAACGCAAGAAAGGTAAAAGCAATCTTGAACTCTCCAACCATCCAATATATACATGCAATGTAGTGCAAAACTACCACCATGTATAAAAATTGTTCTGTCGACAATAAACGCTACTTAAATACAGAGTAATATACGTAGTATAGGGAAAGTTATATAATGCTGCGGGGAAAATGGCGAATTTTCGCCAGCAAAAAATTATTTGTCTGGTCGTGATGACGAAAAAGTGGATAAATCCAGTTGCTAAATTAAGAAAAAAAATCCCTTAACACGTGGTGTAGCCAGAACCCGTTTTTTGTTGGTCCTTGATTCCCGAAAACCAACTGAAAGGAAAACGTTCATCTGTCCGTCCCCGTCCGTCCGTCACCACTGCTAGCACCTAAACCATACGTACGATTTCTTCCAAAATGGATATTCCCCGCACGATCTGGTTTGAGTGAAAGCTTTGAGATTTGGAAAAAGATTCTATAAAATTTTGGGGTACTTTACATGAAGCTCCCCGGACGTTTTAAAACTTTTCTCAAAAACTGCTCCAAATTTTTCTTTAAATTTCTTGTAAGAACAGAGTAAAATGCACTTATTATTGTGACATAGATACGATGTTCACGGTAAACGCTAAATTTTCGAAAATTGCAAAATTTTGAATTTTATTTAACGTCATCCTCCAACTACAAAATTGCAGATGGAGATTTTTCCTTCAAATATATTTTTTTCTTCATAGTGAGTTCTTTCATAGTGAGTGGTGTTTATTCGCCCGAAAGAACCAATGTTAATTGTTTCGCTTTGTAGAGCCCTAAATTTTGGAATTTGAAGGCGGGGATAATTTTTTTCCAAGAGCCTAAAATTATTCTTAACATTTGGGAGGCGTTTCCGATTTTTCCTAAGGTTTTTTGATTTTGGTGTTTATTCACCCGTAAGAACGTGTGTTAAATGTTTCGCTTTGTACAGCCCTGATTTTTGGAATTTGAAGGCGGGGATGATTTTTTTCCAAGAGCCTAAAATTATTCTTAACTTTTGGGAGGGGTTTCAGATTTTTCCTAAGTTTTTTTAATTTGGTGTTATTTCACCCGTAAGAACGTGTGTTAAATGTTTCGCTTTGTACAGCCCTGATTTTTGGAATTTGAAGGCGGGGATGATTTTTTTCCAAGAGCCTAAAATTATTCTTAACTTTTGGGAGGGGTTTCAGATTTTTCCTAAGGTTTTTTGATTTTGGTGTTATTTCACCCGTAAGAACCAATGTTAATTGTTTCGCTTTGTACAGCCCTGATTTTTGGAATTTGAAGGCGGGGATGATTTTTTTCCAAGAGCCTAAAATTATTCTTAACTTTTGGGAGGGGTTTCAGATTTTTCCTAAGGTATTTTGATTTTGGTGTTATTTCACCCGTAAGAACCAATGTTAATTGTTTCACTTTGTATAGCCCTGATTTTTGGAATTTGAAGGTGGGGATAATTTTTTCCAAGAGCCTAAAATTTTTCTTAAAGTTTGGGATGGGTTTCGGATTTTACAATTGATTTTGAGATAGATTCTGGGTGGGCGCTGCTAGCTTTAGACTAAAGCTAGCAGCACCCACGATTTTCGGAAATCCAGAGGAGCCTAAAATTCGGGAATAGAGCATTTAATTATAACAATAGTTATAACTAGCATTTAATTATTAACTATATCCTAAAATTTTGGATATAGTTTGGTTGAGATTGGTTTCTGGGCGCTGCTAGCTTTAGATGGCTTAGCAATTTCCTTGGCACAGTTTTATCAAAAAGTTCTCCCAATATTTCGCAGTTTCAACAATTCATTATCACGCGTTGGGGGACTAGCCGACAGCTTAGAGCAGACCTGCACAACGCCTGCTCCCACGGGCATTCTGCACTTGCGAGCCGCTCGCCTGCCCGTGGCAGCGCCGAAAGTGCAAGTAGTGGGGAGTAGGAAGCTTTGCGGGGAGGGGAGAAGTCTGACGTAGCACGACGCGGCGCGTAGATTGAATGCCTGGGCGTCTAATAAAATGATCTATGCTTCAAAATTATATGCCCATTTGTTTAAATGGATTATATCTAGTATTTCAAGTTACCAGGGTCATAATTCACTGTTTACGTTCTGTGCACTGCTGTATATCCACCTTTGTATCCACCACTGTATGTATTTTTATTTTCTATTTTTTTTTAAAGAAAATAACATGCTCATTTTGACTCTTAAGCATTTTTTTAAAGCAATAGCTTTAAAATATATGCTTATATACAAGAGAAAAATATTATTTAATTCTAACACAAAATTGCAATTTAATAATTGATTGTTCACAAGGAATGTTATAATCTCCAAATCATAGAAAAATGAACAAAATCATGAGAGCAATCATGATTGCAATCAATCATGAGAGCAATCAAGATTGACATAAAAATAGAATATGTGGAATTCCAAGAAGGGTAATGTTTAATAGCACATTTGTGACCATTTTTCCCCATTATGAAACTGAATAAAAGAGATCAACGAGCAAACTTCTGTCACGATATGTTACGGACAATCATAAGATAATCATGGGTATTAGTTAAATAGAATGCAAAGGGCTTTATATTATTATATGATTTCGTAAACGACTCTACACTCTTGTCAGAAATTAGAACAGAAAATAATCATGATTTTTTAAGAACAATATGTTTTTGCTTTGAGAGAACCGTCTTATTCAATTAAACATAGTTAATAAAAATAGTTTATTGCTGTCATCAAACAAAAACAATTCAGTATCACAATTTTGTGTTTAGCACATCACTAAATTTGTGATTACATCCTAGCAAAGCGAATTACATTAGAAGCCCTACAAGCAATTATAATACTTGATGTCGAAATCTAATATGTATAATTCGTTTTAGTTTCATATTTCGCCCTGTCATATATCGAGAACAAACATTTGCAATATAATACAAAAGACTATATTACTTGAACTCTATATGACCATCATGTTCTTGCCGATTGCTCTTTAAATTTACGCGCTATCTTTCGAATTGCGCATTATGATTGGTGGACCCCACTCCTAGATTGGGTCTCATCCCCACCCTTCATCGATTTTCTCATCTGCACCCGAGTTGCCCGCACGCAGCTCCTGAGGTCAGTGAAAGTGCAAAATGCTGTGCAGGTCTGGCTTAGAGCTTCTTCCGACTAGGGCCGAGCCTCGCAAGCCACTTGGTCTTGTCTTCCAGCGGGGGAAGAACACCGCCACCTAACACGAAAAAAATCCTATACTTTCGGGGCTAATGACCGTAGCACCTGACGCTCCCAGAAACACGATCAATCAATCAAAACTTGGTTTTCGCCCTACCTTCCCTCGGGACCCGAGTTGTTTCTTACTCCGCACTCTAGAAAATTATGCTATTTTGGACACTTATTATATTTTTGAAGGTTAGCTTTTCTGGGTATCTCCGCTCCGTTGGACGGGTAGCTCAATCATAAACGAGCAGATTCTCGAAATGTATCTAAAAGCAAGTTGACTATTTGATATTCTCTGCAATTTAGTCGCACAGTTCTGAGTCTTTCTGTTTGGATCTATTTACGTTATGAAAAAGTAATGTTTGTTGTCTAATATGACGATGTAGATAGACATATTCATGATTATAATTAAATCCCTAAATAGTATTTGAGTAACTCCTGAAGTGTGCGGTTGTGCATGTGTTTGGATGTGCCTTCTGTCACTCACAGCTAGACCACTTTTCGTGCACCATTAGAAACATATGAGGTGTCATTCGACGCGTCTCGGTCTCCTGGTGGGGAACTAATAATTTGTTTTTCGATCCGGCCATAAGATTCTAAGAAATTTGCAAAAAACATATTTTGGCGCTGCGATCTTTGTGAGTATGCCGGGAATTGAACTAAAGCCACCTAAAAAGATCTACGTGTATGTAGATGGCGTTGAATAAAACCCTATTACCCCGTGGTTATTTTCGGTCCACGGCACCATAATTTTCTTCCACGAGGATGCCAACACTGATTTTTGACTAACGAAACAAAAATTAAACAAATATCGAACGACAGAATTTGTTGTGAATTTTCCGAAGTATTTTATAATGAATTTGCAAATTGCCTTGGAACATTCAAATAGGGGGCAAAAATATGGAAGATTTTGCGTCAGAATTTTCCGAATTGAGAATGATCTTATATTATAATGCCATTAATGATCTTATATTATCTATACTTGGGTTTTTATTTCTTGGCGCGAGGAGGCCTATCATCACAATGGAATATCTCACGGTATTTTGCGTCTTTCTCCGTCGTGCCGCCAGGAGTCGCATGATCGCCAGCACTGCTCGATATAGTCGCGATCATGCGATTCATGGTGGCACGACGGAGGACAACGGGAAATATCGTGAGATATTCCATCGTGAATACAAGCCCCCACGCGCCAAGAAATAAAAATCCAAGTATATACTATATAAAATAGAGCATTAGAGAATAACAGCTTACAGGTGATCATTTACGTTCTTATTAGAAAACAAATCGTAAGAATATAGCTGCACTAAATTCTAAATATTCGCATAATTCAAATATCTGCAAGTATTTTTTACGGCTATTATAATTTTGAAATTGCAATATCACCGTTCATATCCCGTTGCCCTAAAAGTCTTGAAATATGCTTTTAAATTATGCATTTATGACCTAAACATTGTGAAATATGCACTTTAGTGTGCAAATAAAATAAACAGTATTTCATTTCCTGTTTAAACCTCTCTTAATAAAATTTTAGGAGAAGCGTGCTTGGAGTGAAGAAATATATATTTTGTGCAAAGATAATTTAATCTATCTTACTTTTCGGGAGAAAAAATATTCATCTCAGTTAAGTACATTTTGTGTCATGTTATGTTTCTTCTGTCTGTTTTCTTTCAAAAAATATAATATCCAGAACATTCCTTCATTTGCACAAATAATATAGAACTATTTTAACGAACTATTTAATCGCCAACACTGCTCAATCGCGATCATGCAACTCCTAGCGGCAGAACCGAGAACGACGCGAAATACCGTGAGATATTCCATTTTATTGACACCTCCCCCCGTGCGCCAAGAAAGAAAAACCGAAGTATAGCTCTACTCTGAAGTAAGAGAGAAAAATATGCAAAATCATAGAAATTTGCACAGTGCTCATTACCAATCAGAGCACATGAGGCGTGAAAGATAATTCTTCTAAATCTAATTCGTTGATACAAACTCGACTATCGAAAACTATTTTCCCACACAGCGAGGAACATTATTGCATAGCAATGAAAAGTAATACAATTAATTTCAAACTGCCGTGTTGGGACATTGCGAATCTCGTATTGTAAACGAGTGAACTGCGAATTCAAATGAAGCTGCGAAGTCAAATGAAGCTGCGATTTCAAATACAAACTAGTGGTGTTATAGAACGGCACATACACTCTCGTAGTAAAGTTTTCTAATTTCTGTGATCTGAGCTAGCTATTCGGTCTTGCCCCATCCTCTTGCCAGCTACCATCTATCCCCGCCCAATATTCAGTTTTTGAAGTTTTCTTAACTTTTCGATTCCCTAATGATGTATTCGAAATATTGCTTTTAAAATATTATAGAGGAGTAAAAACACGCCCTTTATGAATGTGCCCATTGAAAAATTTGGAGCAATTTGTAAGAAAATATAGTTTAAGCTTTAGGGAAAGTGTGAAATTTGAAGCACTTTCCCTCACAAATGCAATACTGTATACAAATCGCGGGAAATGGCATATTATCGGCGTGAGTAATATTTAAAAAATTACATTCGTTTAATTTAAAAACAAATAAACAAAAATAACCCAAAATGAATTTTACGTCGTTTTAAACAGTGCAATTAGCACTATCCAAACGAAAGGTTTGAAGAAAAAATTTGGAAACGTTTTTGAGAAATAGTGTTTGGGCGTTTTTGAAAATGTGGAATTTTGATCTCATTTTCACAAAAAATTGAATTTTAGAGTAACTTTATGACAACATTTAAAGCACATTTACTCATAATACAATAATGACTACAAAAAATTTACAGAAAAAAATTGGAGAAATTTTGAGAAAATCTTGTTTTTTGTATTTTTTAAATTTGCACAAATTACACTCAATATTGCCAACACCGTCTAGAGAAGTAGAGTATACTCTAGGAAGTATTGATATTGCTCGAAAAGAACTAAAATTTTCAAAAAATGTACATGACCTTAAAGAAAAAACTCACTATAAAGAACAAATTTTATTTGAAGGAAAAATCTGTAACTGCAATTTGTAGTTGGAGGAAGACGCCGAATAAAATTACAACTTTCACAATTTTCGAAAATTTAGAGTTAACCGTGAAAATCGGACCTTAAGGACGGACCCCTTAATAAGTGCGTTTTACTCCGTTCTTACAAGAAAATTAAAGAAAAACTTTTGAGCCATTTTTGAAAAAAAATTTGAAAATGTCCGGGGAGCTTAATGTAAAGTACCCCCAAATTTTATAGGAACTTTTTCAAAATCTCAAAGATTGGACTCGAACCAGATCGACCGGGGAATATCCGTTTTGGAAGAAATCGTACGTATGGTTTACGCGCTAGCAGTGTTCACAGACGGACATTTTCCTTTTAATTGGTTTTTCGGTATGAAGGATCCAAAAAAGAGGGCTTCTGGCTACACCACGTGCTAGGAGATTATTTTTTCTTAATTTAGCGACTGGTTTTATCCACTTTTTCGTTATCACGGCTCGGCAACGAATTTTTTCTGGCGAAAATTTGCCATTTTTTCGCGCAGCATTACTCCGTATATACGTACGTATATACTCCGTATATACGGGAAAGTAAAAATTTACATGACCTTTTTGAAAGAAATAATTACGAACAACAAATTTCATGTGAAGGAAAAATCTCTGTCTTCAATTTTGTAGTTGTAGAAAGCCGCTGAACAAACTCCAATCCTTTGCAATTTTCGAAAATTCAGAGTTATCAGTGAAAATAGGACCTATGCCACCTTTATAAGTGTATTTTACTCTATTCTTACAAGAAATTTAAAGAAAAACTCTGGAGCCATTTTTGAGCAAAGTTTGAAAATGTTCCAATGTCTTGATGTAAAGTATCCCGGAAAATTAATGAATGTTTTTCAAAATCCCAGAGCTTCGACTCAGGCCAGATCGCCAGGGGTTTATTCAATTTGGAAACAATCGTACGAATAGTTTAGACACTAGTGTTGTTCAACTAATTCATATACGCCCGACGGTCGGACGGACGTTTTATCGTCAATCTTTTCTGTCCGTCCAACCGGCCGGCCGGCTGTGAACACTGCTAGCGCCTAAACCATACGTCCGATTTCTTCCAAAATGGATCTTCCCCGGTCGATCTGGTTCTAGTCGAAGCTTTGAGATTTTGAAAAAGATTCTTTAAAATTTGGGGGTACTTTACTACTAAATTTTCACTACTAAATTTTTGAAAATTGCAAAAGTTTAAAATTTTTTCGGCGTCTTTCTGGAACTACAAAATTGCAGATAGAGATTTTTCCTTCAAATAAATTTTTTTCTTCATAGTGAGTTCTTTCTTTAAGGTCATGCATAGTTTTTTTTACAATTTTAGTAGTTTTCGCGCAATATTTTGTGCAATTAGTGCAATTTTAAAAAAATGACCAAAACAAGATTTTCTCAAAAACGGCTCCAATTTTTTTCTTTAAACTTTTGATATGTATAGTGCCTAAAATATTTTATGATGTGACAAAAACGCCATATTTCTCTATCCTTTTGGTTTTTACAAAAATTGGAAAAATGTAATTTTTTTGACTTTTTTCTCACGTCGTTTATATTTACATTAGCAGCGATTTTTTCACATTATTATATTTATGAGTAAATGTGCTTTAAATAATGTCAAGTAAAGTTTCTCGAAAACACAACCGTTTACTGTGAAAACTGGCTCAAATTTCCGCATTTTCAGAAACGCTCAAACGCCATTTTCTCATAAATGGCTGCAAATGTTTTCTTCAAAGTTTTGGAGCGGATAGTGCTAATGGCACTCTTTAATATGACGTAGAGTTCATTTGGGGGTATATTTTTGGTTTTTTAAAAAATTATATAAATGTAATTTTTTTGAAAGATCACTCACATCTTTTAATTTGCACATTACCAGCAGTTTGTAAAGATTATTATAGTTGTGAGTATAAGTGCTTCAAATAACTTCAAATAAGGTATTTTGAAAACTCAAAAATTATCTGTGAAAATGAGCTTCAAATTTCGCATTTTTAGTAGCTCTAAAACGCAATTTTCTTTAAAACGGTACATAATTTTTAAAAGAAAATTGCCATTTATGACTAGGTTTTTGTGTTCTTTAATATTCTAAAATAAATATTTCCGTTCTACCAATAGGAAGCGGAAAAATTAAGAAAATGACAAAAAAATATACTTTTGGTGATGATAGATGGCAGCTGGCAAGAAAGAGTATGTGGCAATTCCAAATAGCTATCGAAGACCCAAGGAAATAGAAAACTAATGTGGGAAAGTCTGTGCCATTCTGTAGCACCACTAGTTCGTTATCAGCGCCCGGCAATGAATTTTTTCCGACGAAAATTCGCCATTTCTTCGCGCAACATTACATAACTTTCCCTATACTACGTATGTCACTTTTACATACTACGTGTATGTAAAAAAGTATTGACGTTATGGATTTGTGAACCTGTTGTAAAAATGGACCAAAGTATATGTACAATGGTATTAAAGATTATTTTTCAATGCTGACAAACGACACTGTAATAGTTTTAAAATCCAACAGTTTGAGATTCATTGGTTTGTTAGTTTAATACATTGTTACTGCATAATTATAATCCGAAAGAATCAGCTGAAAGAATCATTCTCTCATGTTCGTACTGAAACGATTCTTCTATTTCGAAGCGCTATCTCATTTACTACTGAAAACTATATAACTTCTATATCTTAGTCGTTGGTTCTGTTCAATTGCAATAACCAATTAATCCTATTATTATGGGTGCCAGGAAAACAATTTCAAGTATCAAGAAAATTTCGTGTATTTAAATTACACCACTACCTTGCTGGCTCAGTCGTTGGGTTTTTGGTTCGATGACCATTCGCTTACCTGTATCTGCAAAATTGCCACCGGATCTGCCCTCTTTACAGAGAAGCACGAAATCTGAAAATTTTATCTATTCTAAAATTCTTGCACCAATATCGTGCTATGTTGCACAATAATCATCTTTTTAAATTCGTTTAAAAACAGAACACAATTTATTTCAATGAAAAAATAACATCATTTGGTCATGACCTTTGAATTAAATTTCTAACGATCGTTAGCATAAAATACTCCGAGCCCTCTTGTCAGTCGTCGGATGGCGCCCGAAGAACCAACCTGGAACTTCCACGACGTCTTCCGATCTTCGTTCGGCTGGGCCGGACCCGATGTCGTCTACTTCATTCTTTAGCGTTGCTTCTAGTATCTGTCTTTATCTAGCATCTGCAGCTAACCTAGCATCTAGAGTTACTTTTCCCTCAAATGCGCAACAGTTGTGCGCCTACCCGCGAACTCAACAAAATCGAAAAAAAAAAAAAAATCTCTGCTAACTAATATTCGTAGCCAAGTCTATTTACAAACTCATTTGCTCCGCCTCGCACTGCGGACATATTTTATAGTCTTTATCCTGGTTATATTCGATTAAAGTTCTCCACTTAATCACAAGCTGTTGTCACCGAATCAATTTATAGTAACTGCAATGTCGTATTGGCAGTACAACGCGGCGAACTAGCTTATTTTGCAAATAAAGTTTTTCTCAATAAATGATAGTTACAACCTAATTAATTCATTTAATTAACTTCACGAATCAATCTCCTAATATTCCGTATCGGTATTACGGCACAGCGTTACTATCAAACAAAATCGAAGTTAGATTCCGCGTTCGTTTCAGACGATCCGTCCGCCTCCGTGTCTGAATGAAGAGAGAGCTCTTTTATTACACTGCATATGAGAGTGACATACCGTTTGTTTTTTCTCTCACTGCTCAAAATCAACAACTCCTTGGCAACGCATATGCGCCATGTACAGCGAGCTACGGGGTTTACCGTCGAATGTTCGAACCGCCATTTTGTATATCACAGTACATATCACGTAAATGATTCTTTGAGTATTGAAGATTTATGCGCACAATTTCAAAACGATACTGAATTTACCGCTCTCACTCTTAATACAATAACTTATAACTATGACGAAGACGAAATAAGAGTGAAATAAGAGCCAGTATGAGTTAAATACAACCGAAGAATCTTTCTTTGATGAGTATTGAACACGACTACTAAAAAAATTGATACAACAAGAATGTTCGATGATTTTCTACTGCAAATTTGAATAAACGTTTGATTAGATAAACGAAGTTCGCTCAAAATAAATTAATCACATTTTCATTTTATTAAATGTTTATAATTTAATATTTTGAAAAATTATTATACTTATTTAAATTTTATTTACAATATTTAAACATTTTGGATCAACCAGAAGAATTGGACATGATTTAGTTTATCTTTCGTAGTATAACTGTTATAACATGTCTACCGATAATATTTCAAATAATGGATCCTTGTGAAAAGGATCCATTATTTGAAGTATTATCGATATGATATTGTTTTCAAACTTGTTTGTAAGTATTAATGAATACAATGAAAAATATTTCATTTAAATTGTAAGCACACACTTTTTTGGCTTTTTTGACTTAGACACTGAATTTTTGTTTTAGACTTCAAAATCATAATTATGTACTTAACATAATTATATACTTAAATTTTAGACCTTTGTTTTACAGTGCATAGTATTGTCTTGATATTGATTAACAAAGCCATGTTTAGTTAAGGATCCATTTAAATAAATTATATTCGGAAATGGGTTCAAGTTCTTTCACATTCCACCGCAAAACTAGATGTTGAAAATTTTAGAAAAGTTAATAAAAGGGGCCTCGCAAGATAAAAATGCTACAGGTCGTTAAACCGGCCCTGGGTAGCGAGAAAGTAAACAAGACTTTCTGGCGAAAAATCGTAGTTTTCCGGCGCACGATTACATAACTTTCTCATTTTACGAAGAACTTGGTAGGGCGAGAAAGTAAAAACTACTGTCTTATTTTCATAGAAGTTTCAGCAGCACATATACTTGGTGTTTTTTGTCTTTTTTTTGGGGGGGGGGGGAGGCGTGAGGGCCTGTCTTCACGATGGAATATCTCACGGAATTTCGCGTCTTTCTCGGTCGTGCCATTAAATGCCTCATGATCGCGACCGTATCGAGCAGTACTAGCGATACGGTTTAATAATTTATCTGTAACGGATTGTAATATTGTTTTTGTAATATTAAAAATAGTGTTCAACTTACCTTTCAGCTAGCTCGTAAACGACTGTCTTCATCAAAAGAATAGCAAATTCGAATTTGCTGTTTTGAATATTTGCAAAAATTAAGAGAAACTTCTCATATTCTCAAAAAATGTACATTACCTTCTTTAAAGATTCAATTTTGAAGAACATATTGCATTAAGTAAAAAATATATCATCAATATTGTAGTTTTCTTCAATCAAGTTAGCAGTCTTAACGTTTTAAAAATTTCGAACATATTGCATTTTCAAGTAACTGAGTTCGCTTAGTGATATGTAAAAAAATTTCCAGCCAATAGACATCGAAAAGATTAGAAAATTAATTAGCACGAGAAAGCCTGTGCCATTCTGTATATTTCGTAAAACATTTATTAATATTAAGATATGATTCAAGCGTTAACAAGTTTGTGTCTTGCGTAGAGTAGTAAGCAGGTTAAATTCACTCGTTTGCGTAACATATAGTCTAATTTTGATGGAATATAATGTAATATTTCGGTATACGTGAGCTTTGTTATGCTTGATTTGGAAAAACATTCAATCTTCCCGCAAAATCTTCATCGTAAAATTTGCAGTCTCACCAACATCAGCATAAATGGTTTTGAACATTATTCGCCGTTCTTTTGTAGTGAAAAGAAAAAGATCGTTCTTTGAAATTCAGTTATGATCTTAATTAATATGATGATAATTTCCATTAAATAAGCGCGAAGAAACAAAAATTAATGTATTTATGGACATTAACGTGAAAAAAAAATTGTAGATACGTAGATATATACGTAGATTTGTTTTTGTTTTTATAAATAATTTTTGTCTTAAATTTGTTTGTGCCGTTCAATTGATATTCATTTTTTCTCGCTGAAATAAAATATACTGGCGAGAAATAATGTAGGGTAAGCACGCTTTTCCCGGGCAAAACTGTATGAATAATTTGTTAACTGTTTTGTTGCCCCCCCTGATATGTTCGCGGTTGTAGTAATCTGCAATATCAAGTAATAAACGTGTTAACGGCATTTCGGGTACTTTGGACTGTATTATAAAAATAATAATAATAATATATATATTTCGTGTTTACTAACAATTTAAAGGCAAAACGACTTCACCGCGAGAGTGTAAATTTGTTGGGTTCTAACGAGTAAGTTTCGGCGAGGATCGAGTGTGGTGAAATTAATTTCCCACTATGACGGAAGTGGATTTGGACGAAGTAACGAGACAACTTCAAAAAACTTCTGTTGGTTCTTCTAGTGGTGTCAGTTTTAAAGGTAGGTCTTTGAAACTGAACACGGAGGACGACGCGCGTGAAGTTGTTCAAGCAATTGAAGCATGCTCCAATCTTCACTTCTTGGATTTGGAGGGCAACAGCCTTGGAGTCGACTCTGCTAAAGCTATTGCCAAAGCATTGGAAGCGCATGGTGAATTGAAGAGGGCATTATGGAGGGATTTATTTACTGGCAGAATGAAAACAGAAATTCCGAAGGCTTTACAGTATCTGGGAAGTGGTTTAATGCTGGCTAGTGCTCAACTCGCTGAACTGGAACTAAGTGATAATGCATTTGGACCTATTGGTGTGGAAGGTATGGTGGTTTTATTGCAGAGTGCAACTTGTTATTCTTTAGAAATATTGAAGTTGAACAATAATGGTTTGGGTATAAGTGGTGGGAAAATGCTTGCCAAGGGCCTATTAGATTGTTATATGAAAGGTAAGGAAATTGGCCAACCTTTGAGATTACGTGTATTTGTTGCTGGGAGGAATAGGCTTGAAAATGACGGTGCCAGAGCTTTAGCTGAAGTTTTTAAAACGGTAGGTACTTTAGAAGAAATTCATATGCCCCAAAATGGGATATACCATGTGGGTATATCTGCTTTAGCTGAGGCTTTTAAATGTAATCCTAATCTAGAAGTTTTAAATTTGAATGACAACACTGTTACGTTGAGAGGTGTGAATGCAATTGTCGGTGCACTTCCTGTTCTTCAAAAGCTGAGAGAAATTGATCTTGGGGATTGTCTACTAAGGACAAAAGGTGCTGTTACTTTAGCTGCAGCCCTAACAGATAACCACAAGAACTTGGAGAAACTGCTACTTGAAAGTAATGAAATTGGCTCCAAAGGAGGCATTATGCTTGCAAAAGCTGTGCGAAATAAGACCAATCTCAAAAAGCTGGCGTTAAATGGGAACCAATTTGGAGAACAAGGGATATCGGAATTATCTGCTGAACTGGAAGAAAGTGGCAAGATTAGTACCTTAGATAGTCTTGATGATGATGAGGGAGAAGAAGATGAGGAAGATGAAGAGGAGGAGGAAGAGGAAGAAGAAGACAGTGAGGATGGTGGAGTTAGTTCTGATGATAGTGATAAAGACCACAGTACAGTTCCAGAAAGTAATGGAGATATTAAAAACAATGGATCAATTTTGCTAAAAATTGATACACCAGAAGTGCCTCCGGTGGTTAAGGATTTCCTTGAAAATTCTACTCCAGAACGCTTCTTAGCGTTAGGAGAAAATAGATCGCGACTCCTTTTTCATGAAATAAGTAGTTGTTCTGGAGATGCTTTTGTGGACAACCTTCTAGTAGTTTTAATGAAAGTATCTTCTTTAAGTGTGTGTAATGCAGAACAAGTACGCCAAGCTGCATTTTCATGTTGTAATCTTTTATATGAAGAGTTGTTTAAATGGGCTAAGAAAACAAATAAATTCTCAATTGTAAATAATGCACTTTTGGTGCATCTTGGTTTAATTAAAAGTGAGGATAAAAGCCTGAAGCTGACATGGAATATAGAAGGGTGCATGTTGGCTCTAGAGAATGCAATGAAACAACCTTTCTTTCCAAAAGATACCCAAGAAATTGTACATGTCTTTCGTGGTAGACGAGTAATTGATGTTGAAAATGGGACTGTAATATCAGTTTGATTTTCAAGTCATTGCTTTTGCATGTATGTAATAAATAAAACAAGTGTTTTCGTATATTGTCTTTTTATTGAACTTGAACCAGTTCTTTGTAATAACTGATGTTCAGCATATATTTCTTTTGTTCTTTCCTGTGCATCTCTTCAAATGAATATTTGATTGTATTCCGAGGAAAAGATGTCAAGCTGAACTGCAGTTGTGAAAATAGTGGAACAGACTGAAAGAATAAAATTATTTACATATTAAAATTTTATATTTTTGCTTTGAGTCTAACATAGAAAGAAAACTAAATTATTAAGATCATTTAAGTATGACTATTCCACCCATGAAATTAACACCAATAACTTTTAACAATTTATCTACTAGACACCAATCGGTGGTACGTTAAAAACAATTTTCTTTTTAGTGGTGAGACTGTTTTCTCACAACTAAAACCCGATCATTTTAAAACAGTGAACTGAAAGAGCAAGTTTCATTAATATAATTAATATTTGGTACATTTTGAAACTTGGATCTAATTTCATTTGTGTGATAGTCTTACAACTTGTGCAGTATTACTTAAGATATACATACTCGTAGTGCATCAATAAAGATGTTTCTTGTGTGTTTGGTGGTTGTTTATTTCTCAATTGTCTATCAGTACAGTATGTTTTTAATATATTTCGCAATCTTTTGTGGTAGAAACTTTCTTGCAGAGTTATTCCTCCTTGTGAGATTTTCTCTGAATGCCTTAGTATTTCTGAAACATTTTAACCATAATTTACTCTAGATTAGTAATATGTAATTCCTATTAACAGGTACTAGTCAAAGTAGATCTTGAACTTGAATTTTTCATGTGTAAAGAAACTTATGAATTCAAATAATGGATTGTAATGAATTAAATGTTTCACTTGTTCAAAATACAAAGACCTCTAATCCTAGAGATAGGAAACGCAAGGTTCAGACTTGTATTTATGTATACGTTGTTTTGACACTTTCCTACACGCACCCAAAGGAGAAGGAAATTCTAGCTATTCAGTTGATTGAATGACTAATTTTAAGGTGTTTGCGTTAATCCCAAATCTATGAGATCCTTTTGAAGTATTGTTGGTGGCAATCTGTGTTCCAGTCCGGTTTTTCAGAACTAAAAGCAGCACATCAAGTACCAGTGGTGTAGGTAAAATCAGGGTAATTAATCCTGAAGAAATGATTTCATGTATCATTTCTTGAATCTATCCATGAATCATTTCAAGGAAGCTGAAAGCGTATTCTGACCAAAATGAGCTGTACTCTAATTTTTGCAAAGATAAGATGGCCTTTTAGAAATAACCAGTTCAATTGAAATGTTAAGAGTGAGTTTGTAGTGTACTCTCCAACATTCTGCAGTTTATAAGTTTTAGAATTGGTTCTTTTTTGTATATAGCTATAGTTTAACATGCAGGTGACATAAAAGTTTGCAGTTCATTTTTGGCTGTGGAAAGACAAATTGAGTTGCTTATTATATAGCTTTACATTCTGTGATCAGAGAATTGGTTAGCGAATATGATCAATTAAAGTTATTTGAAGTAAATTCATTACCTGTAGTGGCTGCTGGTGTTGTCCACTGACATGCCGGAATATAGGGAGATTTAGTCCTTGTTGGATCATTCAAACATATGGTATGGTGAGAGTGATAAGAAGGATCTGGATTTTTGTAGAATTCAATGATCTTCACACAACCATCTGTAGCTATTACAACCTTGTGAAGAGACAATCATTTTTTTAAAATTGAAGATTACCCCTTTTTAAACATTTGTGTTGTGAAAATAAGTAAAAAGAAAATAAAAATATAAACGGTAAATTTTTTAAATAACTAAGATATTGGAACATCCCTGTAAGGAACTAAAATAATTTACAGGAATCACTATGTGTATGTTTTTGTCGTCTCATGGCTATTCCAAAAGTATATTTTCATTAAGAAATTTTCAAGTTAGTGGATGCTATCTCCAATATATAATGATATCTCATTGAATTACATCTACATATAATAAGATAGTTACATTTGAAGGATTGCTGTTGTCACTTAATAATATGTGCATTATGGGTTGTAATTCAGGAGTGACTGAAAATATATGAAGCAATGTGCCTCGATGGATGCACCATATTTTAAGACGTCCAGATTCACAGCCGCACAAAACTTGATGAAAAGATAATAAAATACTTCTTACTGGGCTACAAAGTTACAGGTAAAAAGGTGAGTTACAAAATTAAAATTGTAAGCTTCTTGTAATGTAAATGTTAAAGGATACTTGAAATAATATTCTGTTAAAATTTGTGTATTTCTTACAAATTTGATTCTTGTACCTGTTGTGTTTCAATGAAAGAAGGCACTTTTTCAGTCTTTTCTTATTCCAAACTTTGGCATAACAGTCATTACCACCAGTGAGAATGATATTCAATGCTATATACATAGATAGTATGCGGCCATTATGAGCTTGAACAGTTACTGGCTGCAAGAGAAATACAAGTACAGATTACTATGTTTGAAGGATATTTTTTGTACCTTTTACTTTATCCTAAGGCTTACTTTTAATTTCATTTCTGGATTGCTGTAAATTTTTATTTCCCCATAATAATTTCCACAAATAATGCTATATAGATTACTTTCCATATAGATACATGAGGCTGCTTGAACTTCTGAATATGTCGCAGTTTTTTTGACCAGACAAGATGTTAAAAACTGGAAGGGATCATGATATTAGACTGAATATTTCTGTGCAAGACATTGCTCATTTAAATTCATTTTATATGAGAATTGTTTTAAGAGACTTATTCCAAAGAAAATAGTTTATTTCAAAATGTACTTATTTCTAGAGGTGAACTATCAGGTGCATTTAATTTGTAGCTGCTTTTCTTGTTTTTAAAGTTTTTGATTTAGCATATTAACTACATATTACATAATTTGGTGCAAAGGAAAAGAAAGTTTTAGGGCTAGGTCATGAAAGAACTTTATAGAACTGAACAAACTCAAGCTTCATGGTCTCTTTTAGTATGTAATTATATATATTTATTATTATATATCATATTAGTATGTAATTATATATGTTTTAAGTCTTTATTTAAAATATTGTAGCCTGATAATTGAATTGTTTGAAAATTTAAAACAAATATTGTATAAATTATCTTAAAGACTGGTTATGTGTTAAAAGGCATTCACTAAGATAAACAATTATAAACATTCCTTTCTCATTCTATAGTATTGCAAATTGGAACACAACCAAATTAATGGTTACTGGGTGAGGTGGCGCATTCATACCAACAGTTGCCTGTGCGGCTTCTCTGACTGGGAAGTCCTAGGGTTCAAGTCAGTGGCAGATTTTTTACACTAGCTTGCATAATTGGGTTGAATTCAGCTGTTGTGTGGAGGAAAATTACAGCAGCTGGTGGCTATGGTTTGTTTCTGTGGTTTCACAGATCAAAACCACCTTTGTTTGGTTGCACTGCTGGAGCAGTGCCCTAAATAGGCCTTGTACCATGCTTGATCTTTCCTTCATCATCCTTGTCCCATCTTCTTCCCATACCTCTTCATACCAGGGGTAGAATCCTGCAGACATGTAAGTCAGTGGTGGATCTCGTGTTTCAGCAGGAGAAGAACCTCCTCTCTATGATATGATTCTCACTTGTGGGATCTGAAGTAGTTGACACATGTGAAACCACCGAATACTGACTCAACTGTATTAATGAATAAAATGGAGGGAGCAAAATTGACTGCTGCCAATTGTTTTAACATGTAGAAACTCCATAGAACAGCATTCTTCCTCATGGGTTTGTGCAGAAATTTGGTGTTACAATAATATATTGAGATTCTATAAACTGAAGAGATTTGTGGATTTGTAAAATGTATTCTTTAAAAGGTATTGGTTTGAAAAGATTTAGAACTAATGTTAATAATTACAATTACTAAATGTCTTGCCTTTTAAGTTTGCAGCAATCTGATACATCTAATCATAAAGTTTTAAACAAAGCTTTTTTTTATTGATGTTTCCTTAGTTACTTTAAAAGTACAGTTTCTTTGTGCCAGGGATCTTGTTTATCATGAGCCAATTATTGAAATATTTTGCCTGTTCTAGCAATTATGAATTAAGGGGTCAGTCAAATGAACTACATTACCTTCTGGGTCATAATTGTCAAGTGCTTTCATCCAAGCCTTTGGGATATACACCTGCAGCTTTCACTTCTTGTACATTGATGAACGTTGGTTCAATTTAGTCAGTACGTGAGCCAGTTCATCAAACTCTACACACTACCTTGGTTGATGAACATTTTTTAAAAAAATATTATTTTTCACACACACAATGTAAATAGTGTAAAACTTACTGGAATAGCTCTTCTTAGATCTCTAAAACTCTGATTAAGGGAACTGACAAAATTAATTGGTGATATTCTTGTATTTCTATCTGCTTAATTTACTATCTTATGTGTTGATCATTGAAATGCCACAAAGAGAAATAAACAAGACTTTTTGCTTGTGATGTTATGTATGAGACTGAAGGTTTTTCCTCCGATCCCTTTACTCCAAATTATATGCAAGGCTTCTGCTGCTCCCAAAGGTCCTTTGAGAATTGGCACCTACTACAAGGAATCTGTTAGGGGATGTTCGTGAAGTAAATATAAACAGATTTTGTAGAAAATATTAACTTGTGAAAGGTCACAGCGTAAAAATTCGTTTTTTTCTCCTCAGAAATTGAAATCAAACATCCCAACTTCTAAATTACTACTTTGTTTTGATTTTCTTTTCAAAATTATTTTCCTACTAAGGATCTGCAGAAATAGAATAAAGGAAGAAAGTAAAGAGAAAAAAGAGAGAGTGACCGAGAATTCCCTTTTAAAACTTTCTGTAGCTGTACAATCCATTGCAAAGAAACGTTATTGTTGAGGATAATCTGTGTAAAAAAGCCGAAAAAGCAAAGAAATATATAGTTTTCTTGCTTCAAATATACTATAAGGCTTCTTGATATTAATTCCTAGTATTTAAAAGAATGTGGTCATTAGCTATTGGGTATGAATTTCCATTACTAATTGCAATAGTTGCATCTTTTGTTTCTTCTGTGTTTTCCTTTCTTTGTTTTTGTTTTTTCTACTTTTTTCTCTTCAGATTTTACTGAGTAATCCCTATGAACTTAAGAATTTGCTTCAGAATAGGTGAGATAAAGTTCTAGGGTCTTGTATGAAATGTAAGAAGCATTGCAAGAAGCACATCACATGTATTATGGGATCAATGAACAGTTCTATAATTATTGCCTGTTAGGGTGTCATTTTAACTCAAATAAAATCATCAATTTTATTCATTTGGTCTTTGTTCTAATGAAACCCATTCTTGATTTTGTTGTTTGTATCAATTTATATTATAATTATTGTAATTTTAACCCACATGTCATGGCTGATCCTAGAGGGGCTTGGGGGCTGTCCACTTGCTTTTGATAACAATTATTTTATTGGTAATAATAGCCTATTCAAAGCAATTCGCAAATACAAAACAATTGCCAGTGGCGTAGCGTCAGGTGATGCTGAGCATCCCCGTATATAATATTAATAAAGGACCCTAAATACTGTATTGATAATCTTACAAGTGGTCCGTAGAGTGAAAGAAGTTTTGTATTAATTTTAAGTTGATTTCCTATGATTGAATTCGGCGGGTTGTTGAAGCTGGCCTGTGATTGCTTGGAAGCTTGAATGCTTCTAGCGTCTACCGCGAGGTTGTGACGAGCAATGACGCATGCGCAGATGGCGAGGTTCCCCTCTTCAGCCCTAGCCCAGAGGATGTTGAATATTTGGGATGTCTGGGATTTTCGGCGAAACACACAGACAGACCTATCATTTTGAAACACATGCTACATACATTTATTCAAACACGTTTTTATACACTCACATAACACACCAGTAACCTTCGTCTTTTTGTGCACACTAGTGCCAACATAAGAAATGTAAATATTTTACTACCAACACACGCCCTAAAATGTTTATATTTCTTTCAATCACACAGTATTTACAAAACAAATAAAATCAATCTTGAGTAGTCATTAGTCTTTGAGCAAGTTTTTGAAAATTAACATTCTGTAATGGTTTTGTTAAAATATCAGCAAGTTGACTTTGTGAAGAACAGTATTCAATATTGAACCATCCACGATTCAGTTCATCACTTATGAAATGATATTTCACATCAATATGTGAAGTGAAAATAATTACCTTTTATTCAAGGCTTTAACATACAAAAATCTATGCAGAAACAAACTTGACTTCGACAACACTTTACATAATAAACATCCACGGTCTCACAACACATGGCAGGAGACCGACTGACCGAGCCACCAAAAACACTATACTGCGTCCCTCAAGGCCACTCAAATCCCATCTTCGCGATGGAATATGTCACGGCATTTCGCGTCTTTGTCAGTCGTTCCGCTAGGTTTCGCACGATCGCGAATCCGTATGAAGCAGTGCTTGCGATCACGCGACTTCTACCGGCAAGATCGAGAAAAGACGCGAAATGCCGTGACATATTCCATCGCGAAGATGGGATTTGAGAGGCCTTGAGGGTCGCTCTTAGAAAAATCGCAGTATAAGCAAAACAATATTCACGTTAACCAGAGCGGCCAACACAAAAGTTCAAAAAGTTCGAAAATAGTACCACATTCACCCCTCTCTCAGAAATCAATCAGTCTGTCAAATAAGAGGGTGAATGCCTGGAGCGAACAGGTCGTTGAGCACCATCAACATCTTCTACAGACAGCGGCTGCTCAGCATTTCCTGTTTCCACATTTTGCTCTCTTTCTTGAGGTTCCAGAGGCTGATGTTTTGGAATGCCAAAATCATAGTCTTCCTTAACGAGCTGGAGATACGTAGAGAGGCAAACGGCCTTCTTTCAGCGCTCCTTACGTAATATTCGTGAAATATGGCCGCCATGTTTTAAAGTGTCATGGCGTGATTATCATCATGGTGCTGTATTAGCCCTGTCTTCAGTTTGTTATTCCGATACTGCGATTTTTCTAAGAGCGACTCTCAAGGAAACTCAAATCCCATCTTCGCGATGGAATATGTCACGGCATTTCGCGTCTTTCTCAGTCGTTCCGCTAGGTTTCGCACGATCGCGACCGTATGAAGCAGTGCTTGCGATCATGCGACTTCTACCGGCAAGACCGAGAAAAGACGCGAAATGCCGTGACATATTCCATCGCGAAGATGGGATTTGAGTTTCCTTGAGAGTCGCTCTTAGAAAAATCGCAGTATATATGTAGTGAATTAGTTTCTTTAACACGTTGTGTAGTCACAATCCATATTTTGGTACGAAAAAATCGATTCATAGCAAGCAAAATGTCTGTCTGTCCGTGGTCAACGCTAGTGCCTAAACCGTTCACGCGAATTTCTCAAAAATTGATACACTCCGATCATTTTAAAGTAACTCGAGGCTCTGCGAGTTTGAAATGGATATTTTGATTTTGGAGGCACTTTCTATGAACTGTCAAAAATATTTTCAAAATGTTCTCAAAGATAGCTTCATGTTTTTGGATCAAACTTGGTTATCAGATAGAGTAAAAAGGCGCTTAAAAGAATGACAGGCCTCGCTTTTCGTTGAAATTTTTCAATTCTCAAAAATTGCAAAATTTCAATTTTTTTCGGCGTCTTCCAACAACTACAATATTGATGATTGAGATTTTTCCTTAATAAAATCTGTTCTTCAAACACAGATCTTAAAAAAGTCATGTACAATTTTTCGAAAATATGAGTAGTTTTGGCATAATTCGTGAAATGTAGAAAATTTTAATACAATTATTTTATAAAAGAGAGCTACAATTTTTTCCTTTAAATATACTCGTATGTATCAAAGAAAGGTAAAACGGATTGTGCTAGTCCTATTTCCAGTGAACTAGTTACAATTTCGAAAATTGCAAAAAGTTAACTTTCCAGAACTTCCATATTGATGAAATAGTTTTGTCTTAAATGAAATTTGTTCTAAAACTAGAGATGCTACAACAGAACATTCACTATCTCGCATTATTTGTAACGACTCCGCGATATAATACTACATGAACCTGCAAAAATGTTTCCAACCAGCAAAGGTTTCTTTCCCCGCTTCTTTGACGTTTGGCACCTTTTAACATGGCGGAGAGTGACTCTACTGTTTCAAAGATGGCGACGCTATTGCCTCTCTATGTATCTCTAACTCGTTGGTCTTCCTCTTAAATTTTAACTTCTCATCGAGGAGCAAGATGCCGTGTTGAGATAGTAGTTTCTCGGCCATTTTGAAGTGTCACATGAGCATATTCTGGATTAGCTTCCAATAATTCTACTTCCTCCACTAACGGGTCGTATTTACTGCCACGAACGAGTTAGAGCTTCCATTAAAAGATCTTTCTTGGATGATTAAACATTCGCTCGTGAGGTGTGACATTGGTTGCTGTGCAGAGAAGAGAACGAATTGAATGTAAAGCAATATCAAGTACTTCTTCCCAGTGCTCGGTTTTAAGATTGTTTGATGGAAGAGCCAACATGATAGTCTTCCATATAGTTCCGCTGAACCTTTCAACTTGTCCGTTTCCTCTCGGGTTGTAGGGCGTAGTTCGGCTTGTTGCAATATTCTGAGAAGTTAAAAACGATTTAAGTTCTTGAGACATAAATGAAGCTCCTCTGTCAGAATGTATGTATGCAGGTGTTCCAAAAACCGAGAACAAATGTGTCAAAGCCGCATTGCAGTAGTTGTAGAGACATCAGCACATGGTATAGCAAAAGGAAATCTCGAAAATTCATCTACAATAGTTAAAAGATACTGATTCTTTGTTTTCGTTGGTAGAGGTCCTTTTAAGTCCAAATTCAATCTTTCAAATGGCGAAGTAGCTTTTATTAAGTTTCCTTGGAGAATGGCAAGTTTTTGACGCGTACCCAGTGGTTCAACCGAGTTATACCCGGATGACAAAGTGCAATATGCAGGGAGCTGAGATCCACATTTGAAGTTCCAGCGCTTATTCTGGAAAAAGTATCTGCCGACACGTTCTCACTACCCGGACGATAAATTATGTCAAACTTTAAACAGGCAAGTTCGAGGCGCCATCGTACAATTTTCTCATTTTTAATTTTACTGGAATGCTGTTGATTAAACATAAAAGAAACAGAGCGTTGAGCCGTAATGACTTCAAAATGATGACCAACTAAATAATGTCGCCAATAACACAAGGATTCTACAATTGCATAAGCTTCTTTCTCTAAGGAAGAGTGTTGTTGCTCCGACTTGTTCAGTGTCCTAGAGAAGAATGCAACAGGTCGACCTGCTTGACTTAAAGTAGCAGCTATGGCGAACTCCGAGGCGTCTGTTTCTACCCTGAACGGTACGTCCTCTTGTACTGCAGCTATCGTTGCTTTCGCCACAACATCCTTCAAAATCTTGAAAGCTGAGATAGCTTCCTCTGAGAGTGGGAAAGGATTCTTTATCAATAAAGGATGAGCTTTTTTTGAAAATTGAGGTATCCGCTTGCAGTAATGCGAGAACATACCCAAAGCTCGCCGCAAAGAAGCTGTATCTTGAGGAATAGGCAGATCAAGTAAAGGTTGAAGGCGATTAGGATCAGGTTTGATTGTCTTGTTAGAAATTACGTACCCAAGTAAGTTTATAGACTTAACAGAAAACTTGCATTTTTCCTTGTTCAGTGTCAAATTATATTTCTTAGATGCAGCTAGAAATCTTTCTAGATTGCGGTCGTGTTCCTCTTGGGTTCTTCCGCATATTGTAACGTCATCTAGATATGGATATGTACCCTCCAGTCCTTCATCTTGAACAATTTGATCGATCACTCTTTGAAAACAAGATACTCCATTTGTTACTTCGAATGGAACACGTAGAAAATGGTGGAGATTCCCGCAAGCTTCAAAAGCTGTGCATTTTCTCTCCGATTCCAGAATGGGTAACTGATGATAGGCATTATTGAGATCTATGGTGCTGAATACTTCATTCACCGAAACTTAAGCAATTATTTCTTCTATCTTTGGAAGAGGGTAAGCATCTAACATAATAAATTTGTTAATAGTCTGTGAGTAATCAATAACCATTCTTGTTTTACCATTTTCTCCCTTTACAACAAAAGCTTGAGCGCGCCATGGTGAACTGCTAGGTTCTATTATGGCTTCATGCAATAGCCTTTTAATCTCAGAGTCTATAAATTGGTTATTTTCGTGAGAATGTCTTCTAGATTTGGTAGCTATTGGAACACAATTAGAAGTTAGGTTAGCAAAAAGCGAAACTGGAGGTACCTGAGCTGCAGCCGAACTGCAGATTTCGAGAGGAGGCTGCGGACCTTGAAAAGCTATGTTCACAGAAGAATGATACTGCAGGATGTCATGGCCGATTATAGCATCTGAGCAAAGGTTCTTCATCATCAGTATTGGAGTACTGTTGTAAATAAAACCTATTTCTATATCGGCTTCACATCGTCCCGTTATTTCAATAGATATGGAAGCATGCTGGAGAATCTGTAGATGAATACCTCCAAGTCTTGAAACAAATGAGCAGGGATTGCAACTTTAAGAATGTCACTGCGGAACAAAACAAGAATGAATACATTAGAGATGCATTCATCAGTGGTTTGATTTGTGCAATTACACGCCACATTTCCTTACAAAAGAATGGTTGATAAAACTTAGAAAGCTTCCTGTATCTATTAACGCGTTCAACTTCATTCCATTTACTTTGATCTCCACAATTGATTTTTGAAGACCATTTGGCAACGCAGAGGTGACGGATGCTAACATTCCAGTAGTCGCAGTTGTATTTGATAAAGGATGTTTGGACGATTTCGACCTACACACCCGTTGGTAATGTCCTTTCTTACCGCAGGACCTACATTCAGCAGCTCTCGCAGGGCACGACGTTCTGGGATGGTGGCTTCCTCCACAAAAATAACACTTCTCAGTTGTTGACAAAACCGCCACAGTAGTAGTAGATGTCTTTAAATCTTGATTATCAGCGTCTTTAGTAGTAGATGCAATAGTATTGGAATCAGAATACGATGCTGAATGTTGTTCAGCCATTTCTAAAGCTCGATTTTGGTCGGGAGCAGTATCCAGGGTAAGTGTTGTGTTCTCAAGCAGTCTTTGTCGAATCCGAGAACAAATCAAACCACTGATGAATGCATCTCTAATGTATTCATTCTTGTTTTGTTCCGCAGTGACATTCTTAAAGTTGCAATCCCTGCTCATTTGTTTCAAGACTTGGAGGTATTCATCTACAGATTCTCCAGCATGCTGTTTTCTAGTCGCCAAGCTGTGTCTAGCATAGATTTCATTTCTACGTTTTACGTATAGAGATTGTAGAGTGTCCATAGCATGAAGGTAGTAGATTCACTAATATACTGATACACATTAGGAGCTACGTAGTTTGTCAAGAGCTGTAACTTACTTTCATCTGATGCATCTTCGATATGGATTAGAAAATTTGAGAATGTTTGTTTCCAGTGTAACCATTTCTTATCCGCAGAGAATGAGGTTTGTTCCACATCGAATCTTTCCGGCTTCAAGTATTTATCCATACCGCTCACGTTCTTCTAATTTTTGTATGTTAAATTGTAGTGAAAATAATTACCTTTTATTTAAGGCTTTAACATACAAAAATCTATGCACAAACAAACTTGACTTCGACAACACTTTACGTAATAAACAGCCACTGTCTCACATCACATGGCAGGCGACCGACTGACCGAGCCACCAAAAACACTAAGGGCCGGTTTCACCACCTTCGATTAGTGTTTAACCTAGTTTATCTTGGAGTTTAATCGCGTTTAAGGTTCTTCGCGAGTTTCACCACGTATATTAAACGCGTTTATTGGAAGTTAAACTCACGAGGAGTTAAACGCCCGAGATCGGCCGTTTAAGCGGAGATAATCGCGTTTATCTGCTATCCATTCTCGTTTCCACGGTGTTTGAGGTTATTTTAACGCAGTATTAGTAGTATCATAGCAGCAGGTTCATGCTTCTAGATCAGTAGAATATAGTTTTGTTTATTATTTGTTTGTCTACATTCCTGGTAGTGTATTTCCATCATATAAGTAGACAAAATCAAATGTTTAAAAAACATTTCAATTTTATTTACACATATACATTATAAAGAATTTCACAAAAATGACAATCAGAGTTTGAAAGGAAACTATTATAAACTGATTATACCTTACACACAACAACATATATTGGAGCTAAATACACGTGCTGATTGATAACCAGAAGTAATTTGTGGTTCTTCTATGATGGTACCTAACAACGCCATACCATGCCATTGCATTAGCTGTGTTTAAAAGGAAAGGAAATTGGCCAAGCTGGTACTATTCGAAACAAAATATACTTCTGGTAACAGTCTATTCCAAAAATGAAAATACAATGCTCAGTTCTGATTTTAAAAAAATTTGCAAAGAACGTTTGGCAACTCATTGCTTGTAACTCATAAATATTTTTGTTACTGTGTTCATCTAGACATACATCAGAGCAGTAGATATGAAAAGCATAATTCCAAATCCGAAATAATTAAAAATAAACAAAGAAAACAATTCATGAATACTCAATATATCAATTCATGAATTCAATCAATCAATCACATGAATACTCAGTATAAATCATGTGAAGCTTACCTAAAATATTCATTATTAAAAACTTTAAATTCGAAATAAGTCAAATAAAATTGTTACGGTATTTAAAAATTGAAGTGCCATGGCAGGGAACCATGGTATCAGAAACAACCATGTTCTGTTTTATTATATACAGAATAAATAAGAAACTTACAGAACTGTATAACGGATAAACAGATTTACTATAATTTATAACAAAGAAAAGGCAATTGTATATGTGATGGCAAAGAAATATTATTTATAACAAATCAATTTTTAAAATTTAGCCAATACAGAAATTATGTAGGAGTGAATCGTACAAAGTTGATAAAAACATTGGACTCAACTTGTGTATTAACACAATTATTAGTTTTTATGTATAATGTTTCAAGAACAATCCTAGAAAATTGTCTTTAAAGATAATATTCTAGAACTGAGCTTGAAAATACTTATTGCAATGAGAACTATCTTAAGTCATATTGAATTTAAATTTAATAACAAAATTTATAGTCAAAAGAAGGGTGCACCTATTGCTGGTCCATAAAAGTGCTCTTTTTGCAGAGTTTGTTATAAGAAAACGTGATCAACAAATTCTGAAAAATATAAAATATGAATTTTATTTCAGATATGTTGATGATACTTTGTTTATTCTACCTGAGAATTCTATAGATACTGTATTACAATAAAAAATATCTAATAATAAATATCTACAGTAGTAAAATCAATATACAACGTGTAGATATTTTTTATGGGTGTAACAAGAAATGAGGTGGCTAACATTGCAAGTAGTAACTATAATCATAACTTCAATATTAATTTTTTTATTAACCATATCTTAGCATTGTTTCATCTTTCATTCTAATTAGAGTTTTCACCTATACAATTGTATTTGTCACCAGAAATATGTTTTCTTTTATGAAGTACAAGCTCCGCCAGCTTCCTTTTCTTTTCAACACTCAAGAAATCATAAATATTGTAAGGTGTGAAGTGAGAAGTGATGCCATATCAATGGGCCACAGACTACATTTGCTTACCAATCAACATGTGTATTTACCTCCATTATATGTTGTTGTGTGTAAAGTATTCTCAATTTATTTTCTAAATTCTGAGTCGCTTGAAATGCATAGTATGTATAAGTAAAATTGTGTATATGTATGTTTTTAATAACACAAGGCTTTTTGATCTTATGAATGTGTTATATCCCTCAAATAAGTTTTTGAAAACATTGGGAAACAAATAATTCAAACTTTACAAAGTCCTATGAAGCAGCTGCTTCCATTATTACATTTATGGTCATAAGAACTTTTTAAACTCATTATTTCTCTGTTGGGAGAAAAGTTCATTTGAGAAGAAGCTTGAATTTCAGTTGTTGTTTTTTTTAATTCAAAATAATATTTGTTTTACAAATAATAATTTTGTAGTCAGTTCATGAGAGACAATAGGAATGTTTCACTTGTTGGAAATGAAAATAGGAAAATATTACTTGTGGTTTAAATAATAATATTCATATATTTAGGGAATGTTTATATTACACTGGTTTACAAAAATAAACTTTTTCTTTCACAAGAATGAAAATAACAGATTCTATAAGTATTTTTCATACTGAATTGAAATATGATTTCAGTTTTTTCCCATCAGGCACAAGTTTTGTGTGATATGCATTTTAACATTTTATAATATTGTGATATACCAGAATATTACAAATTTTATTTAATAATATTAGCTGTACATGGGGTGGATAAATGGGTATGCAATATGGCGGTATACGGCCTTAGCAACGACAGCGCAGAGGTTGGCAAGGTCAACAAACTGTACACAGGCCTTGAAGATGTCAGGACGCTGGCTAGATAGCTAAAGAAAATAAGATGTGGTTGGTTCAAAAACGAATGACTGACGGGGTCATGGCTACTTGGGTTCGTAAGAGACGTACGGGTTGGCTAGTGAAGATTAGACAGTCTAATTTTGCCGCTGTGTTTTGAAAAAATAGAATGAGGGACGCTTACCGAACCATAAAGGGTTAAAGAACACATTGAACAGACATTCTGATTCTGGGTGTCGGGGAGTGAAGATCGCGGATTTTGATAGTAGACGACGTGGTGTAAAGATCGTTTGCGGACATTATATCAGGAAAGTGGGACTTGTATATTTTTTTGTGAGAGAAGTAATAGTTTTTTCGGACTCTGAGAATTATTTGCCAGAAGTGAATTCGCGGAGGACTTGCACAGTTTTTCGGATATTGCAGTTGAACTTTAATGTTTTACATAACCAGTGGGAAAGATTAGGAACTGGGAGCATCGGATAAGAACCGATAAATAGTTTATGCAGTGTGGACTGGACGTGTCAGCAGCAGCGCAAGACCGGAAGAAAGAAGCGAACTTGGAACCAACAACGGTCAAGTGAGAAGCGACTACGGAGCGTCAGCAAGCAAAACGGTAAAGAAATACTGCAGTACAAAAGAGATAACGTATTTAAAAGGTCATGACCATAAAATTAATTGTTAAAACTTATCGTTAAATAAATTATTGAATTTTGTTCTTTGGAAATGAAAGGAGTTTTCATTTGTCAATCATAATCTTTCATTAGTTGGAAGCATATAATTATTACATTTCAGATTCCACGCCATACTGTATAGTTGGCAGATCAGGTAATCGGCTATCGAGGCGATAGCGAGTATTTGTATCCGGACCCATCGACCCAAGCTAGCTGGATGTTTATACAATTTTGTTTAAATTAGATGGGAAAACTTTGGTTGTAATTAATGTAACCTGTTTCTGGCGCCCAAATCTTAATATAAATTTGGAACAGGCCATAATTACAACCACACTCTTGATGAGACGATGATAAAGGAATATTTCAATATCAATAAAATCAGTAATTAGCTATCCAACTCTAAATGGTACACTACTCGTCCTGACATATTCTTACTTCTCATTCTGTAGCTAGAAAGTGGTAATGATGATTTTTGGGCATATATTGTACCTGGAACATCTCTCTTCTTGGTTTAACAGTAGTCCAGCCAACATATTACAACCACTTTTGTTTTAGTACCTGTTTTTCCATTGTAGAAATTTATTGATGAAAACGATCTCCATACTCATCGCTGACAACCCCAAGATTTTCCAGGAGGAAGACTTAAGCCAGAGTCTAAGAAGTGAATTTTCAAAGACTTATTTCATCCCATAGCTTTATAAGAATGCACATCAGCTACTACATCTGATAGTCTTCTGCTTTAAGGTTTCCAAGGAAATTGCAATATACATTTCTGAAAGACTGTCAGACACCTTTTTCCAGTGGATGTAACAGTTCTTCAAAAATATTCATCAGCTATTAATGACCGCATTTGTGGTCCTAAACAATTCAATTTAGCATCACTTTAGGGAATTTTGATTCAAGTACAAGAATCCATCAGAAAGTTTATCCATAGCTTTTACAAAATTTTTCTTTCCTCCTAATTTAATATGCAATAGAGGTAAATATATTTTCGTGATTGAATAAATGGACTAAACACATTTCTCTTGTCAGAGATATGTGATTCCTTTAATTTTTGTTGAACAAAAATAATAACCACTTCGATGTTCCCTCGATTCCCTCCAAATCATAGTAATTGCAAACGGCATATGCTGTGTACCATATTTTCTATCAAGACAGCAGTCTTAACACATAAAACATACATTTGGGGCCCACCTCTTTCTAAAATTACCAACTTGACAGCCAAAGTAATGTTGATAACACTTTTTCCCAACTGGTGTTAAATTTTGCCTCAGAGTCTTTCATGTGAGATCACTACAAATACACCTGAAAGTATCTGCATGATTTACACACATTCTTGGCATGATGAAAATACAGAACACTAACTCATAGCTTACACAGTACAGTGTTTGGAAGTGCACTATATGTTAGTGTTCTGTATTTTCATTATGCCAAGAATATGTCAACATATCACAATGCCAGTAACTTGTCTGATCATGTCAAAACATGAATGAACCCACACAGTATTGCCTGTTCGTGTTCCAGTAGGATATTATACATATTTTCCTTAAAAAAAGCTTAAATGAAATCGCTGCTTATAAGGTAAAGGTCCCTACGACAGGTCAAAGAGAATGTTAAAATCCTATTTTAAAAAGTAGCTGTCACAAAAAAACTGTACCTGATGGAAAAATTATATATATACATATCTGAATTCACTATGAAAAAACGCACTAGAATCACTAATCAGATTTATTGTGAAGAAAACGTTGACGACCAGTGTTATCACACGTATATTTTTTTCTTTAAAACATTACAGATATAATTTAACAAAAATAATTCATTTATTACATTACAACATTTTATTTCTTCAAGTTAGCAGCTGAGATAACCATGAAGATTAAAATATATCGTTTCTAATAAGAAATCTGTATGGACTTCGTGAATTCTAACCTCTATGCTCAGAATATTATACAATTTTGTGCTTGCAAAGAGTATGCAACAGAAAATTTTAGGCCCACAATGCTCCGCGACTAGTACCAACCTCTCCTTTTCAGCACGAAAACTCGATTAACTTAATCAAGTTTATATATTCCATGGTGAAACAGATGCAAATGTAAACGCGATTATATTGCGAGTTTAATTTTAATCACGATTACTTAAACACGATTAGCGAGATACTTAAACGAGTTTGGTGAAATCGGCCCTAAACAAAACAATATTCACGGTAACCAGGGTGGCCAACACAAAAGTTCAAAAAGTTCGAAAATAGTACCACAATATGTTTACTTCTTTTTCCAGTGGATGAAACTTCGCTTTCGCAGGACTTACCATAACAAGGGAATATCGCTCGAATGAAAAATACGAACAGATAAAAGTCCTCCTATGGAACGTCGAAGGGCTGAAAAATACCCTCAAACTCGCACCACCAGACCTCCTGAAAAGCCAAGACGTAATCATACTAACTGAAACACTAGCAGTCAACAGCATAGAAATGGAGGGATTCTACTCTTCACACATCCCAGCCGTCCAAGGTCCGAAAGGAAGACCAATGAGAGGTATTTCATGCTATTATAAACCTAAAATGGGAAGAGTAACATCCACCCACTGCGATGAAGACGCAATAATAATAAATTTTGAAAATACATCCATTATAGGACTCTATGCGGAACCCACCTCCTCAATAGAAAATGTAATAGAGATCATCATGAGCGCAACTACAAAATCTACCCCAGGCCGCAATATAATTCTAGCCGGGGATATGAACTGCAGAATTGACATCAGGAACCATAAAAGTAACGAACTGTTAAAACTGATGGAAGAGGAAGGATTTGAACTTGCCAACAAGAGAGAATCCAAAACATACTTTGCACCAAATGGCAGCAGCACCATTGACCTCATCTTCTATAAAGGCTCTGACATAAGAATGATAAAACATAAAGTATGTTACACAGAAGCTGAAACGCCGCTTAGAAAACACTGCCCTATTTTAACAATCTTCACCACAACCGGACTCATGCGTGAATTCAATACAGGATCTACCAAGCCCCCATCAAGAAAAATAAATACGAACATACTCAATCAGAACGAGAGTAAATTGCAAGAACTTAAACACAATCTGAAGAACCTGGACCTAGATGCCGCAGCCACAGCTTTAGAAAAGATTATTAAACCTACCATTATTCCCCAAAAAAACACGAAGAGCACAAGCTTGGTTCAACAAGGAATGCTATCAGGAACGAAAAGCGGTTTTACAGTTATTTCACGTCGCGAAAACTACTAAAAATCAAGAAGACCTCAAGAAATACAGTAGCTCCAGACAAAGATACAAAAACCTCCTGAGAAAGAGAAGAAAGGAACACCTGGAATACGAGACAGCAAAAATGATAGAAGCTGCCAAAAATGACCCTTACCTGGCACTAAAACCTCGAAGAACACAGATGGTCAGAAAAATAAGGATGACCACATGGGAAGAACACTTCACCAACATACTAAATCAGGAAGGAACCACGTCTGCATATGCGCTGAAGCCCACGGAGACAGACAAACCATACATAAGGCCTTTCTCAAAAAACGAAGTTGAAGATACAATAAAAAGACTGAAGAACAACAAAGCAGCTGGACCAGATGGGATATTCAACGAACATCTAAAAGGATCATTAGATATACTACTCCCAGAGATCACAGACCTAATGAACTTATGCTTGAAATTGGGAAATATACCAACTGGATGGAGAGGCTCCATAGTGAAAGTACTGTATAAAGGGAAGGGTGACCCAAGTGATCCCAACCTATACAGAGGTATCGCCCTAGAAAACAACTTCCTCAAGATCCTTACTAAACTAATTGCAAGCAGACTAAACAGGGAAGCCACTCTTAAAATCCCGGAAGAACAGTTCGGATTTAGAACAGGGAGAAACACACTCCAAGCAGTACAAAACTTGATTGGAGATATAGAAGATGCACTGAGACCTACTTCTGGAAAATTCCATGCAGTCTTCATCGATTATGCAAAGGCATTCGACACGCTTGACAGAACCATCTTGTCAACAAAGCTAGAGTCAATCATAGAAGAAAATAAGGAACTAGTGACCCTGATTCACAACATACTCAGAGTTAACACCGTAAAAATCTCAGATAATATAACAATGTCGAAGGAAATAATCCAAACTAACGGTGTGCTCCAAGGAGACCCTTTAAGCCCTCTGTTATTTAACATTGCCACTTACGACGTGGTCCAGAGATTAAGACAAGAGGCAGAGACAGTAAGGATTTACATATACGCAGACGACATGGTCGTAGGAACACATAGCAGAACTGATCTTCAGAGAGCAATTGATGCTTTGAAACTATGGGCAAAGGAAAATAAGTTAAAAATCAACACCAGCAAGACGGTGCAAATGATCTTTAGGAAAGGTGGAAGAATAGCAACCGATGATAGAGTAACAATGGACGGAGCCCCACTACAAATAGTACACTCTTTCAAATACCTCGGCGTAACGCTCCAAACAACAATGAAGTCCTTTAAACTGCATACAAAGTCAAGAGCTGCGGCAGCCACTAAAGCCATATACGACATTAAATCATTGAACAGGTTATCCCTACAATCAGCAGTAAAGCTATTCAAAGCCAAAATAGTCCCCATCCTCACATATGGAATCGAGCTGACATGGGAGAAGCTAACCACAAACGACCTTCGCACTATAGAAGCAGTAAAATCCCGCTTCCTAAAAACTGTCCTCGGGGTTTCCAAATATACGAAATCCAGACTTGTATATGAACTTGCAAAGGAATCCTTCCTACTAGAGGACTTGCGCCTAGAACATAACCTGCCATCGACCAGTTGCTATACAAGGGTACTGCTAGAAAGAGTGGAGAAACGAAAGGAGATATGGATAGACTTCTACTCCACGGAAGCCATGGTGGACCGATCCTGGACGGAAGCCAACCAAGACCTTCGACACTTCGTCAATTCCCTAGCGACTCATGGATATCACCACAAAATCTGTTCAACAAAGACGTACCATCAACCTGATGAAAACTGCGTATGTGAACTGTGCTATCAACCTTGTGACCGGTATCATATAACTCAGTGCAGAAAAAGAGACATACCAATTATTAATCTCTGTAAAAACTAAGCTATAATTTCTTTGTACAATTTGTACGCGTTTCTATTATTATTATATTAATATGTTTACTTCTTCTTGTCATTTGTCCCTGTTGTGTATTTGAACTGAGTTTTAATAGTTATGTATGTTCTGTGCCTATGGTCCATTGTGGTAAAAGTATGGTGACTAGGTGAGATCGTGTTATGCTCGCTGGCAGTCTGTTGTTGTTACCGCGCGAGTACATGTAATAGTGCCATGTGTTGTAATCAGTAAATAAATACGTAACATTCAGATCTTAAAAGTGTGTATTTAGTTGAATACCTAACAATCTGGCGACGAGGATATTAGGAACGTTATGGAAGTGTAAAAGTGTGGAATGTGAAAGTGTTAAATGTGAAGTGGTTAACAAAGTAATATAACCTCAAGAAATACAGCCATGGCAAATGAAGAATCAGCAGCAAACCAAGAGCAAATACATAATTATTTACAAACAATCGGGCATGTGGGGCCATTCGACATTAATGCGTCGTGGTCCAATTACCAGGAAAGGTTGGAATATTTTTTCGAAGCAAATAATGTGACAGACGAAAACAAGAAGCGGGCTATGCTGCTGGCACAATTCGGCGAGGCAGCTTACGAAATCCTGCGTTCACTGGTAACACCGCAAACACCAAAGGACTTCACATACACACAGATTATCAACAAATTACAAGGACATTTCAACCCAACACCGAATGAAATTGTGGAAAGATTCAACTTTAATAGAAGAAAGGAAACGGATCTATAGCAGATTTTCTTGCTGACCTGCGAAAATTGAGTAAGTTTTGCAATTTCACAGAACTAAATAAAATGTTGAGAGATCGAATTGTATGTGGAATGGCCGACGAAGGACTACAAAAAAAGTTGTTTTCGGAACCTAACCTTATTTTTGAACGAGCTTTAGAGCTGGCTATAGCAGCGGAAGCGGCAAGAAAAAATGTTGAAGACGTAAGAAATGTGGCAGGAAATTCGATTTCTAAAATTTCGAAAAACAAAAATAATCAAGAAGTTAACCCTACTAAAACATTCAACCCTTGTTACCACTGTGGGGAAATGCATGATGGAAAAAATTGTAAATTCAAAGAAGCAGTGTGTCATTATTGTAGGAAGAAAGGGCATATCGTCAAAGTATGTTTTAAGAAGAAGAATGAGAATCAAGGACAAAGAACTCAAAGTAATTCTAAAAGTGTAAATTGCAATGCAGTGGAAGATGAATGCAATTTTTATATACTGAATGCGATACATGCCGTGGAGGAACAGGAGAAAATAGTGGCAAATTTAAAATTAAACGACATCGAATTCAAGATGGAAGTGGACTCGGGTGCAGTTTACACAATTATAAAGAAGCAAACATGGGAGAAAATTCGTCAGGGGAATGAAATTCTTCAAAAATCACCGCTCAGTTTGCAGACCTGGACACAACAAAAAATTAATATTTTGGGAGAAACAGTTGTCAAGGTGCGGTATCAACAAATCACCAAGCATTTGAAGGCTGTGGTTTCAGAAGGCGGTGGTTGGGATTTGTTGGGACGAAATTGGTTTCGAGAATTGGGAATTTCAGTCCAGGGAGTGCACCACGTGGACAGCAAGACTCAAGCACTACGACCGAATCATCTTCCATTGTTTCAACAATACCCTATTGTGTTTCAAGAAAAATTAGGTATGTTTGTAGCAGATCCTGTGAAACTAGAATTGAAAGAGGATGCAAAACCAATTTTTTTTAAAATTGCAAGTTCCTTTTGCATTAAAACCAGCGGTCGAGAGGGAGTTGGAAAAGCTGATTCAACAGGAAGTTTTGGAGCCAACTGACTACTCAGAGTGGGCAACACCTCTGGTGACGCAGAGAAAAAGTGACGGGAAGATACGACTATGTGGGGATTACAGAAGTACAGTAAATCCGGCATTAAAGAACTCATACCCACTACCTACAATTACAGAGATGATAACGCTCTTGACGCCAGCTACTGTTTTCTCAACGTTGGATTTATCTCAAGCATACCAACAGGTCAGAGTTGACGACGAAACAGCAAAAATACTTACCCTTAATACACATGGAGGGCTTTTCAAAGTCAAGAGATTACCGTTTGGAGCATCAGTTTGTCCTGGAATTTTCCAAAGAATCATGGACTCGTTGCTGGCTTCGATTCCCGGAGCAAAAGCATATCTGGATGATATTATTGTTTTCGGAAGGAATGAAGAGGAACATGAAGCAAATTTAAGAAGAGTTTTGGACAAACTTCGTGAGGCAGGATTAACGCTTAAAAAGGACAAATGCAAGATTGGGTTGAAAGAAATTAAGTTTTTAGGTTTTCTTATCGGCGAACAAGGAGTGCGGCCTACAGAGGACAGGGTAAAAGCAATAAAACATGCGCCAAGGCCCACAAATAAAGAAGAGTTACAATTTTTTTTGGAATGGTAAATTTCTATAACAGGTTCCTCAAAGATAAATCGACAATTATTGAACCATTGAACAGACTACTCGAAGACAAACCCTGGAAATGGACTGCAATTCATGAAAATTCTTTCTCCAAATTAAAAGAACTGATGAGTTCGGAGGTAATCCTGGTACATTACGACGATGCAAAAGAATTGGTTTTGAACTGCGACGCTTCTCCCTACGGAAATGGAGTGGTTTTGGCACATCGAGAGGGGAACGTGGAGAAACCAATCGCTTATTGGTCCCGCACATTGGGGAAACATGAAAGGAACTATGCGCAAATAGACAGAGAGGCTTTGGCTGTCGTTGAAGGACTTCAAAAGTTTCACCAATATGTTGCAGGCCGAAAATTCACAATTACAACAGATCACAGACCTCTTTTGGGGCTGTTGAGTGTAAAGAAACCGATCCCAGCTGTTTTATCGCCTCGAATGCTACAATGGTGTCTAATTCTGAGTGCTTATGATTACAATTTGGAGTACAGGAAAGGAAAAGAAAATGGAAATGCAGACTGCCTTAGCCGCTTGCCAATGACATCGGATAAAGACGAGTTGACTCCTCCAGGTGACATCCTTTTATTGGAGTCTGAGAAAAGGCCAATTCCAATAGAAGACATCCGTGAGTATACAACAAAGGACGAAATTTTGTCAAAAGTTCGGTACTGGTCTTGGCATCAGTGGCCAACCACGGAACTTCCTGAAGAGTACAAACCATTCCAAAGGAAGAAAATGGAAATTTCAGTACACAAGGATTGTCTGCTATGGGGCAATCGGTTGATAGCACCAAAGGTAACTAGGGAACGGTTTTTGGAACTGCATGCAAATCACCCAGGAATCGTAGCCATGAAAGCTTGTGCTCGGAGCTATGTATGGTGGCCAAACATAGATCAGGACATAGAAAACTGTGTAAATCAGTGTAAGACGTGCCAAATTCATGCAAATAATCCACCTAAAGCTCCCCGTCAGAATATCGAAAAAAATTTAAATGCCTGGTCTACATTGCACGTGGATTTTGCTGGCCCTCACAAAGGAAAAGTGTACCTGATTGTAGTCGATGCGATGTCAAAGTGGTTAGAAGTGGACATTATGAAATCGATGTCATCTGCTGAAGTCATCCAGAGTTTCCGGAGAATATTTGCAAGAATGGGAATACCAGATCTTATTATCTCAGATAACGGACGTTCATTCGATTCGAAGGAACTTCATGAATTTTACGACCGGAACCTGATCAAGTACAGTACAATTTCTCCATATCATCCATCGAGCAATGGACAGGCTGAACGTATGGTCCAAACTGCGAAGAAGATATTGACAAAATTGGAAGGAGATTGGAAGGAGATGTTGAACTGCAGGTGCAGAGATTGCTTTTCCGACAGCACACAACAGTGCATGCAGGTACCGAGAAGACGCCGGCTGAACTTTTGATGGGAAGGAAGCTGCGAACTGTTCTCGATAAAATGCATCCATATGCATTGCAATGGAAAAATAAAGGAGACAATACGACGCAGAAACTGCGCTCGTTTGAAATAGGTGATTTGGTGTATTTCCGGAATTACAATCCAATTGGTCCAAAGTGGTTGCAGGGCAAAGTTCATGACTGCAAGGGACCAGTCTCTTATACAGTGTAACTACCCAATGGAAATATAATCAAACGACATGTTGATCAACTGAGGAGAAGAATTGATAATGCTGAAGATGACCAGAATAAACAGATCGTGGATAAACCACAAACCCAAAGTAACCCGCCAAGGATTCCTGTCCCTGCTCAAATCATTCAGTCTCCTGAACCGGAATCACCATCCTTTGCACATAGTCCTGATCAAAATGTGTCAGAGGGTTTGGAGCGATCGCCGTTCAACGAGGATCCCGAACTTCGAGCTGAGAGAACTACGAACCTGCGGGTGGCTAGCCCGAGAGGAGCTGAACTATCGCCGCGAGTGGATCTACCCGGAGCACCTAATAGTCAGTCGCGGCCCAGTCGAGTGATTGTGAGGCCGTCACGTTACAAGGATTATGTTTCATATTGAAGGGGGAAGAGATGTTGTGTATTGGAACTGAGTTTTAATAGTTATGTATGTTCTGTGCCTATGGTCCGTTGTGGTAAAAGTATGGTGACTAGGTGAGATCGTGTTATGCTCGCTGGCAGTCTGTTGTTGTTACCGCGCGAGTACATGTAATAGTGCCATGTGTTGTAATCAGTAAATAAATACGTAACATTCAGATCTTAAAAGTGTGTTTAGTTGAATACCTAACAGTCCCGATATTATCATGGCTATAGCACTCTTTTTATCAACATATAAAGTCATTTTTACACTTTTATTCAGTAGTTCTTCAATTAATGTTTTCATTTACATCATTTCTTGACAACAATGGGCTGCAGATATATACTCTGCTTCAGCTGTCGATTGTGCAAACACACTTTGTTTTCTTGAACACCATGCATACATAAGCACATATCCAGTTGTACTTTTTCTTTCATTTGGAGCATATCCCCACACTTGGTTTCCAATTTTTGAGTCGTTCAGCATGGCTCGTACTTTATTCATAATTGTCAGATTTACTCTTTCAGCCTTACCATTGGGCTGTGGAGTTTCTTTGATAGTGTAGTCAATTACTATTCCCTTTTCTTTACACCAGTTTTTAAATTCATTGCTTTTGTACTCTCCACCTCCACCCAAGTGTGCTTCTGCTTCATTGACAAACTCTTTGATGTATTGTGTCTCATCCTTTGTGTGTAGGAGATATACTTCATAAAATGTGTGTAATCATCCATACACGTTAGAAAATAGAGGTCTGCATTCTCCGCGATTTTTACCGACCAGCGCTCGCCCGCCTCTCTTCTCTCGAGACCACGCGCTCGACTGTCCTTCGCAGCCGGTTGCGGACTACCGGGAGCCGGCGCCCGACCGAGACTCGGCCTCCAACCGACGAGACTCGACAACCGGCGGACCCCGTTCAGGCGAACTGCGCCACGTAACAATCGGCCGACACGTCGGAGTAAATATCTAATGGCACGTTTCAGGAAAAGGAAGGAGTATTGAATGGTTTTTTAAATAAATGACCAATAATTTCGTTTTTTCAAAATTTAAAATATAGAGGAATTTTAATATTAATTTTCAAATAATAAATTTTAATAAAATAATTTTAATAAATTGTAATAAATAATTTTAATAAATAATTTTAATTTTAAAAAATAATTTTAATAAATAATTTTAATAAATTGTATAAAAAAGAATAAAAAGCTTTAAAAATCGACTCCTCGGACGCACGGGAGAACCTCAAGTGGATCTATTGCAGTTCTGCCTGTGACTTCAAAGAAAAGGCACTCAAAAGTTTTAGAGATAAATTCCGTTCTTTGTAATGACTAGGTATCGGATGCTTCGGAAATTGCCTATTTTATTCTAATGAACATAAAATTATTAATTTTCCTTCATTTTATATGGTGCAATATGGAGCAAATACAAATGCTCTGCTAAATTTAGATGCAAGTGCTATGAAATATATTAGTACCTTTCCCTTCCAATTTTGTATTTTTGCCGTCTTTTTCCAAATATTTTTGTTGTTGGTGTTGTTGTAATTTTCAGGCATCTGAAACGCAGGTCTTGGTTTCTTAACCCGGCAGTAGGCGTGCGGGGTGCCTCAGTCACCTCAGCATTATTTTGAGCTCATTGTACTTTTAGTTTTATTTATAATCTTGCGAGCTTCTCAATATCTTTCGAGGAAAGCTTTGTGCACATATCTCGACCCTTCTCTTTCAACTGCTTCCTGTCCTTTCCTGGAAATTTCGTCGCAACGGCGATGGCGCGCTGCGTGGGAGCCACCGAGTCACCTCGCACAACCTTTGTTATCACTTCCTGCCACGCTGTTCTCGGGGGTCTCGTGGAGCTTCAATACTACTCCACAGAAGTCAATGATTCACAAATTCAGCTTTTACGATTTTTTAATTACAATTAATCGCTTATCCTGTATTGAAGCGAAAAATAATGGAATAATTGAAAAACATTGTACTCGTACATATAAAACTTTATATGCATCATTTCATGTATACATACTTTTGACGAATTTAAAATAATGTTAAACGTATGTATATAATAGTAAATAATGTATTTTGAATTATTGAGTTGAATAGGCTGATGTGCCGTGACCGCCGTTGTTTGGCCGCCGACTGAGTCGACAAATACAAAGGCCATGTCGGCTTACATAAACTATTTCACAATAAATTACTACGCCCAATGACAAGACGTTTTGATGCAAGGAAAATAGTACTCACCTCATTTTTGTTTAGCATATGCTTTTTTCTTATATACTCGTGAAATTATGACCAAATATTCATTGTATTTAATAAATATACCTTATATTCGTGTTTATAAGAAACTTCAATGACATTACAATTGGTACGCAACGAATTATCTTCCCTCAAGCACTATAAATATAGAAAAACAATAAAAATTTATTTTCAGAGTCTTTGTTTGCCTTAATTCTTTCAAAAAATGTATTGTTTGTCTCTATAAAATTATTTCCAGTCAATCGATAAATTGTTACTTTTCAACAAATTAATCGTTTAATTAAAATTGTATTTTCTTTCGATTACAATGAATTGAAAGTGTTGCGATCACTACATGCGGCGACTTTATATCCCGTACATGCATTGAGGGGCGAAGCTACTGTGCAGTCCGGCGCTTGGCCGAGCGGCCGAGCGCTCGAGCGCCCGGGCGCTCGGCGACTCCCGCGTCTCGGCGGGAGCCGCAAGGCGGCCGGTCGAAATGTCCGTTAAACAGCTATCTCTTCCCCCCCAAGCAAGGTCCCCCACCCTTCGCCGAGCGTCGGAGCGGAGCCCGAGAGTCTCGAGCGGTTGTTTTCGCCTGATTGCAGAGCTCTATTAGAAAATACTCTTCATTATTGTGTCGAAGGAGTTATTTTTCCACAAACATCAATGTGAATAATTTCCAAAAGTCTTCTAACTCTATTTCTTACAGTATTAAAAGGTTTTCTTGTTTTTTTGCAATTGCACATGATTCACAGTTTTCATTTTCACATTAACACCGTCACATATTTCTGGAATTTTCTTAAGATAGTTGAAATTCAAATGTCCCTTTTTATTATGCCATTATGTAAATCTCATTAGTTTCTTTATTTTAACTTTTCTATAACTTAGTTAATTGGTAAATTTTTTAATAAGTATTTAATATTCTCAATTTATTTTCCGTCGGCTAGTTTAGGTTATATTTATTTCGGTGCAAAGGAGTGTACTGGTAATAAAAATGCAGCTTTTGTAAAGAAGAACCAGCAGGATATTGCAGTTACACGTGCCATTGCTGAGGAAGTAGAAACTTTTTTAGAATCAATGTCGAGCATTGTTCATTATCTGACAAAATCTCACCGGTCAAAATCTCACCATCAGCCAGTGCGAACATTCTTTCCAAGTTCACTGATGTTTTCCTGCTGAACAGTGAATTTCAGCAAGGAACAGTGGACACAGTGAACAACAAGGGTGAACAGTGAACTTCAGCAAGAGCGAAGATTGGACTACAGCGAACAGAAGATTCTACAAGGCGACGTCGAATGGGAAGCGTCGTGCGCGCGAAGAAGGAAGAACGGATAAAGGTTCGATAACGTTATTGCAATAACAAATACATGCTCATGGCCTAATAATAATCTGAAACAAGCATTATAAGTTGAATGATTGATCTTTAATGTTTAATAAACTGTAATTTCATAGTTGAAAGTAAGCTGATTTTCATTTGCCATTACGTGCAATCTTAGAGTAGATGTTTCAGATTCCTCGCCACTTCGTATGAATGGCAGATTGAGTAATTGGTTGCGGAGTAAGAAGCAACAATTATTTGATAAGAACCCAATCGACCGAGCTAGCAGGATTTTTTTTATTTATGATAATTGATAGTATATAATCAGGGATTTAAATGTAACCATTTCCTGGCGCCCAAATTATTTAGAAATTCGGAAACTGGTTACGTGAAATATCTTTTGAAGCTGGATTTAAAGAATAGGTGAAACGTGGTGGTAGATCACACACATGCCGATAGCTCGAGGAATGTTTCAATATGCAGCCATACATGAAGCTTACATAGATGTACTAGATTCAGTTGGTGATGAAGTTATAAATTTATCAGTATTGTACAATGGAACATGGCATAAACGAGGTAATACATCTCATTATGGAATGGAAATTGTTATTGATATCGTGACTGGTCTTGTTGCTTATTTTCATGTTTTGTCAAAATACAATTTGCTCTTGTGAAAAGAACAAGAGCAAATTAGGAGAAAAAAGCTGTGAATATAAAAAAAAGAAAAGAAATTCATGATTTAAATGGTGAATGTGATAGTAATTTCAATGGATATTCAAATGCAATGGAGGTAGCTTCAAGCGAGATAAATTGTGGAAGAGAGTCCTGTCTCATAATTTTAGATATACAACAATACTGTCGGATGGTGAAGCAAAGACTTTCAATCCCCTTCTGAAACTAAATGTCTATGGAGACACCTTTATTATTAGAAAAGAAAAATGTATAAAACATGTGATGTAAAGATTTAAAACAAGTTTTAAAAAAATAATCCAAGAATGGAAAGAACACTTGGTCACTTGAACACTTGGTAAAAAACAAGGCAATTTAAAGGAAGACATAATTATTTGTCTTAGGAAATTATCGCAATGCCATCCAGAAGAATATTCCAGATGTGCAGAAGATGAAGTCTGCAATACTTGCCACCTTATACCATGCAAGGGCAACAGCTGTGAAGCCATAGCATTTTAAATGCCCTAAAGAAGAAAATTCATGGTGCTTCTACAATCGAGCAATTGCTCATGGGAATGAAATTTCAAAACATGGCAAAAACACCATGAAAACTGTCAGGCACGTAGCCAGGGGAGGGGCTCGAGGGGCTGAAGCCCTCCCCGAAATTCTAATAGTTTTTTTCATTCATTCATTATTTATTTATTAGTTTGAATTTATCCAAATATATCGACATGTATAAAAGTCCAGACAAAGATTTACTTCAAATGAAGATATTTTTTCAAGTTTCCAGGTGCTTCTTTCAGGCTTCGCTTCCATCCATGAAATGAACAAGTTGGAAAATTTAGCTCCGTACTTTGATAACAGAGCATACCCTCTACAGTAAAAGCTGAGTATGAACAATGGTGTAAAAAAGTTTCAACCATAGATGCTAACCTCGAGGTGCTGAAAGTCTTAGAGAACTGCGATCCAGTATATTTAAGTACTATTAGATACTTACTATCTTAGCTACCTTGCCAGTAACAACTGTTAGTGTGGAGAGGTCATTTTATACAATGAAGAGAGTAAAAAGTTTTATACAAAGTGTAATGCGTGATAACAGACTCAGTGGACTAGCCATTATTTCAATTCATAGGAATATCACTGTGGACAAAATGATTTACATTATGGCTGGAAAGAAGATCAAAAAATTGCTTTTGTAGTTGACGCCTCCTGTAGTTTGGATTATTAGAATAGAAAATAATAAATTAAATACTGTGTTTAAACTTTCGAAATAATGTTATGTGGAAATAATGTTTAAATATGTTTAAAATCATGTTGGTGTTTGATTTTTTAAGAGCATATCTTTTAAACAAACCCGATAATTATATTATAATAAATCTCGTATTATCCATTTTTAAAATTTTGGAAGCCCCTCCCGAGAAATAATCCTGGCTACAGCCCTGAAAACTATTCTCTCAGTGTTGTTTGCAAAATAATTCCTATGTATCAGAGGCTTTCAAATAATGAATTACAGGAATGTGTATCTGGGAAAGATACATTTTACACGAAGGATGTTTTGGTTTTTAAAATTTTCTTTTTCACTTTCTCGATAATTCATTTTCCTTACATTCTCCCATATTTAAAAAGCTCCAACTTTCACAATTTTCAACCAATTAAAGTAATAATGTAGGAACCTGTTAAGAGATTGTAGATTAATATAATTATGGTAAAATTTTTATCTAAAGCCATTACTTTTAGAATGACAAAATTGGTTATTTTTAATTTATTTTGGAGTTATTTTGGATTTATAGAGAATACCAAAGTAAATTTTTTTTCTCAGATACTAATAAATATATTTTGAAAATAGAACATATAATTATTTAAACATGTATTATAAACAGTTCATTAAAATGTCTGTAAGATACATTGATTTATTTGCTAATTGGGCTAATTTAATGTAAATAGCTTGTCTCGAGAGAACAGAAGGCACAGAGCGACATCCGTGGCGCAGGCTCAAGCTCTCCGATCGCTCGACTCCGCTCGGATGTCTTCGTGTACGTTCGTGGCTCCGCATTTTGCTCTCCCGACACACTAATTACTTCCGACCGCCCGACACACACGCAGTAGCAAACGTGTTTACGCTCGCCTCTTACTCAAGCTGTATATTTAAAGTTCATTGAATAAACGCCATTCCAATTAAACGTTTGTCGTTTTATTCATATAACACCAGGCTTATGAATAATTCTGGAGGGGGAAAATCTGTGAAATCAATAATTTCAGTATTCATTTCTTTACTTACTGTTTTATATATACTATTATTATGTTATATTACTATTATTTATTATTATTTTTTTTAAATTTTAATTGTCCTCTAATTGTTTAAATTGTGCGTTGGATAAGTCTCTTAAGCAATTCACTTCGCAAAACATTCTTATTCTTCTAAACTGTTGTCTGTTGTTGAAATTCTGGAAGCATCTAGAATTGTTCTAATTTCATATTATTGGTCTTACCTTTTATTACACCATCAGAACTTGCAGAAACCAGATACTTCTGATTTGCACTTAAGCAGGTGACAGGTTGTTTGTGGCCTGTGTATATTTGAGCTGTGATTCCAGACCATATGTTCCAGCATCTAGAAATATATATCTGAAAGTTTTCAATTTACTCATATCTACAAACAATTTATAAAGTGAAGATGTTTTGTTGCTTACCGTACTGTTGAATCAGAACTGCCTGAAAATATTTGGTCTCCATTGGGATGGAAACATAGGCATGTTATTGTACCTGTGTGTCCCAGTAAATATGGACTGAGCTGAGCACCAGTTAAAAGTGAATAGAAGGATATTGCTAGTTTTGATGTTGCAATGGCCAGAAGATTTGTTTTCGGGCAGCAGGCCACTGCTCGCGAAGAAAGGTAGCTAAAAAGAAATTGAATACATTTTACCACGATCTTCAAACTTTGCTAAATGGTTGAACTATCCATATTTTTAGACATCACAGTTTTACATTCTAATTGGTTATATCAGAGGGGAAAATACTGGAATAGCTTATTCTGAATTCTTCATGCTTTCATTTTCAGTCTGAACATAATTTAAATTTGAACTTTCAGAACTGGCGAAGAAATGGCCGTAACTACTCTCTACGGATGCAAAAGATGGGTAACAGCCAGTGGCGTGCGGTGATAATTTTAGAAGGAGAAGCACTTTTGAAGTCCAAGGTATAAAAAAACGTAAAACAGATAAAGATGGCATGAATTTTCACAAAATGTGAATATTAAGGCCCGCAACAGACTACATCGAGGAATGCGTTGCGAGAAATGTGCGACGAGAAATGTGGAAAGCGGCCGGCGAGGATGCATGCACACACTAGAAATAGGTTATTCGATGTCTCAACATGCCTTTACTAATATGTGCCACATGCCGTGAGTGGTGGCAGCAGTTAGTTATGAGATCAGCTGCGATTTACATTTCTTGTTTTATTAAATGCTTTTGTGTAATTTTAACCCGTGAAATCCTTGTTTTGTTACTATAGTCGTAAACCATTTGTTTAACGAGTTCGAATTGCCTGAGAGAAATACACTACTGCATTGCATACAAATCATTATTTAATTTAAAAATCAGGAAATTGTGACTTATAAGGGAGAAGTACATCAGCAAATTTTCTTGAGCTACGTAATTTCTACCTTGCTCGGGTTTACTATATTTGTTGGTTGAATTATGAATAAATGGTGAATGATCAAATAATTCACGATAAAATTCACAATTAATAAATTCATTCATAAATACGTAATAAATACAAATTTAAAAAAAGTAATGAATTAATTCAATTCTGTCAAAATACCCCTTCAAGTTTCTTGCTTCAAATTTGTATTTATATATTGCTCATTACGAGCGGGTTTCATACAAATAAGAATATCTTCCATACAAGTTTTTCTTGATCATTCCAGTTTTAAGAGAAAATTCAAGAAAACAATAAAAAATTGGTAGTTCATCGCATTTTTTACTGCTAAATATTATAACCTCACTCAGTTCTATGCACTGTTTGGTGTTTTCCTGCGGCAACTATTGCCTAAATGTCATATAACAAGTGAAGGAGTAGAAATGTGTCCGAGAAAACTCACTCATCGACCAACTCGAGCGAGGAACTCTTGCGCCTCCGCAGAGGCGAATGAGAAAACTCAAGTGTATGGAGGTCCATAAGTGTCCCTTGATTCGATTTTCGCACGTTTCTCGTCGCACATTTCTGGAAACACATTCCTCGGTGTAGTCTGTTGCGGGCCCAACCCGGGAGAGGTCGCATCTTGCATATGAACATAACTGGTTACCCGGAAGAAAGCAGACCCTAGGGAAAATTTCGTTGCCTAAATGCCTTCTAACATTATAAACAAATATAATTAGGTATTTATGTGACTTAAAACTTAACCTTATTTATCGAGTACTTTGTTATTTAATATTATTAACACAAGTTTACAAAATCCATCAATGCATTAAAGCATATTTTTTCTTAAATAAAATGAAAAAATGTGCATAAACTTTAATAAATGGTGAATGTTGATTTATAAAAATTGATTGATAAAGTATGTTTCACAATCTTTACAAACAATGGATGTGATGTCCGTTCTACTGTTTTCTTACACTTTTCACATTCTCTGGATGCTCTGCGGTTTAAATTCCAACTTGTATTTCTTATTTTTGCTCTGAATGCAAATATTGTATTATTTTAGGTATCAGCTCTCGTGACAATCCTGGTAGAATTTATCTCATAATAGACCAACGGCGAATATGATCCAAACTTCCGTCTGCAATTCTTATGTGTGGTGATTCCTCGAAATATAAGTAATGTTTTTTCTCCTGTGAATTGATCGTGACTACTTCGAATGCATCACCGGAAACGGAGATTATCCCGGCGCAAGGGATCCGTGGGCGTTGCGCCGTGTCGATCGGCTCTGCTTGTCAACACGGGTTGACCCCACTTTCCTCGCTGTACTGCGCGGAATGAGTCTGCCAATACATACCCTTCCCGCAAGGAAGAACTGCAGAATGGTACGCAAAGAATTAGTTTCTTTTCTTTAACTTAATATAAATGGTCTCGGTATTATAAGATACCTGATACTTTCATTGTAATATAATGTAGTTAGCACGTACATCAAACCCTGGAAAATTTGGAAAAAACTCCAAAATAATAAATTCTTTCGAACTTGAAATTGCTACCAGTCGATCTCAACAGAACGCATTTGAATAACACAGGTCTGCGACCAAAAAACTGCATAGGATTTTTTTACATTTTCTTACAGATTTTGACCTCCCAAAATCATAAAAAATATTCAAATTATTATATCACATAAGGTTTTATGTATATTGCAGTATCTACGTTCATTATAATTATAATTATAGTAATAAACCCATATGATTTTTATTTGATAATGGAGAAAAACAACCTGAGCTGTTGGTAAGACTGGGAATGTTTTAACAGGTTGAGACAAGTCAAATGACTTATATCGCTTGAAACAAAGAAAAGCTCTCAGTAGACATACTGATATTGAAGTGAACAGTGCTGTTGTCTGTTAATCATGGCTACAAGGGGTTGTGTTATTTCTCCAAACAGTTTTTGTTATATCTGTGGTGAATTCACTATTAAAAGTCAACAGAGAAATATAAGTGATTTTATAAGGAAAGTTTATTTTGCCTACTTTAAATTAAAAGTTGGTGATCAAGATAAACCATGGGCCCCGCATAAGGTGTGTAGAAGATGCGAAGAAGATCTTCGTTTGTGGTTTAAGGGAAAGAAAAAATCATTTCGATTTGGAATTCCTATGATATGGCGTGAGCAGAAAAATCACACCTCTGACTGCTACTTCTGCTCAGTTGACGTAAAGGGATTCAATTCAAAAAACAAAAGAAACATAAGTTATCCTAATCTTGACTCAGCTATACGTCCAGTGCCCCATAGCTCCGAGATATCTATCCCGCAGCCACCTTCCAGTTTGGATGAATATCCTAGTGAGTTGGAGGACGAAGCTACTTTACCTCCTCCCGGTGAATCAAGCTCAGATTCATCTTTTGACGAAGATGGAAGGCCTCAACTATTTTCTCAAGGTGAGCTCAATGATTTAGTAAGAGATTTAGGTCTTTCAAAAGATGCAGCCGAACTGTTAGGTTCTAGATTAAAAAATAAAAACCTTTTATCACCTGGCACTTCTTTCTACTGGTACAGACACCGAGAAAAAGAATTCACCCAGTTTTTTTCAAAAGAAGGAAATTTAGTTTTCTGCAATAATGTGGAAGAACTCATACATTGCTTTGATATAAAGTATGACTCATCTGAATGGCGCCTATTCATTGACTCATCTAAGACTAGCCTTAAAGTAGTATTATTGCACAATGGAAATAAATTTGCCTCGATTCCGATTGGACATTCCGTGCATATGAAAGAAGATTATAACGATTTGGCCATTATCCTGGAAAAAATCAAGTATCAAGACCATCAATGGATGATTTGTGGGGACTTCAAAATACTGACAATGCTTTTGGGTCAGCAGGCAGGCTATACTAAATACCCATGCTTCTTATGCTTGTGGGATAGTAGAGCCAGAGAACAGCACTGGAAAAAAAGTGATTGGCCATCCCGAGAAACTTTAAAACCTGGAGAGAAAAATGTTATAAACACTACCTTGGTACCACCAGAAAAGGTTTTGTTGCCCCCTCTCCATATCAAATTGGGGTTGATGAAACAATTTGTAAAATCGCTGCAAAAGGATGGAGACTGTTTCAAATATTTATGTACAAAATTTCCGAAGCTGTCAGAAGCAAAGTTGAAAGAGGGAGTTTTCACCGGCCCCGACATAAGAAAACTTTTAACGGACCCTTCATTTGTGGAAACTATGAATGAGAAGGAAAAAGAAGCTTGGGTATCGTTCAAGGACGTAGTGCGAAAGTTTTTAGGAAATACCAGGAATCCTAACTATAAAACCATTGTGCAACGGATGTTAGCAGCATATGAAGCTCAAGGCTGCAAGATGAGCTTGAAGGTCCATTTTTTACACTCTCACATAGACTATTTTCCTGAAAACCTGGGAGCTTACAGTGAAGAGCAGGGGGAGCGATTTCACCAGGATGTGCGTGATATCGAGAGAAGGTACCAAGGGCGATGGGATGTCACTATGCTTGCTGACTACTGTTGGCTGCTTAAGCGAGAAACTGAAAATAAAAATCGGAAAAGGACTCGTCAAAGTATCAAGGAAAAGAAGAAGACGTTTCATAAAGAACATGAATAAGTACATGTATCAAAATAATGTTTCGTTTGCTTTAAAAAAAATACTTATTGTTTGAAAATTTTGAATAAAGGAGTGCTTTAACCAATATTTTGTGTTGGAATTTGCAAAAAATCCTTATGTGATAGAAAAAATGGCCATAACTTTTGAAATCAGCGCACTTTAAAACATATAATTCAGTAAAAATATCTAATGCAGCTAACAAAAAATTTTTTTTCGCAGACCTGTGTAATCATTCTCGCGCACTCACGAACCGACCCGACTTTTCACGAGACATGACGAAGTCAAATGCCTGCACTCTCCAAGAAGCTTCGCTGACATCACGAGACGAATTTACACACCGTTCTTTTTTTATTTAGTATTCTGCTTGTTCGGCATTACTGCCTTCCAAGGAAGTGTATTCATACATTCTTCATTATTTATTTATTAGTTTAAATTTATCCAAATATATCGACATGTATAAAAGTAGATTAAAACTCTACTGATTAATACACTGATGCTGCTTAAATATTTTAAATTGTTAGAATCGCGCGCTATAAAATTGCGTGGGAAGATGACTAAAAACAGAAATGCAAAAATACTAGATGAAGGTATAAGCTGGTGTCACTACATTGTCTATAGCGTGAAGTATTTTGCTTTACGTCATTTCGTTTTTATCAGTGTTACTCGTATTTTGAAAGCTATTGAAATGAAACGATCTAAAACCCCATTGAGTCAATTAAGCATCACTTCTTTTTTTAAGAAATATAAAGTTAACTTAGATTCTAATGGTAAGTAGAGGCTACGTCTTTAGTTTTTGCATTGAAAGCTTTTCCTGTTTGATTTGCCAATTTTGAAAATAGAAAATAATGTTTGCATATAAAATTTCACATTTTTATTCAAGTAACATTATGTTGAGATAAGAAAATTCTGATATTGAAATATTTGTGCGATGTGATGAGCTTGATATGTTCAAGTGTGCTGGGAAAGGATACGATATGATGGCGCAGCGACGATGGTAGGTCACATTGGTGGTGTCCAGTCTAGAATCAAGCAACAGTACTAGAATGCAAAATACGTTCATTGTGCAAGCCATCGCTTAAACCTTATGTTATTTAATACAATGTCAATTTTTACGATTAAGAATTGTCTGGGAACGGTCAACGAAGTAGTGAATCTCTTTCGAAATCAGCCATTTGCAAATAAAATTCTTCAGAATGTGATTTCTACATATTGTGGTGGCATGTAGCAGCGCCTTAAGAAATCCATAACAAAAGCTTGTTTTTTTGTACTCTCTGGCACGCGCACGTGCGCCCAACCGCGCTCCACCCCGCCCGCCTCTTTGCTGCAGTGGTCCCATCCTTCTGACGCCCCCTCGTCTGCTTTGGGAGAAATTTACAACCACTCGCAGTCAAAGACCGCGACGGGCCTTTTTTCGCCGTGAATACACCCTTTGTGTTCCGCCCCCGCCCTCCTCTAGGGGAGTCTCCGCGCCAGCGCGTTCCTCGCCGCCACGCCTGTCGCGCTAATTCAAGTAAGTTCCAACCCTTTGCCATGCAATAATTGCTCCCAGGAGATGTCACCCTCCGATGGATGCAGCTGCGTTTCGGTAGACAGAGATAGCCAGAGAGAGAGGAACCTTAGAAAATTTACCAAGAAATCACGAACCACGATTCGTCAAATTATTTCTGCGGCGCAGTAAGGTCCGACCAATGACAATTTTCCCAAAGTAGGTCAGCGAGCCCATGACGAACTTAGGAGGGGGAGATCCGAAGAGGAACGTATTCCCAAAATCTTGTAGTGAAAAGAAAACACTGGTGAAGTAGTCGCGAGCGCGTAAACACGAGAGCAGCGGCCGTGGGAGAAAACACTTGTGAAGTAGGCGCGAGAGGAGACACTTAAGAGTTAGTTGCGAGAGAGCGCTTCATGCCTGGTCGTGGAAGCCGTGAACCAGTTTTTTGTTCGGGTATTCGATGTAATAGTAACTCCTTGCCTAATTCGAGCGTACGAGCCGCGAATACCATGATCCAGCTTCCGGTCCGCGCCCGCAATCAAATGCTCACGTATCGCGCGTCCGAGTAGTGGTGAGGAGCGACTCCCGACGCGTAACAGCGCCTTGGTGGCGAGGTGGAGAGGAGACCTTCGCGACCTTGTGGTACCCAGCGGCCGCAGGGAAGCGTCAGCCCCCCGTTCAACATTGAAGCTCATCGCAGGCCAACGCTCGTCGAAGACACCGAGGCCATCGACCGCGTCGTGCCCACCCCGGCACGCGCCTGCACAATAGATAAAACTCCTACCGCACGCCCGCGCTTTGGGGCGTCCCTCCTCGAAACGAGGTGGAGAATAATACCGACAATTCTCGGGTGTTTTGTTTTTCTCTCCTTTTTTGTTAGAGTTAAGCTGTGCCGCGCAATGGCGTTTTTATTTTATTGCAACATAGTTGTCTTTAATTAATTTTTTCTCTTATCTTACTTACCGAGCTCACTAGGTAGGGTGCAATCCCACCTCATGGGATTTTTTATGTAACTTCCCTGACCGTAGGTCGGGAATAAATGTCTAATTTTTGTTTTATTGCCCAATTACGGCTAATTATTTTCAAAGTAGTTTGTTGCCCCTGCACCTCACTTCCCCCCACCACGCGAGGAGCCGCGATCATGCTCTCCCGAACCGGCTGCCGTTGCAATATGCGCCAGAGAGTAAGAAAAGAAGACTTCTCCGTCTTTGCGAAACCAGATTCATCGAAAGACATGACAGAAAGACATGAAAAATGCATTCGTCGAACTCTTCGACTGTATTTGCATTAGTTTGGCAGACATTCCTAAGGAAACGCGGACAATTTCTTCAACGGCCTCAACCTTACTGGCAGCTATAGAAAAAAGTGAATTTCTGGTTAGTCTTCTCGTTTGTGAGAAACTTTTTAGTCTCACTTTACCACTGTCTGTGCTTCAAGAAAAATCTCTCAATCTAATATCAGCCCTACAACATGCGAAAGGGGTTCTCGGGACTTTAAGAAATCACCGTAAAAACGCAGACAAAATCTTTAAAGAAATTTTCCACTCTGCATCTCAGCTTTCAGATGAAATGTTTAAAACAGACATGAAACTGCCACGACTTACAACGAAGCAGACAAAGCGCTCAATTTCACAAGTTGATTCGGTTGAGAGTTTTTACAGAGTGACAGTCTTCATCCCTTGTCTTGATAGATTGATTCAAAATTTAACAGACAGATTTATTTCAAATGAAGATATTCTTCCAAGTTTCCAGGTTGTTCTTACAGGCTTCGCTTTCATCCATGAAATGAACAAGTTGGAAAATTTAGCTCCGTACTTTGATAACAGAGCATACCCTTTACAGTAAAAGGTGAGTATGAACAATGGTGTAAAAAAGTTTCCACCATACATGCTAACCTCGAGGTGCTGAAAGAGAACTGCGATCCAGTTTATTTACGCAATATTAGATACTTACTATCTGAACTACTTTGCCAATAACCACTGCTAGTGTGGAGAGGTCATTTGTGACAATGAAGAGAGTAAAAAATGTCATTTTATACGTAGTAGAAGTAATTTTATACGTAGTGCAATGCGTGATGACAGACTCAGTGCACTAGCCATGATTTCAATTCATAGGGAAATTACTGTGGACCCAAAGTGATTCACATTGTGGCTGGAAAGAAGATCAGAAAATTGCTTTGTACTTGACGCCTCCTGTAGTTTGGATTATTGGAACAGAAAATAATAAATTAAATATTGTGTTTACGCTTTCGCAATAATGCTATGTGCAAATAATGTTTAAATATGTTTAAAGTCATGTTGGTGTTTCATTTTTTAAGAACATCTCTTTTAAACAAACTCGATAAAGATATTATAATAAATCTCGTACCCATTTTTTAAATTTTGGAAGCCCCTCCCGAGAAATAATCCTGGCTACGGCCGTGCTCAGAATCTGAGTTGAGTGAACAGTTTTGCTTTGGCCATAAGCAACGAATATTTCCAATATATAAAGGATTTTTTTCTGTGCTTTACTTAGGGGAATGACCCATTCCCTTCATTGCATGGAATGCACGCCACCGGTAACAGCATCTAGGGAAAAATGGAGAATTAACGCAGAAGAAATGCAATTCCTGAGGTATGTGAAGGGCTGCACATTAATGGAACACATCAGAAATGGGGTTAGAAGCATTGGGAATTACCAGCATACAAGAAAACATAAATACACATATAGAAAAAACTGGATAGACCATTTACAAAGAATGAACAATGAGATTTTACCCAAGTAAGCCTTTTACTATCTCCCAAAAGGAAAATGTAAGTAAGAAATCCAAAGAAGATATGGCTGCTCTAGGCAACTTTACCAGAACATGCTAAATTAGCCCCATCCATGCTAATGTCGATGATGACTTGCAGAACTTCTGGTGATGTCTGATGAAAGATGTTAGATCACTAATGAATATTGTTTGTAGACAAAGTAATGTAAGCTAGCGTGATTCTATTACATAATATTTCATCACTTATATTTTGATTTAGCATTTAGTTTTATTATATCTAAACATGTACAACATATTGATTTTTCAGATAATTTCTTTATGAAATTTTTTGTATTATATCATAATTGAATAAATTTCCTCAAATGCCTGCAATAATGTACCTATGTGTATATTTAAAGACATTTATTTTGAGTTTTTCCAAAACATTTGTAGAGTATTTCATGAATGTGATAATTTTTTTCCATGTTTGTCTATAAATGATTTTGCTTCCTTCTTCAAGAAAACAAAACAATTTGATTTCAAACAAACCCTATAATCTCACATGTGTTTTCTAACAAATTATTAAGTGACACTTAAATGAGGATATCCATTGTTAAAAACTAAAGGTTTGGAGAATTTTTTACTAACATTAGAAATTTCAAGAATTAGTTATTGAGTATGATATATAATTGAGATATAATTGAGTATGTTAATAAATATAACCAATATTTGAAATTTCGAATGTTAACAAAAAAAACGTGCAAGTTTTTATAACAAAATAATGGAGACTTACTCATGACAAACGTCAACAATACAGAATTGGTCATTGTATGTGTGGCTATGTTGACCTTGTTCTTTATCAAGAAGTTTGATAATAGTTTGTGTTCGAGGTTTTATTTTAATCTCTCCTTGGCTCTGATGACGAAGTTTTAAAGCTGACTTGGCTGTCTTAACTGACTTCATAAGTTGAGAATGTTTGCTTGCTGATCTTAATGTAGATTTACCTTGACTAAAACGGTAGAATCTATTCTGGAAGAGGAAACAATGATTTAGTTCACTTTTGAAATGGCACATGGTATCTAAACTTGTGTCACTAATAGTTAAATAATTTTGATAAGGCCTTGATGCGATTTTTGCCAGGAAAGGTTTGTTCTCAATACTGTTGATAATTAAAAGTGATGTTCTACAAGAAATCAACCTAAAATATATGTAGAAGAGTTTGCATTACAAAAACCAGGCTTCAAAAATCTTATGAAAAAGAAGGATACATATTTTTATTTAGTAAATTAATAATTATTCAATTAAATAATTCTTGGAACTAATGTTGGATTCTTGGAATAATGTAATGAAACATTATAATAATAATAGTTCTTGGAACAATGTAATGAAACTTTGTATACTAATGATATCTGCTTTATTTTTTATTTTTTGTAAAAAAATAATATTTCTTAAGAACTATTTTCGTCTCCATGTTCCTGAAGTACAAAAACCCGAAGGGCCAAAAAAGTGAAAACAGCACTGCTTCGCAATTAAATATTTGATATTTTACTCATTTGGTCTTTGTTTTAATGATTCATATTTTTTTATCATCTATTCACTTATCATCAATTTAAATTTTCATTATTGCAATTTTAATTTCTGCATTACCTACAAAATTTATACAATGTGTACATTAGTTTACCTTCAAGAATCATTAATGTTTAAAATACATAAACGTTCTATAGGACAGGATTTGCGAGTTTGAGGTCCTCTAGCTTTAATGCCATTGATTTTGGCCTTTTTTATACAACCTGGAAATCTGGAAAAAATTTAAAACAATGAAACTCATATTCATAGTGTGTCACTATTAGCTGTCGTCAACACCTCTTACATTAGGAGTCATTCGTGCCGTCCATAAATTATGTAATGCTAAAGAGGGGGGGTTGAGGCAGGTGGACGTAGAGGTAAGGGGTGTTAGCTCAGTGCCATGAAAAGGTGATTTTGAATTTATCAAATTCCATTAGCTGAAATAATTCCTTTTCTTCAGTAACATACTAAAACACGTGGACAAATTAAATAAAAAAATACAATTAACTTTAATTATGATTATCACTATTTTTTACTTTCTCGCGCTTAAGAAGGAACGTCTTATATTATAAGGGTTATGTAAAGCTACGCGAAAAACGGCGAATTTTCGGCAGAAAAAAACTTATTTATTTTATTTTAATTTATTTTATACAGCTATGAAACTTCTTAGTCTTAAGCGATCAAAATCTATTTTACAATTTTACATAATAAAATTTACATTTTTGTTTACAATGCAATTTTTTAGTAATTTGGCGACAAATATAATCGACCGCTCTCAATTTACTGCACTTCCCGAACATAAAATGCGTGTTGCGAAATAGTTGGATGCTACGTAAGTAGAATTTGTAAATTATTTCATATTTCTTTGTTTGTTCGAGCTTTTGTTATAAGTTTTAAAAATAATATTTTAAAAATTATTTTTCTAAACATTGTAAATCGCGTGCTTTAATTGAGTTAAATGTGAAATGGAATAGATGATTTCGCTTTGCTTAATAAAATGTGAGAATAAAAAGTAATGAATGTAAGAAACCATGTAATTTTCATATATATATATGGTTTCTTACATTCATTACCTTTTATTCTCACATTTTATATTATATATATATATATATATATATATATATATAAATTATATTAAATTTAATTTTTTATTCATTTGGTCAAAAACTGTATATGACATGTGGGGAAAGAGATTATCTGCGCACATTTTCTTGAGGTCCAGAATTTAAGAAAAGCAACATTTGAAAAACTAGAAACAAGAATTTAGAAAATAATTATTATTTTAGAAAAATAAAAATTTGAAAAATGTTTGTTCCCGAGTTATAGAAAATAAATTTCAACGGTAAATGAACTGATTTGATTTTTCTGCATTGCATTGCTACTCCTACCATTACAAGCAAAATGAGTTCTCAACAAAACGTGCGCACAGTGAAGCTACATTTACGTCCAGAAGCAAAACAAGGGGCCACCTCAGCATTTGCTCAATGGATCAGGGAAACTGGACAAAAAGCTGATCGAGATGGGGGTCATTGACCCGGAAGCTAAAGTACATTACTTGTTACAGGCGTATTAAATATTTTTTTAAATGTATACAATGCAAACGTAAACTAATTCATTATATATATCTTTGTTTTGTTACAATAAACATTATTTTTCTTTTTCACGATCAGTATAGTCTCTAATTGTATAGAAACAGTTTTGCAGCAGAAAAGATTTCACTTTTAACTTAAATTTGTGTACCGACTTTAATTGTTTAATGTCATCTGGCAATGCGTTGTAAAGTAACGTACATGTATTATATGTTGATTTCTTGTACTGAGCTGTTGATACTGACACTTGATGCACGTGATTTCCATCCGTTAGTTATACATCCGTTAACTCACATTTTCAATGCTTCTTAAAGGAATATTAAAGGAATATGCTTACGTAAAGGAATATTTCCAGTTATTTTCAAAATAGCAAAAATTAAGCCACTTTTTAAAAAAGGGAACAAAATGAAATTCACAATTACCGGCCAATTTCTCTTTTGTCAGCTTTCTCAAAAATATTAGAGAGGCTTTTCTACTCACGAATGGAAAGTTTTCTCAAGGAAAAAAAAAGCGTTTTCAGACTCACAACACAGTTTTAGAAATTCAAAATCTACGAAAACTGCCATTTTCCTTATATTTTTTTCTTTTATATTTCCCTTCATATTTTCCTTATATTCTTCGTTTATATTTTCTTTTTTCTTGTATCTTAAACTATTATATTTGGACGGTGTTATGCACAACCGGCTATGCAACATCATACAATTTTTGAGATAATCATGTTCAAAGGTTTTATTACATTTTCAGCTCTAAAAACTGTAATTTAATTAATTAATTCATTGAAGGGCCAAACTACACAAACATGAGTGGAGTATCTGGCGCTTACCTGCATAATGTGGAATTAAGAACAGCATATTTGAAGATCTAGGTTTATAACCGATTGTTGAGAAACATAAAATCCCTGAAGTGGCTTATGGCGTTTACATTTTTCATTATAAGGCTATTTTTACAGATTTGGCGCCAAAAGTTTGCGTACACATAGTCCAACGCAACTAATGGCGTCCATATCTATTTTTTAAATTTTTTTTTAAAATGGCGCTTAGCCGGTTGATGCATAACTTCGTCCATTTTTTCTATTTTCATTTTGTTGCTAGCGGTATCAACAATGCTAGTTGACAAAAGGTGTATTCCATATGAATTAGCGGTCATTGTTGCTACTTGCGTATAACCCATTGTTGTAATGCTGCCCTGATAACAGAAGACCATTGTTAATATGAAAAGAAAAATGCAGACAGTAACGCCATCTCTGTACGTTTCTTAAGGCCGATATACACGGTACAGTTTTTGTGTAGATTATTCGTGTACTCCAGACTTTACGCTTTCTGCATGAAAAAATTATGAACATGTTCGTAATGTTTTGTGTAGAAAGCATACAGTTTGACTCCAGCGCCTCTAGCGGCAGAATCATTCTCTAATGGTAATCGGCCATGTCGATTTTGTATTATAGTTAGGTGTGTCAAGGTGCGATTGTATGAAGTGATATATTGTGATATACTACCTCTTTCCTTATCCCTGCCTTCCAATTTTTATTCTCTACGCTCCTCATGGTTAATTAATACTAAATCAAGATCACAGCCACAACGCACGCACAGAAATACCATCACTGGAAGTACTGGGACGGCGCAATTCTGTTGTTTCCTGGTAGCCCCCCTAGCGGCGGCTTGTGGCGATTAATGCAGATAGCGTAAAGTCTGGTATAGACCGTGTATGCTCTACTTTTTGGCTTTCATACGTTGTTTGAGATCTTCACGTTTCTCTACAGAAACTGTACGAGAATCTGCACGAAAACTGTTCCGTGTATATCGGCCTTTAGAACTTTTTGAACTAAGAACAGGTTGGGTTCGCGGTGGAAATATATATTTCCACGATGGTTGGGTTGATCTGTGGAGTCAGTGCATTTTTGGTCTAGCTTTGTTACGGACATTTATGAATACTTTTACTTTGTATATTCAAGATGAGCACTAAAATAAAGTGTATACAAAGAAATTAATAGAAAGAAAAAAATGAAATCGTGTTTTCAAAAATCTTGTTTGAGTGTTTCTGAAAATGGGTATTTTTTGGCTTATATTCACAGAAAAGTTTTGGGTTTTCGAGTAACTTTATAAGATATCGTTTGCACCCACTAATGCAATAATGTACACAAATCACAGGTAAATAATAATGACATTTAGTACTAGCATTTAACACTATCCGTAAACAAAACTAAAAGAAGTTGGAACAGTTTTTGAGAGAAAACTTTGTTTTAAAAATTTTTTTATACTGTCCATATTTCACTCATAGATACTCATTGAAACTATTAATACTTTCAAAACAATGAGTATGACATTAATCAAATAACTAATTATGAAGAAGTTTTGTTATTATGGATTATGAAGATATTTTTTAGTTTTAATAAGACACTGACAAAATGAAAACTTTTAATTTTTGAAAATTCAGAGTTAATAGTGAAAATTGAACCGATGCCATCAAATTCTTAATTTTGATGGAGGGGTCAAAACATTATTTTTAAATTTTGCAAATTTGGAGATTTCAATGAAAATTGGTCTGATGCCAATTTTGTATGAATGCTTTGCTCAATTTGAGCAATTTTTTAGAAAATTTTGGAAATGTAATGATTCCATTCAAAGAGTCTCCAAAATTTTAATGATCCAATGCAAATTCGAGGACCAACAAAATCAGCCTAAGTAATTAGAAAATATACATTCTGATGAAAATAATTTGCAGTTCAGGTGCTAGAGTTGTCTACAATTTAACAGACAAAATAATTGTACAATTGTTACCAATTAAATTGTTCCTATAAAACCTAAGTGTTTATACAGAATTTACATCTAAACCATAAATGGTATTATCTGTTTTATCTATGACAATAATGAAATAATTTTCTATAAGAAGAAGCTATTTTGTCTCGTAGATTACATTGAGATCTAACAATTTACTACTTCCACTTATTTTCTAAACAAAACACAGTTGAAAATGTAAGAATTTTTCTGACAAAAATTCGTTTTTTTCCCTCAGCATTACAATATACTGTGTATGCAGTAGTGAGAAAGTAAAAATATTACTAACAGTAACTGAAAAAAGTTAATAAAGGTTAAAAAAAAATGTTATGGATTGGAACTTTAATGTTAAGTATAATAATTTTTTAGCACGTATTCAATTAAATAGATTCAATTACATCATTTACCTATAAAACTGACTTAAGTTTTAGTGTGGTCGAACAGCTACTCATTGCTTTATATACCTGAATTAATGCTTCAGTCTTTAGAACTTGTTTTTCCAATTGATTTTGTGTATTTTGCTCTTTCTGCATTGCGTCCACAGTAGCAGACCAAAAAGTATTGAGTTTTTTTATTTCCCTTTGTGTGTCTACTGGCAACAATCTTGCAAAACATCTTGTGGTCCAAAAGGGCAAATTCTGTAACTAGAGATGTACGTAAAAAATAATTTTAAAACAGTAGTTTGAAACATAGACAAGATATTGTAAAATATAGATGATGAAAATGAACTACAGAATTTAATAATTTTTATATGATAATGTATCTTACTCATGAGATAAGATATTTATTTTACCTACACAATCAACTTCAATATTGACAGATTTTCCATTGTCTTTGTATTTGGCATAAGGTTTCCATGCATCAATCTCTTTTTGAACAGGGTTCATTTCATCTGACCATGCTTTTTTAGCTTCTTGAACTTGAGGTGAATGTAATATTTTTATACTGGTGGCTAAAAAAATTAATTTTTAGTATATATTCAAGGAAAGAATGTGATAAAGTGTTTTTAGATATAAGTGAAATATGTATTACTTTCTTCTTTATCATCTGCAATTTCATGTAAAACTTCTTTGGCTGATTCATTGTGATCTTTGTTCTCTGTATCTGTGATTTCTTCCTTTTTATTACTTTCGACTCCAGTTTCATCTTTTGATTTTTTGTGTTTTATCTTTGATTTCCTTTCACCATGAGACCCTGCCACTAACAATGATGTTAACAATGATGTTAATTCCGGTGAAACAACAAAATTAATTATATTCATGTTTTAGAGGAACATAAATTGAATTTTAACTTTTAGAATTAATTCGTCTCATAAGCTACATACACGTTGCTCTGGGTAAGCTAGTTAACACTTGCTCTAGCAATTCATTAGCAGCCTTGGAAGTGGATAGTTTTGTTTCTAATTCTTTAAGGGCTCTTCGAGCTATAGCTATTCCTCCAATTCTCACAATTCCTAGAAATAAAATGTAAATGAAATAAATTAAAATTAATTATATTAAATGAATCAAAAATACTCTAAATGATGAATTTTAAATAGACCGAATTTTTTGATAAATTTTAATTGAAGTTTTAATATATTTAGATCAGTTATAAAATATTGAATGATGAAATGGAAAGCTATGGTATAACTAGGTTCTTGAAGACTCCTGTGCAGAAGGTTCTTATGGAGCCCATAAATGTGATTTACAAACAAATTTAAAGAGTTTTACATCTAATTTATAGAAAAAAAAGCATTAACTTATATTATAAATTAGAATTAGCCAGCAAAGAAATCATTCTCCTGTGGTTTGGATGAATTTCATGATTGTTTATTAAAAACTTGTGCACGCACCTTCATACACCCATTAACTCACATTTTCAACGCCTTTTTATGCACTGGAATATTTCCAGATATTTAAAAAATGCAAAACTTAAGACACTTTTTAAAAAATGAAACAAAAATTAACTTTAAAATTATTGCCCGATTTCTCTTTTGTCAGTTTTATCAAACATATTAGAGAGGTTTTTCTATATGTGAATGGAAACTTTTATCACAAAAAACGATGCATTTTCAGACTTAATACAGTTCTAGAAAATCAAAATATACGGAAAATGTCATTTTTTTTCTTTTCTTGTTGCTTCAATGATGGACCAAAATGAAGCCCCTATTGGAATATTTCTAGATCTTTCGAAAGTTGTTGATGTTATTGACCATAACATTTTCCTCTCATAATTACTTTCATATGGAATTCGTGATGTTGCCCTAGATTGGATAATCTCGTACTACCTTAAACATCGATCTCAAAGATTAAAAATATCGAACTGGCACAAAAGAACATTATTTACTTATTTTTCCAATTCTTTGCTACTTGAACATGGGGCCCCGCAAGGTTCGATCTGAGGTCCTGTCCTCTTTCTGTTGTTGGTAAACGATATGCGCTCGTTCATTAAAAATGGGAGAAGTTCAGTCCGCTGATAACCCGAATGTTCTTTGAAAAATGAGGAAAAAAGAAGAAGTACGATTTCAGAAGTTTCAATTTTTTTCGTAAAAACAAATTAATAGTTAACGAAGGAAAAACTGTTTCAATGCATTCTTGAATTTCTAATCGGCAATCGCATGCTCCATTGGAAATGAACAATATGCAATTATCTGATGTGAAGATAACAACATTTCTGGGTCTCTTAATTCTAACTTCAAAAGGAATATCCTTATAACAGAATTAAACGCTAAATTAACTTCATTAGGTTACACATTCAGAATTCTTTTAAATTCTGTCAGTCGGCTTCGTGTAAAGTACCCTCCGAAATTAAAATATCGGTTTCAAATTCAAGGAGCCACGACATAAGCCAGATCGATCGGGGAATACCAAGTTTAGAGAAAATCGGCTGAACGGTTTAGCCATTGGCGTTGTTCACAGACAGACAGCCGTCAATCGCCGTCAATTTGCCGTCAACCGATTTTTCGGTGTCATGAAGACATAAAACGTGGATTCTCGCTGCACCTCGTGTTTTTTCTACATTTAGCAACTGGATTTCTCCACTTTTTCGTTACCAGGGCCCTGTAATAAGAGTTTTTCTGCCGAAAATTCCTCATTTTTTGGCGCAGCATTACGTAACTTTCTCTTCTTAAGAAGTTCCTTCTTAAGTGCGATAAAGTAAAAATACTTAATATACCCGTAACAAGTAATGCATTACAGATTCCGAGCCAATGACTCCCATCTCGATCAGGTTTTCTGGTCCCTTGTGCAAATGCTGAGACGGCCCTTTGTTTTGCTACTGGACATATATATTGTAAATGTAGCTTCACTATGCGCTCATTTTGTTGAGCTCACCTTTTTCTAGTAGTGGTAGGAATAGAACAGAGGGGGATTACTATTTTCTTTGTTTCACAAAAAAATTAAAATCCGTAATTCGTTTACTTATGTGAATAAGATTTCTATAACTCGGGAGCGATAATGTATAATTTTTCAAATGTTGCAAACCCCGCGCTTTTATTCATCTTTCAACTACTTAAGGTAACGACGGGTAACATTGCCATGGGTGAAACATTGCCATAACTACAAAAAAATTAAGTAGCACAGTATGTACCGTAAATTTATTTGCTGGCTGAGTTCTCGTAGTTCGCTCCTTCAGAAACATTGTATACAATCGTCTGTTGCATTGAGTTACAGTTGTAACCTGAAGCCCGATATACACGGTACAGTTTTTGCGCAGATTCTCATACAGTTTCTGTACAGAAACTTCAAGATCCTAAACTAGAAGTATAAAAGACAAAAGTCGCGCATAGACGGTCTGCACGTTTTCTGCATGAACCGCCACAAGACGCTGCTAGGGGGTCTACGGGGTAACAACTGAATAGCGCCATCTCAGTACTTGAAGTGGCGGTATTTCTGTGGGTGCGTTTGGCTGTGTGATCTTTATTAAGTATTAATCGAACATTTGGAGCATAGAGAAGAAAATAGGAAGATAGGAATTGGGTAAAAGGAAGTTTATCTCAATATATCACTTCATACAATCGAACCTTGACACACCTAACCACAAAATCGACATGGCCGATTACCGTTACTGAACGATTCTGCCGCTAGAGGCGCTGTATGTTTTCTATACTTTATTTATTTATACTTTATATGGTCAAAAAACAGTAAAAACTATATACGACGTGTGGGGAAAGAGATTATCTGCGCACATTTTCTTGAAGCCCAGAATTTAAAAAAAAGGAGGCTACATTTGAAAAACTAGAAACAAGAATTTAGAAAATAATTATTATTTTAGAAAAATAAAAATTTGAAAAACGTTTGTTTCCGAGTTATAGAAAATCAATTTCAACAGTGAATGAACTGATTTGATTTTGCTGCATTGCTAACAAAATAGTAATGAACATCAATTCTACACCTATCATTACAAGTAAAAGGAGTTCTCAACAAAACGTGCGCACAGTGAAGCTACATTTACGTCCAGAGGCAAAACAAGGGGCCATCTCAGCATTTGCTCAATGGATCAGGGAAACTGGACAAAAACCTGATCGAGATGGGAGTCATTGACCCGGAAGCTGAAGTATATTACTTGTTACAGGCGTATTAAATATTTTTTTAAAATCTATACAATACAAACGTAAACTAATTCATTATATATCATTGTTTTGTTAAAACAAACATTTTTCTTTTTGACGATCAGTATAGTCTCTAATGTATAGAAACAGTTTTGCAGTAGAAAAGATTTTACTTTTAACTTACATTTGTGTACCGACTTTAATTGTTTAATGTCATCTGGCAATGCGTTGTAAAGTAACGTACATGTATTGTATGTTGATTTCTTGTATTGAGCTGTTGAGACTGACACTTGATGCATGTGATTTCTACGGCGTGTGTTGTAATTATAAATATCAATATTGCATGAAAATAAGTTCCTTCCGTTAAGTAGGTAATTTTTCACAAATATTACAGATTCGTAAATAAATAGACAAGGCAATGGTAAGATTCCCAGCTCAATGAAAAGAGGCTTGCAGGAATCACGTGGAAGGCATTTTTTCATTATTCGAATAATTTTCTTTTGCAATCTGAAGGTCTGAATACTACAGGATGAGTTTCCCCAGAATATTATGCCATATCTCAGGCGGGAATGTACATTTGCAAAATAAACGCAACGAGCTGCAGGAAGACTGACAGAATTTGAAAGAATTCTGAATGCGTAACATAATGACCTTAATTTAGGGTTTAATTCTTTTATATGTACATTCCATTTGAGGTTTGATTGAATTGAGAGACCTAAAAATTTTGTTACCTCAACATCAGCTAAATGCATATTGTTCATTTTCTGTGGAACCTGCGATTGCCCATTTGAAATGCAAAAATGCATTGAAACAGTTTTTCTTTCGTTAACAATTAATTTGTTATTATTAAACCAATTTGAAACTTCTGAAATTGTACTATTTACTGCTTCTTTTTTGCAAAGAACATTCGTGTCATCAGCAAACAGAACCGTTCTTCCATTTTTAATAGACGAGGGCATATCGTTTACATATAACAGAAAGAGAATAGGACCTAAGATCGAACCTTGCGGGAGTCCATGCTCAATTGGCAAAGAATTGGAAATATAAGTATGTAATGTCCTTTCCTGCCAGTATGGTATTTCTACCTTTGAGTCCGATGTTTAAGGTACGAATTTATCCAATCTAGGACAATACCACGAATTCCATACGAAGGTAATTTTGAGAGCAAGATCTTATGGTCAATAACGTCAAAAGCTTTCGAGAGATCTAAGAATATTCCAGTAGGTACTTCATTTTGGTCTATTGATGAAGCAACATCTTTGAGAAAAGAAAAACTGGCAGTTTCCGTAGATTTTGATTTTCTAAAACCGTGTTGTGAGTCTGAAAACGCTTTGTTTTTCGTGAGAAAAGTTTCCATTCGTAAGTAGAAAAGCCTTTGTAATATTTTTGAGAGAACTGACAAAAGAGAAATTGGCCGGTAATTTTGAATATCATTTTTGTTCCCTTTTTTAAAAAGTGGCTTAATTTTTGCTGTTTTGAAAATATCTGGAAATATTCCTGTACATAAAGAAGCATTGAAAATGTGAGTTAACGGATGTATAAAGGCAGGTGCACAAGTTTTTAATAAACAATCCGGAAATTCATCTAAAGCAGATGAATATTTATTTTTTAGTTTACTGACTATTCTCTACAAGGTATCGAGATGATGTGGTTGTATTTTTTACGATATCCCACATTGCTTTAGTTTTGTTATTAGCGCTCAAAATGTCCTGACAATTTTTCATTATTTTTGCCTGAACTATTATTTTTCTTAAAATCCTTTTGTATTCTCAAAAGTATATATGGAAACCGGGTGATACGTTATGATGTTTAGAAATAAAGTAAAGCGTACGTTTGTTTTTACACGATGTTCTAATTCCTTGTGTGATCCAAGTATTACTTTTGCTTGAAATGTTTAATTTTCTCTTTTTAAGAGGAAAGTCGTCATCAGTTAACTATTGTAGGGATATATGAGCCATTCCACGTCCAATCGCACAAAAAAGACTAAAATTTGACCTTTATATTTTTATTTATTTTCTAATTTTTTCTATTTATTATACGGATCAAATAACTGAACACGTGTATTTTTATTTTTTTCTAACTTTATTATTTTCGGAAATATTGTATAATGAAATTTGCTGAAAATGACGCGCATCACTAACTTAAAAATATCATACATTTGAATACACCAATTATAGAAATTCCGTTCAAATTCCATTCGAAACTTAAAAACATGTTTAATTTTTAAGACTTTGAAAAATATTTAATTTTTTGAATTTTCAATTTTTTTAAAAAAACTGAAAGTTTGAAAATTGAATATTTTTGTAAACTCGATGAGCTAAAGATTTTTAAAAAATATTTATAAACGTATCGATAATAAGTCCAGAAAAAATCAAAGTGAGATCTTAGTAACTTTAAAAAATATTAATATTTTACGAACCAGTGTGTAATAAATTGCTGCAATAGACACGTTTTTTGCGTTACTGATCGTCGGTTTCTGTGGATGAAGCAGTACTTCTTGAGGTGGTGTAACTTCATGATTGTATTTATAAATAATAATATTTATGTGTATTAATATACATATAAATAATATTAATATATTTATAAATAATTTTTAAATTTAGAAATAATTAAATGACGGATTCTTGATTCAGGTTCATTTTGAAATTTTCTGGTTCTTCACAACTCACTTTAAATACAAGTACTCGCGTACCATAGAATTCCTGAACTTTCATCACAATGCACAGTTTTAATGCCCTACTGAATTTACTTCAGTTCTGCACAAAAGTCCATTTTCTTCAGCCAACGTTTTAGATACTTTAATCATGAGTTCGGTTGCTGTAAAAAGTCGTTTAATTTTATTGTATGTCCAACTTTCAAAAATTGTCAAAATTTAAATTTTCAACGTCACGTCATCTGTTGAGTGAAAGTAATCGATAAGTTACTAAATAGTATCTTTGTCTGATTTTTCGATGGACGTCGAAGGATCTTCAATGTGAAAACATTTATCTGTGTTGGCACTTTGTACTTCTAAACTTTGTAAAATTTCTCATGGGGATGCCATTTTGTTCCAATTTTCTTTTCGTGGCGGGGGTTTCTCATATTGCAATTAAACTCATGTTTATCTTCTTTTTATTCATTTCGCAGACACTTGACGAACTATCTGAAGAGCTTAAATTGTCACTTCCTTGATTTCCACTTTTTTCACTGGACGTTCCGCTACTTTCGTTAATGCCACGGGAGCCACTGATCTCGATGCTACCTTCGTTAAGAAAAGGCCGTTTTGGAAGCCGATTCCCTTTCTTCCGAAATGAATCACAAATTCGCCAATCTAATAACTCCTGTAAATTTAACAGCAAATCATGGTTTAGGCGTCTTGGAGATTTTTTTTTAAATCGTGATCAGAAAGTTTAAATGGATTGAAACATCTATCTCATACGCTGATCGCCACTCATGTTGCATAGTATACACACGATTCACAGAACAAATACTAGCACTCTTGTCTTCATAAGTATTGCGTATTGCGACTAATGTTGAGAACATTTTACCATGTCCCTTGACAAGTGGTCGATTGTACTTCACGAGCAAGGTCGGGAGGGCACCCCGTCCGTAGGACGCAAAGGGACTCGCAGTAAAATTCGTTTCGCTGACACGAGAAAAAGCATTCGTTTTGCTGTCACCCATCCCTTCTGGGGAAAGAGTGAACATAGATTTACTAATGTTTCTTGAAACCCAAATCAGGCAGAGGGTCATTCTTTTTATTGTTCGTCGGCATTAGTATCCAAGACTGATCGAACACAATTCGTTAGTGCAGGGGCAGGAACCACGCGCCCGAATACCATAATTGCAATTGATGTTTTTTATCTATACGTGTTGAGTGCCCACTTTTTTCTTGTTATGTTTTGTAGAAAATTGAACAAGAAATATGCCTATTTTTTCAAATTTTAATCTGAGAAATTTCATTAAGAAATATTCGTTTTTTAAAAATAATTACAATTTTTTAATGAAATATTTATTTTTTGAGAAAGTAATTTACAAATGAATAAAATACATATATCAAAAAATTAAACCAAACAAACCAGTAATTTTTATGTTAAGTATATTCAGAGTGTCAATTTATCATATTTTGCAAAGTACGCGTAAATTTCAAAATTTAATATAGGCAAAACTACACAAATAAACAAATTTCAGGTAAATAAAGAAACACGTGCCTCTTTTTTTGATGTCCAGAATGAATGCCATATATTCGTGTCATTTATTTTTTTTAAATAGTCGTGTCAATTCGAGTGAGATTTGACGTGGAATGGCTCATATTTCAATTCGTTTCGCTCTCACCCATAAGAACATAGGTGACCCACAAGTCACCCACGATGTTACCCACAAACATATGTATGACACAATGTCATACATTCTGGAGGCAGAGTGAACATCTGAAATACTAACAACTCTTGAAAGCCTTATCAGGCAGACGGTCATTCTTTTTTTAGTTCTTCAGCACTTGCATCAAAGACTGGCCGAACAATTCGTTAGTGCATGGGTAGGCAGAGCGCGCCCTCATACTTACAATTGATTTTCTTAGAACACAGTATGTGTGGAGTGCCCACTTTTTTTCTTGTTGTATTTTATAGAAAATTGAACAAGGAACACGCCTATATTTTTTTCCAATTTTTATCTCATAGAGTTTATATAGAAATTTTACTTTTTTTGAAAAAAATCATTTTTTTAAATGAAAAAATATTTTTTGAAAAATTTATTTACAGAGGAATAAAATAAACATTTCAAAGTATTAAATAACATAAACCAGAATATTTTATATTTAGTACATTCGGAGAGATAATTGATCTTCTTTTATGAAGTACCTGTAAATTCCAAAATTTAATATAGGTATAACTACACAAATAATCAATTTTCAGGCAAATAAAAAAATACCTGTCTCTTTTTTTGATGTCCAGACTTAAGAAAAAAAATATCGTACATTTAAAAACATGTCGTGTCAACTCTTGTGCGATTTGACGTGGAATGGCTCATATGCGGTAAACGACAATGCACTTGTGGATTAAAAAATACGTTTTTTCAAGATTTCAGTGAAATTATAGCAAGTATTCCGCATCAAAATGAAATTCTATTAATTGGGGATTTTAATAGTAGAGTAGGTAACAGAGAACGCGAAGTAGTAGGTCAGCTTGGAGAGGAAACTGTTAATGACAATGGGAAAAGATTAATCAACCTTTGTAAGGAGCATGCGCTATGTGTAGGGAACACCATTTTCAGTCATAAAAACATCCACAAATATACCAGAATAGATCCAGCAAGAAATATTCAATCAGTAATCGATTTAGTTGTGGCAAAGAAAGAAAAAAGAGTAAAACTAAATTATGTGAGAGTATTCTGCCAACTAGAGTGTGGAACTGATCATCATATGATAGTGAGCAACATGTATTTCCTTTTAGAAGTAAACGAAGATCTTTTGAAAAAGATACCGATATTTTAATTGAACAAAATGACATAAATTTTAAAACAGACCTTTTAAAACAATACAGCGTTGAAATGCTCTACCAAAACAGAATTAACCTTAAACTAGGAAACTCCGAAAATAAAAGTCCCGACGAAATGTATTATCACCTAAAAGATGTTTTTGAAGCAGCTAAGGAAGCCCTAGGAGAAGAACAAGAAAAAAGGAAGTTCGTTGAGAAATTCAGTGAAAATTTAGAAAGCTTGATTAAGGAAAAGAAAACATTGTACCTGTCGTGGATTTCAAATAGGAATGCCCAAACACGAAAGGAATATGTACAAAAAACAAAAGAAGTTAAAGAATTAGTAAAAATTGAAAAAAACGAACACTGGGAGAGATTGTGTAGGGATATAGATAATACAATAGGATATAATATGTCAACCCAAGCATGGAAAACGATTAAAAATATGAGAAAAAATTGTTACAAAAGTAAAGTTCAAATAATAATTTCTACAAAATGGATTGATTACTATGAACAATTATTACAAAAAAGTAGAGTTGAATACCAAAACAATTTGGAATGCACACATTGTCAAGCATGGGAACCTGAAATTAGTTGGTTTGATGTAAAAAGGCCTTTGGCGAAAGCTAAAAACAATAAAGCTCCAGGACCAAGTAACCTTAGAATGGAACTTTTAAAATACGGGGGTTATAATATAACTGAATATCTCAAAATCTTTTTAACAAAATTGAAGTTAGTGGCGATATTCCTCAGGAATGGAATATGTCATATGTAAGGTTAATTCTGTTTTGGTAGAGCATTTCAACGCTGTATTGTTTTAAAAGGCCTGTTTTAAAATCTATGTCATTTTGTTCAATTAAAATATCGTGAAAATTTAGAAAGCTTAATTTTAAAACAGTTCTATACACAAGAAAGGTGACAAAAGCCTTTGTGAAAACTTCAGAGGAATTAGTGTCATCCCATCAATAGCTAGGCTATTCGCTAGTATTCTAAAGGAAACTAGTGGTGTTACAGAATGGCACAGACTTTCCCGTATTAGTTTTCTATTTCCTTGGGTCTTCGCTAGCTATTCGGAATTGCCACTTATTCATCTTGCCAGCTACCATCTATCACCGCCAAAAGTACATTTTTTTGTCATTTTCTTAATTTTTCGGTTTCCTATTGGTAGAACGGAAACATTAATTTTATAATAAATGGCAATTTTCTTTTAAAAGTTATGTGCCGTTTAAGAGAAAATGGCGTTTTAGCGCTACTAAAAATGCGAAATTTGAAGCTCATTTTCACAGAAAAGTTTTGAGTTTTCAAAATACCTTATTTGAAGTTATTTAAGGCACTTACTCTCACAAATATAATAATGTTTACTAATTGCTGGTAATGTGCATATTAAAGATGTGAGAGATCTTTAAAAAAAATTACAATGATGTAATTTTTGAAAAAAAAAACTCAAAAATAAACTTTACGCTATACTAAAGAGAGTAATTAGCACTATCCGTTACAAAAGTTTGAAGAAAAAAATTGCAGCCATATATGAAAAAATGGCGTGTGAGCGTTTCTGAAAATGCGAAATTTTGAACTACGTTTCACAGAAAACGGTGTTTTCGAGAAACTGTACTTGACATTATTTAAAGCACATGTACTCGTAAATATAATAATGTGAAAAAATAGCTGGTAATGTAAATATTATTGACGTGAGAAACATGTGAAAAAATTTACATTTTTGTAATTTTGAGAAAACCAACCTATAGAGCAATATGGCTTTTATGTCATCTGATAGAGTACATTTACCACTATCCCTACCATAAGTTTAAAGAAAAAATTTGGAGCCGTTTTTGAGAAAATCTTGTTTTTGTAATTTTTTAAAATTGCACATATTCCACGAAGACTACTAAAATTTTGAAAAACATTTACGTGACCTTTATGAAAGAACTCAATATGCAGAACAAATTTTATATGAAGAAAAAATCGCTATCTTCAATTTTGTAGTTGGAGAAAGACGCCGAAAAAAATTCAAACTTTCACAACTTTCGAAAATCGAGAGTTATCCGTGAAAATCGGACCTATGCCATGTTAATAAGTGCATTTTACTGTATTCATACAAGAAATTTAAAGAAAAAATTTGGAGCCGTTTTTGAGAAAATTTTGAAAATCCCCGGGGGCTTCATATAAAGTACCCCCAACTTTTGAGAAATCTTTTTCAAAATCTCAAAGCTTCGACTAGAATCAGATCGACCGATGAATATCCATTTTGGAAGAAATCGTACGTATGGTTTAGGCGCTAGCAGTGTTCACAGACGGACGGACGGACAGACAGACGAACATTTTCCTTTCAATTGGGTTTTCGGTATCAAGGACCTAGAAAACAAGGTTTCTGGCTACACCACGTGTTAGGGGATTTTTTTTCTTAATTTAGCAACTGGTTTTATCCACTTTTTCGTTATCACGGCCCCGGCAATGAATTTTTTTCCGCCGAAAATTGGCCATTTTTGCGCGCAGCATTACATAACTTTCCCTATACTACGTATATCACTCCGTGTATACGTACGTATACGGGAAAGTAAAAATACAGAAGGGAATAACATTCAGTGAAGAACAAAGTGGGTTTAGAAGTGGGAGGTCATGTTTAGATAACATCCATTGCTTGCGTCAAATAATAGAGAAAAATGGAATATACAATATAGACACACATATGACATTTATTGACCTGGAAAAGACCTATGATAGTGTTCCTAGATGCAAAATATGGTCAGCAATGAGAAGACTGAATGTTCCAGAAAAATGGATTAATTTGGTTAAAAATGTACCAGAATACTGAAGTGTGTATTAAAATTACCCAAAGTATTAAAACTAACAATGGGTTAAAACAAGAATTTAGTTTATCGCCACTCCTCATTTATATATATATATATATATATATATATATATATATATATATATATATATATGGAACAAGTTTTAGAAACTTGGTACAAGAAATGCTCTCAAATGGGAGTTCTCATAAATGATAGGTGCTTACATTCTCTACTTTTTGCAGATGATCAGGTCATTATGGCATCAGATCGGGAAGATATGGAGTTTATGCTTAGGAAATTAAAAGAAGAATACGAAAAGTGGGGACTTAAAATTAACCTTAAAAAGACCGAATATTTATGCATTGGAGGAGATACCTCTAATATAAAAATTGGTGATGACGAAATAACTAACTGTTCAAAATTTAAATATCTGGGGAATATAATTACTGACTATGGGAAAGTTAATGAAGATATTACCACTAGACTCGCAATGGGCGGAAATGCAATCAAAGCTCTACATAGCCTTATATGGAATAATGTGCTACGACAAGACACAAAGAGAAGAATATTCCACAGTGTAGTGGAAAATATTATATTATATGGAGCAGAAATGTGGCCTTTAACAAAACGCCGTAGAGACAGAATACGGTCAGTAGAGCTCGACTTTATGAGAAGATCTTTACAGATAACAAGGCTGGACAAGATAAGAAACGAAGTGGTATGGGAAAGAGCTGGGAAAGAACAACCATAACCAGAAGATTGGTTGGCTGGCTTGCTTACGTGACTGACGTGCTGTGGCTGTGCTCCAATATTTTACTAATTTTCAGCTACTTTTCTACATATTTCAGGTGACTTTTGCTGTTAAACTGTCTTCTTTACTTGTTTACTTGTTACAGATAAGCTGAAAGAGATTTATATTGTCCGAAGCAGTGAAAAAGAAGTAATCCAAATATTTGGTTTAAAAGACGGCGTAACGGACAAACGTTTATTTGAACAGTGTAAAGACCATTAATATTAATTTTTCTCTGTAAATTAATTGAAATTTGCGTAAAGTTTTAAACTATTAGTGAAAGTGTTGTGAAAATTGTGAAAACATAAAAATTCAAAGTTTCGTCTACCACAGTTACGGAAAGACTTGAACTTTATATTTAAATTTGTGGAAGTGGTGAATTTCATGGCCTTTCAATAGGTAAAGTATAGTAATCTAATTGTATTTATTAGTTTGCAGCTTCAATCTATTACATTAAACACACTGAACGCTTTTTGAATTTAATTAATCACATTTAAATACTAATTAGAATCAGATCACCGTTATTTTTAAATAAATACGTAACGTAATTTAAATAAGTTAATACAATTAAATTTAAAAGATAATTTAGGGAGTAGTTTTTTTGTAGTATTCTGAATTATCTATTTACTTATTTTCATATTTACCACGCACTTGACACGCATTCGTGACATGGCTACTAATCGTTATACACTCTCTACTCTCTACGCTCTCAAAGCCGATCTTCTGAAAGCCTTCACACACATCAACAGTAATTTAGGTGAACATATCCGAAGGCTCGAAGAGGTTGTTCAAAACACAGACGGTTGGACAACAATAGGCAACACCGCAAAAACCTCCAACTGTCCATTCGCGGAAGCAAAAACACAATCACCACCACCAATCACGACTCAAAACAGATTTTCTGTATCAGACTACTACAATGAGTTTCCTTGCCTTCCCAATCCTCACCACCCCCACCCATCATCGACACGTCCATTCACAAACCAACGCAAACAGGCTAGCAAGCGCAAAGTAACAAAGACACGCAGAGTTGCGCAAACTGGCTCACAAGGACATTCCCACTGAGCCCATCAAAAAGGTACTCATTTTAGCAGATAGCCATGGGCGACAAATCTCCTCCCTGCTCAGTGAGAAACTCCCAACCAATTTCTCTGCCATGTGTGTGTTTAAACCTAACGGGAGGTTTGCCGACGTGACCAGTGAGTTGGACACGCACATAAAAACCCTCACCAAACGGGATACGGTCATCATCATAGGAGGGCAGAATGACATTAATTTGGGTGATCACTTTACGCCTGAAGAACATGTTAACTAATTACAACGTGCCGCCCAAAACACGAACATTGTAGTCTCGACTCTGCCCTTCTGGTACAACAAGCCCACACTATGCAAAGAAATTAGTCACGCAAACAACCAATTGAAACTGCATCTGAGAGGCACACATGTTAAATTGTTTGAGCTAAACTTTCTATCAGAAAAACACTTCACCCGACACGGTCTTCACCTGAACCTTGTCGGAATACATGCACTCGGTAGTGAGCTTGCAAAACACATCATTTCACAAACTTGGCAGTGTCCTGCCCAAGACCCACCACCACCCACATCTCCTAGCTCTCTTCCATCCTCTGGGACTCCTTTGGACCCAATTACCTTATCCCCTGAACCTAATCCGTGTATTACCTCTCCCACTATTCATTCCTCTACATCTGTCACCCTTCCTTCCTCACCTCTTGTCACTGCTGGGACACGATACTTCCTTCGACCACGCACTCGAGGTAAAAATGAAATAAATAAATAGCAACTACAGTCAGATGCAGCAGAAAAACATCCGTGTAGGTTAGGGTGTCCCTTATATTGCCCTAAAATTTTTTTTTTGCGAATTGTTTTGGGCTCACCCCCTAAATATTTTCCATTGGGTCAAATTTACTCAAATATGAAATTTCAACTCAATAGGTCGATATTAACCCGTGCCGACTTGAGCGCGAAATTTGAATGTTGATGATTTTTGGTTTGGTTGGGTTAAGCCAGTGGAAAACTATTGACACATTTTTAATATATAATTTTATATAACACTTTACTTCATTTTCACTCTTTAGACTGAGTTATGGTTTTAACTTTTCTAGTGGGTACTTTTTTTCAGTATTTCTTTCTTGCAATATGCGTACAATGAACAATGTTCTTGAACAACACAACAAAAATTGATTTCGCTTTTCATCTACATACAGTAGTCCATGAAAATCTTGCTTTAATTCAACAGGTCTTTCAGCGCAGTCATTCACAGATTTCAACTTTATAAATAACCTTTTAGCTTCTGAATATGAAGAGTTGCTTTTCCTGATCAAAGGACAGTTTTGAATAAAACAAGTACCCAACTTCAGGCAAGAGAATAGGTATCTGCTTTTGATTGACACAAAGTCGGCAATTTGTGTCATTCAAATGAAGATTAAATTGAATTAGGAGATGTATTGTAAACTTACGAATTAAGAATTAAAGAACGGTCATCGGTATGTAATTGCGCTTATATTATTCTTCATCCAATTCTTAACAAAAAGGAAAACAACACACTAGCACGTGCAGATTTTCTCAGACTAAACTTGCTACCATTTTTTTTCGATTTGTGGGTCTGCTTCATCAGGGAGTACAACAGACAACTCTTCTAATAAATACTACATACGGTATCTACATTGTTTTAAAGTTGCTTTTGAAATTGTGGAATCTATCCTTTCATGCAATTTTAGAAATTTTATTAAGCATCTTGATAAGGAGCTTTTACTGCTGCACTGCCCTAAAGCCACTGGTTGACATAATCAGTTACAATCAACAGAGAGACATTATTTAAGGAATTTTTAATTACACAAGATAGTTTAGATTTAGATCTGGGAAGAAACATTTTAAATATCAAATATCTCTTGCTATCTATCGAGTTCGATGCATTGCCCCGGGAAGATGTATCTATATTTTGTTACTTTCATAAAATTCCAACATTTCTTTAATTTTGGATTCATTAAAGAACACTTTTCAAGTTCCCTTTGCCTCTTTGAAAATTAATGGCATTAACACTCTCCCAGTTTTCCTTAAAATGCTAAAAAAGGATTGCTTGCTACATTACGTATTTTACATTCAAACAAACATTGTAAAATAAAATTTTATTTATGTGATGACGGCGCGGAAATAACAATCTCTGCCCAAAATTTTCTTCAAGAAAGACGTATACTCCTTCAAAACGTCAAGTGTTTGATGCAGTTGTATCATATAAAAGAATTTGTAATCTTTTTCTTCTTGTAATGATCTTTGTCTCGCCCTTTCTTCTTTATCCGCGAGATGTTCGTCTAGTCCTGCAAGATAGCTTTTACATTCTGGCTCTCTCTGCCGAAATAAAAATTCCAAATTCTTCTTCCAACGTATTTGTTTGTGAAGCATTCGGATGTGCAATATCAAATAGATTCTTCAAATTGTTTCTAAACTCCTCTTCACGATGTTTAAAAATATCTTCTCACTTGTATGCGGTTTTTTGTAATTTTCCTCACTCCGAATAGTACAAGTTAATAAGTTCGTGCGTACAACGGTGATTAGCTCTTGTCGGGATTCTTGCTTTCTCCCAAAATATCATTCTCTCACGAACCACAAGTTTAGTGCTTGCACTAACTGTTTATTTTACTTCCCTTGTGTTATAAAATAAAACTTCAAGCACTTGTTTGATAGTAAATTGTGTCCAGTTATTTGGTGTTTTATATTAATAATTAATGTTATGTCCTATTAAAACATATATTCTTCGGCACTGCATATATGACACTAACATATAATATTATGTTAGATTAGCAACCTGTACACACGAGTGACACGATCGATTAAAATTCAAGTTTTGTGCTCGGGCCTCACTCAGCGGTGGGTGATAGTTCTGGAGATGTTTGACATGCGAATTTTGCGCTCAAGTCGGCACGGGTTAGAATGCTCCGATTTCAACAAAATTTTGTATAGACAAGTTTTTTAGGTCATTCGAACAAAATTGGAGGGTGAGCGTTCAAAAATTTGAAAGTCGAAAAATAAGGGACACCCTAGTGTAGGTACATGCAAAAGATTCGAATAATGCATCATAATGTGCAATCTCTTTCAAATAAAATTGAATTTATCGAGGCAGCATTACAATGTTATCTAAGACAAATAGCTGTTTTTTTGCTTTACAGAACATTGGTTGTCTCTAAATGATATAAACATACTCCAAATTCCTAGCTTTTACCTTGCAGGATCGTATTGTAGGGCGAGGGAATCAATAAGGGCCCTGCTTACGGAGGTTCGTGTATTTACATAAGAAATTATATTGATTCTACCTTGTCAGAATTCAATTTATATGTAGTTGAAAAAGTTTTTGAAACAACAGTAGTACATCTTACTACCCTCAAAATTATCTTACTTTGCATTTACAGACCTCCAACAAAGCGAGCTTCAGATTATTTCACTTTCTTGAAAATCTAGAGATAATTCTGAGCAAAATTAGTAAACTCTCTTTTAAATCCATTGTTGTATGTGGAGATTTCAATATTGATTTTCTGAGCGAATCACACGAAAAAGAGCAGTTTCTCAATTTACTTCCTTCTTTTAATTTAGACATTACAGTGAATGTAACTACACGGAATACGCTTAAATCACAAAAAGCATTAGATCAAATTATAATTAACAAAACCACAACTACATATGAAATAATAACGAATAATCTAGGATACAGTGACCACGATGCACAAATTCTTACAATTACTAAGAATATCAACACTGACACAATAAATAATACACGCATGTGCAGAGCATTCACTAAAGTTAATATAAAATTATTTAAGGACTACTTGATGAAGGAATCATGGGACGCAGTTTCTAACGCTTGTTGACACAAATGAAAAATATAATTTATTTTTCTCCAAGCTTTCAATTCATTTTAACGCGTGCTTTCCTCTTAAAAAGAGAAAATTAAACATTTCAAGCAAAAGTAATACTTGGATCACACAAGGAATTAGAACATCGTGTAAAAACAAACGTACGCTTTACTTTATTTCTAAACATCATAACGTATCACCCGGTTTCCATATATACTTCCGAGAATATAAAGAATTTTAAGAAAAGTAATAGTTCAGGCAAAAATAATGAAAAATAGTCAGGACATTTTGAGCACTAGTAACAAACTAAGCAATGTGGGATATCGTAAAAAATACAACCACATCAACTCGATACCTTGTAGAGAATGTTATTTTAAAGGATAATGAAAGAGAAACGAGTAATCCGGAAAAAGTTGCCAATCTCTTCAACAAACACTTTTCTATAATTGCGTCTGATCTCACGAAGGCACTAAAATCACAAAATTCAACATATTTCACTTCCCAAAAAATTTCAGATACGATGTTTATTTCCGAAACTTCTCCCAACGAAATCCTCAGAATAGTCGTGTAAACTAGACAATAAATATTCATCTGGTTTAGATGAATTTCCGGATTGTTATTAAAAACTTGTGCACCTGCCTTTATACATCCGTTAACTCACATTTTCAATGCTTCTTTATGTACAGGAATATTTCCAGATATTTTCAAAACAGCAAAATTAAGCCACTTTTTTAAAAAGGGAACAAAAATGATATTCAAAATTACCGGCCAATTTCTCTTTTGTCAGTTCTCTCAAAAATATTACAAAGGCTTTTCTACTTACGAATGGAAACTTTTCTCACGAAAAACAAAGCGTTTTCAGACTCACAATACGGTTTTAGAAAATCAAAATCTACGGAAACTGCCAGTTTTTCTTTCTCAAAGATGTTGCTTCATCAATAGACCAAAATGAAGTACCTACTGGAATATTCTTAGATCTCTCGAAAGCTTTTGACGTTATTGACCATAAGATCTTGCTCTCAAATTACCTTCGTATGGAATTCGTGGTATTGTCCTAGATTAGATAACTTCGTACCTTAAACATCGGACTCAAAGAGTAGAAATACCATACTGGCAGGAAAGGACATTACATACTTATATTTCCAATTCTTTGCCAATTGAGCATGGACTCCCGCAAGGTTCGATTTTAGGTCCTATTCTCTTTCTGTTATGTAAACGATATGCCCTCGTCTATTAAAAATGGAAGAACGGTTCTGTTTGCTGATGACACGAATGTTCTTTGCAAAAAAGAAGCAGTAAATAGTACAATTTCAGAAGTTTCAAATTGGTTTAATAATAACAAATTAATTGTTAACGAAAGAAAAACTGTTTCAATGCATTTTTGCATCTCAAATGGGCAATCGCATGTTCCATTGAAAATGAACAATATGCAATTAGCTGATGTTGAGGCAACAAAATTTTTAGTTCTTTCAATTCAATGAAACCTCAAATGGAATGTACATATAAAAGAATTAAACCCTAAATTAAGGTCATTATGTTACGCATTCAGAATTCTTTCAAATTCTGTCAGCCTTCATGCAGCTCGTTGCGTTTATTTTGCAAATGTGCATTCCCGCCTGAGATATGGCATAATATTCTGGGGAAGCTCATCCTGTAGTATTCAGACCTTCAGATTGCAAAAGAAAATTATTCGAATAATGAAAAAATGCCTTCCACGTGATTCCTGCAAGCCTCTTTTCATTGAGCTGGGAATCTTACCATTGCCTTGTCTATTTATTTACGAATCTGTAATATTGTGAAAAATTACCTACTTAACGGAGGGAACATATTTTCATGCAATATTGATATTTATAATTACAACACACGCCGTAGAAATCACGTGCATCAAGTGTCAGTATCAACAGCTCAGTACAAGAAATCAACATACAATACATGTACGTTACTTTACAACGCATTGCCAGATGACATAAAACAATTTAAGTCGGTACACAAATTTAAGTTTAAAGTAAAATCTTTTCTGCTGCCAAACTGTTTCTATACAATTAGAGACTATACTGATCGTGAAAAAGAAAAATAATGTTTAATGTAACAAAACAAAGACATATAATGAATTAGTTTACGTTTGCATTGTATACATTTTCAAAAAATATTTAATACGCCCTGTAACAATTAATGTACTTCAGCTTCCGGGTCAATGACCCCCATCTCGATCAGGTTTTTGTCCAGTTTCCCTGATCCATAGAGCAAATGCTGAGATGGCCCCTTGTTTTGCCTCTGGACGTAAATGTAGCTTCACTGTGCGCACGTTTTGTTGAGCACTCCTTTTGCTTGTAGTTCATTTACAGTTGAAATTGATTTTCTATAACTCGGGGAAAACATTTTCAAATATTTTGATTTTTCTAAATAATTATTTTCGAAATTCATTTTTTCGTGTTTTTTTAAAATTCTGGCCCTCAAGAAAATGCGCGCAGATAAATTTCTTTCCCCACACGTCATATACAGTTTTTACTGTTTTTTGACAAATAAATAAATAAGACTAGAAAATAAAGATCGGTACGGACATGTCTAGAGGATGCAAAATGAGAGATGGCCAATTCAAATTTTAAACTGGATACCTGAAAGAAGGCGTAGAAGAGGCAGACCTGTTTTGACCTGGAAGGCGTATATACAAGAAGTAATGGATGAGAAAGGACTAGAAGGAGGGTGAATGGAATGACCGAAAATATGGAAATCGAAAACGGCAAACTCTTAGGGGTAGAAACCGTCGAAGAAGCAGACAGTTCGAGCTCATGCTCAGATCAAGGACAGACTTGGAAAGATCCAGACGGACCCAGACCTAAATGCTCTGAACTTCCCGCATATCTCTTACTGCTACAACAGAGCAACAGAGGACATCCGGGAAAGAATTGTCCTAAAAGGTCTGCCCCCAAATTTCCAAGTGAAACAATCAGAGAACACATGACTGACCTGAATCTGATGGCAATACATCTCAGAAATGCAGAAACGTGACAAACGGCAAACTCATCCCCCTTGGACTAATGATTATCGAAAGTACCCCAAAAGACATCGCCTTGATCAAACAAACCCTGAAATACGCAGGAAACTACAGTATCAAAATAGAAGACTGCAAACAGACTAACCACACCCCTCAATGTAAGAACTGCCTGAAACTTTTCCACACCAGGACCTACTGCAGACGCCAGACTTCTGTGCCCTCTGTGCTAATCCTCACCAAATTGAACTCTGTCCCCTAGCAAAATCAATCACCCCCACCTTCAAATGCTGAACTGCACCGGAAACCACCCTGCCTATGACTCCTTATGCCCCTACATCATTCATTCGCGCCAAATGCGAGATGAGCAACTTGCAAAAACAGCTGCCGCAAGAAATGCCGCCTCTACACTTTTACCTTCAACCCCAGATCTTTCCCTCACCTCATTGAACAGCCCCAAACTCAAACCTACTCAGCCATAGTCAACTAAACCCAATCAAATCAATCTTTATCTTCATCTCAAACTCTTCCCCCTTGGTGACCTTAAAGAACTTTTCACTCTCCTAAAATCTTCTAACTCTCCCATGATCCTGCAAGGCATCAAGCCATAATAGAAATCTTTCAAGGGCCCAGAAGACATTCTCACCAAACTCCTCTTCGCTGGCCTGAAAATTGCTGAATTCGCCAACTAATGGCCCCTCTCCCACGCTGTCAATCCCTTTCTTCTTGGAACGCACGCGGCGGTATAAACCATAAGAAACCTCTCCTCTCCCAATTCCTAAAAGACCACTCTGTCGGGATCCTATGCCTACAGGAAACCTGGCTGAAACCTAACATCCCTTTCTCTCTTCGTATTTACACCACGCACCGGAACGATCGTCTCAGCCAAAACGGAGGCACGGCCATCCTTATCAGAAACTCCATTCCACACTCAGTCTATCAATTTCCTAATACCACTGCCTTAGAATGCTCTGCAATGATAATTGGAACTCCTACAACCCGCATCATTATCATTTCAGCCTACACCAGGCCTCAAACAACCATTCCCGACTCCGACCTCATTCTTCAAAAGTTACCCTACTCTTTTTATTTTGGCAGTTGATCTAAACTCGAAATCTCCCCAGTGGGGCTGTTGGACATACAAACGCACCTGGACGAAGACTTGAAAACTTTCTAATCTCCCATCAATCCATAATAATTAAAAGCCCCTCTGAACCTACCCATTTCATTGAAGAGAAACCAAACGACATCCTGGACATCACCCTTCACTTCGCAAATATCACTGTCTCCACCCCGATACCAAAGTTTGATCTCTTTGAATACTCAGACCACTTGCTAATCCTCTTCACCACGACATCCATTACCCCTTTCCACACACCGCAACCACCTCCCATGCAAACTAATATAGCAATAGGACGTCTACGAACTCTTCCTTTATGGTGTTAAAATGAAGTACCCTCTCATTTTAATGAAAATTTAGGCTTAGCGCTCTCTGCAGGTGAGGGTTCCTAAATACCCGGCTTAGAGGACGTCAAAAAGGGTAACCTTAGAAAAATAATATGTTCTAGGCGCCCCATCCGTGAAGCAGCTGGAGTGGTGAAGACCTAACATCGAATAAGAAAAAGCAAAATAGTGTATCTGCACGTATATCGTGCTAACAAATTCTAGAAAATTGTACTACCCTCTTATCTGCCATTACACCAAAATCCATTTGCTGTCTTATCTCGACGTGCCGACAAAATGATCAGCTGCGTGGTTTGTTCTTTATTTTTACCTAATAGGTTCTCGAGTTGTGGCTCCTGTTCAAGTGGTAATTCTGACAAAACAAGAACGCTGGCGTTCGGCGCGCATCTGCGACTACAAAGGGCGTATCTGTGGATCCGGACTTCGAGTCTTGCTGCTGCACGCGAACGGCCGACATGTCTCTCGTGGGCAGAGTTTTTTTTCTGAGTTGGTTTTATTTCTTTATGAAACTAATTGGGCTGTTTTTTGTTTTTTTTTCAATATTGATTGTCATGCACTTTCTCTTGGTCGATTATTTAAGAATCCTTCATTGCCTGGTATATCGCGTATGGGTAAAAACAATACTCATTGATTTGTTATTCCAGTTTGTTTGTTTCGTCTTTCTCATTCGGATGACTGAAGCGCATCGCCTGAAAAATCGCATTATTTATCCAAGGCGCAGGATCACACTTACTCAAGTACGTCCGTGAAACCCAATTATTTTGTTTCCAATAAGAACAAGGATGTGTTCTACCAAAGCTTGAAAATTATCTGGTCCAGCGGGTCCCGGTTCGACGTCGTGCGCGGGCGAGAGTTATGTTGGCACATTGGCATCAAAATGATTCATATTTGGCGCCGTGGCGGGAGATTGGTTTTTAATAACAATCTTTGGCCTTTATTACTAGCTCAGAATTCTGAGCAGTTGTCAGCCTTTTAAACGTACCGCGTCGTACTTCGCTGGCTGCGAAGAGAGCGGGTATATAAAGTTTCTTTGTTTTCGTCGTATTGCGTTCGATCTAGCGGACTACTTGTAATCTCCCTTTCATCTCCCTTCGCCAGGGGGTAGCCCCTGCCGGGGTTCCGCTGCCAAGCACTCTGGTGCAGAGAAAATTATTGAGACACACTAGATCTCCGTTTTTAACCTATGACAGCATTGTCGCCAAATTCAAACGGCGAAACAGGCAATTCAAATAGTTTGCTCCGCCCAGGGAACGAGCTTCAGTGAGCTCGCGCTAACGATCCATGAGAAAAGGATAAGCTATCAAAGTTGGCACCACTGCCGCCGCTCCAAAACGTTTAAAGGAACAACCGCTTTTCCCCGGGAAACACGTCGAAGACACGAGTGAAATTTTGTGGATACAGATTAAAAGAAGGCTTTGCTTCACATGTGAGAATGAGGTAAAAAGGTGAACGATTTATTCTATGATTGCTTTATTTCTTCATATTATCTTCTAATAAGAGGGTACACTGTGTGTTTTCAGAGATCGAGCGAGCGAGCATTTCATAACGTTCGTCTCGCCATAAGCCAACTGATGCGTTTCTCCCAACTTGAATATTAACCTAAATCTGAATCTGAATAAGAAGCTATATTCGCAGTGTTAACAGGATTATCCACTGTTTCGTTAGCAGGGCCCTGTTGTAACGATAACCGTGTATCGATGTATCGAGTAGCACATCGATGTAACAAGAGGCATGACCAGTCAGTCAGTATTGTATTGTGTGCAGGAATAAACACACAGTTACGTGTGCATTTGTGTCTTGTATAAAGTATTGTTATTAAGTGTTCACCCAAACCCTGCATGCAATACGTTACATGGTGTCAGGAGTTATTGGATTTTGTTGATTGAACGTAGGTAAATCGGCAAAACAAGAAAATGTCGAACATTGAAGAAAACGTGCAAGATCAGAGGTTAGCTCATCGCATAAACATTCGGCAACCGAAACCCCTGGTTTTTGGTAAAAACGTGGCACAGGAATGGAAAACGTGGAAAGTGTCGTACAACTGGTACTCAAAAGCAATACAGTTGGATAAAGAACCGCCCGAAGTCCAAGTCGCCACATTTATGACCACAATAGGTTATGGAGCTGAAGAAATATTTGAATCGTTTAACCTCACAGAAGATCAACAAACAAACATGCAGATAATTATGGAAAAATTTAACAATTACTTTGTGCCAAAAGTAAATGAAACATATGAAGCATACGTTTTTCATAAAATAGTACAAGAAGCAGACGAAAACTTGGAACAGTTTCTGATTCGAATAACAACTCAAGCAAGAAAATGCAATTTTGGTGAACTAGAGAAACGAATGCTAAAAGACAAAATTGTCAGTGGCATAAAAGATGACAGATTACGTGAAAGATTGCTAGGCACTACAGACCTAACCTATGATAGAACAGTACAAATGTGTCAAGCAAGTGAGTTGGCACACAAACAAGCCAGTGTCATGAGCAAAAACAACGAATCGCAGTTGT